>CAJNDS010000535.1:435887-515887 GCA_905221605.1 Symbiodinium natans
TACATTGCCAAGCACTCCCAACCTTAAACCTTAAACCTTAAACCCTAAACCCTAAACCCTAAACCCTAAACCCTAAACCCTAAACCCTAAACCCTCACCCCCTAGATTCGCGGAAAGCTACCAGGTGCTCTTTCTTCTTTGCGCTCTGCCCTGTCGTCGATTGCCCCTTCGAGGCAAAGGTTCTTACACCGGTCACGTGGAGCAGCAGAGGCTTAGGGATGCCTGGAAAGCTGTTGTTTCTGGTTTAGAGTTTAGGGTTTAGGGTTTAGGGTTTAGGGTTTAGGGTTTAGGGTTTAGGGATACTTGGAAATGTGTTTTTTGGGTACTTGAATTCCTAAGAAACAGCTCAAATTCGAATTTATTTTTGGGGTACTTGAATTCCTAAGAAACAGCTAGAAGTATGATTTTTGCGAGGGTTCCGAGTTCAGCATAGGAGGGTGGTGCCGCCTAGAAAGGGCCGCGCGCGAGCTCTCTCGAGACAGCTCCTGGATTCTCATCCAGAACGCGACTAGGGTGGGACTTTACTACAACTTTTACTAGGGTTTAGGGTTTAGGGTTTAGGGTTTAGGGTTTAGGGTTTAGGGTTTAGGGTTTAGGGTTTAGGGTTTAGGGTTGGTTTAGGGGGTCCCTCTTATTTCATAGTAAGGGAGCGAAAAGTTACTCTTGTATTGGGGGGTTAAAGATCAAACAAGGCAACTTCTGTTGAAGTTGTGGGCACAGCGCTGTCCTTTCCAAGCCTCTCGGTTGGTGAAGGCGACTTTGCCATTGATGCAGATCGTCAGAAGCTGGCTAAAGTGATGCGGAGAATTCTCGTGCAGAAGCTCTATCATTGCCTTCGAGTGGGGGACCTGCCCGGATTCCGACGCCACTTCAATCTCCAGACAGTTCACCTGCGGGGGCTGGAGATTGAACCGGTAGAAGGATTCTAGGTTCCTGAGTAGTACCCTTTTGCCAGTTTTTTTGGGTTCAGTCATGAAAACCGAATAACCCGAAACCCCAAACCCCAAACCTAAACCCTAAACCCTAAACCCTTATTATTAAGGGGCTACTGGGAACACAGGATTTCTTCCCAGCTGCGATGACTCTCCCAGCGATCCAGTTGACGAGTTCCTGCACCAGACCCTTGGGGACCAAATGACCCTTACAAGTAGGGTTTAGGGTTTAGGGTTTAGGGTTTAGGGTTTAGGGTTGGGGGACCGAATGGCTCAGTACCCTTATACTATGACTATGAATCCCTATATTGCATGAACCTTAAACCCTTTTAGAGTTCTTTTCGTCCCTTAAGCCCCAATCCCGAAACCCTATAGAACCCACATAACCCAGGTAACCCTTATAGGAGCCCTTGCAGAAAACCCTTTCAGCGTTAGGACAACCCAAATAAGGGGGTCTTACAACCCCAATCATAACCCTACTTACTACGTCCCTTGAGCCCTAAACCCTAAACCCTAATAGCTAAACCCTAAACCCTAAACCCGAAACCCTAAACCCTAAACCCTAAACCGAAACCCTAAACCCTGAACCCAAACCCCAAACCCTAAACCGTAAGGAACGGCTTGAGGAAGATTAACAAGGCAGACAGCGCAGGGTGGCGACCGCTGCACTATGCAGCATTGGCGGGGAACGTCGAGGTGACCCTAAACCCTAAACCCTAAACCCTAAACCCTAAACCCTAAACCCTAAACCCTAAATCCTAAACCCTAAACCCTAAACCCAAAAAAGCATGAGCATGTTATGGGGATGTCCCTAGCATCCTTGGGCTTCATGAGAAGTAAACCCCTAAACCCCTAAACCCCTAAACCCTAAACCCTAAACCCTAAACCCTAAACCCTAAACCCTAAACCCTAAACCCTAAACCCTAAACCCTAAACCCTAAACCCTAAACCCTAAACCCCATCCTGTTTTTGGCATGTGCTTTTTTGAGGGGGGCCCTATGCAGAGAGGTGTTGAGAGGGCTCCTGGAGAAGCGCGCAGATGTGAACGGACGCACTGCGACTTGGTAGTAGAGAAGTATGAGGTTTAGGGTTTAGGGTTTAGGGTTTAGGGCCAAGTTTAGGGTTTAGGGTCAGGCACAATTACTGATAGTATTCCCTTAGGGTCCCTTTACAATTATGCTATAGCAACACCCCAAACCCTATTCTAATTACTCCTACTTGTCGAATTGGTTAAACCCAAAATATGGGAACTACAATGGAGACTGTAGGTAGAGAATACCACAGGTCGACCTCTAGTTCTCCAGGAAGCTGGACAATCAAGGGACGAAAGGAGGGACCCTTATAAGTGACCTTAAAGGATATGTAGGGGCTACGTAGATATATAGGGACTCTTATTGGTACAGAGTCACCCTAAACCCTAAACCCTAAACCCTAAACCCGAAACCCTAAACCCTAAACCCTAAACCTTATCCCCTAAACCCCTCCTTCGACCCCTTAAGACGAACAAGGCGAAGGACGAACCGCAACTGGGCTTTCCACTTTGGATGTCGGCCCTGGATCTCACCGCTTTCTTCAAGCACCACAAGGCCATGCAGTTTCTTCTGAGTCTTGCCAGCCCCAGCGGCACCCTTTTCCCCTTTATTGGTTCAACGTTCCTGAAAAGTACACCGCCCCAAAAAGGGTGCCCCTTTGTTAAAATATGGTTACCTGGGCTACCAACCCTAAACCCTTAAACCCTTAAACCCTAAACCCTAAACCCTAAACCCTTCTTGTACTACCAAGGAGTGCCAGGGCCAACCTCCATGGTGGACTTCTCCCCACCCTACAACATGCCGCCATTGCCAACAACGCAGAGGGTGTCCGACTCTAGGTAGGCCTTTGGGACAATTTGGGTTTAGGGTTTAGGGTTTAGGGTTTAGGGTCTAGGGTTTAGGGTTTAGGGTTTAGGGTCTAGGGTCTAGGGTTTAGGGTTTAGGGTTTAGGGTGTTTGTGTCCTTTCCCTTTTTGGTTTTGAGAGGATCATTTAGGGATTGTCCCCCTACACTAACAGCTCCTTAATAGGGACTCTAATAGGGGGTATCATAATCCCTTTTGAGGACTGTTAGCATAAGAAGATCCCAAAGGACCACATGGAAACCCTAAACCCTAAACCTTAAACCCTAAACCCTAAACATCCGAGGGCTGTTGTGTGCAGCCGGTGGCAAACCGCTGACAGAGAATCTTTGCCATAGTGCGGGTAACGTTTTTTTCATTTTACTGGTACTCAAACTCAAAACATGGAATAGACATTCAATTTGTTCATACTATCCCTGCCATGAACTAGGAATCGTAAACCCTAAACCCTAAACCCAAAATCATGCTATCCCAAACCATGAACTAGGAACCCTTTGGGATCTAGCTCCCTGCATGCCGCGGCGACGTTTGGGGGCACAGCGGCTTTGCATGAGCTGGTGGTGCATGGCCGCCCGGTTGCGACGGATCTGTCGCTCGCACTCTTCCAAGCTACCAACTTTCGAGGCCAGATCTAAACCCTAAACCCTAAACCCTAAACCCTAAACCCTAAACACCCATTTTCGAGGCGGTGCGGCAACGGTCCAGCGGCTGATTGACCTCCGTGCTGACGTCGACTTCCAGATGGACATGGGCTGCTTGCCGCGACCCTTTGTCATAGTTGGGTAGCATTTTAGGGGTTTAGGGTTTAGGGTTTAGGGTTTAGGGTTTAGGGTTTAGGGACTTAAACCCAATAAGGAATAATAATTTAAATTTCTAATATCATCCCAACAATGAACCAGGACTGGGCCGGCTGCTTTTTGCCACGAAGTCCTTGCAGCACAAGCTCGGCTGGAGCACGGTTTTGGCGACAGGTGCATATCACATGCACGGCAGCACGCCACTGATGCTTACTTCGCTTTTAGCTGAGCTTTAAACTTTTTGGGTGTCCTTTATTTAGTAGGAATATTCAAGTTTAACCTTTTGTTCTCCCTTGGTTATTGGAGAAGCAAGGATGCAGGCGATCCGGTCGGCGCAATACGAAGCCGCGGCCACCCTGATTGCGGCGGGTGCAAGACTGGACCTCCGCAATTCCCGGAACTGGACCGCGCGGGACTTTGCCAGCGGCCAGTGGATCCCCGATTTTCTGAAGTCGGGCCTCGAGGGTAATCCAGTTGAGTGTAAGAGGGTGTCCGGACTTGCATTAGAGGATGGCTACGTCCATCTTGAATTTTGAACCTGCAGTCGGCAGCCCGAACTGAAAGAGCTTAGGGCGCTGTGTGCTCTGCTCAATCAAAATGATTCTCAGGTATACCTGTCCCTCAGGGGTCCAAGGTATAGAATTTGGCCCACATGGATTTTTCGGGTGCATTTGCGGACACAACGGTCGTTGCTTGGGCACTGCCGTTCTTCCAGCAGCAGGAATTACGGCGGAGAAGTCCGCGCCCTTTTGTTTTTTGGGCTTCAGTGAAGCTGCAATACTCGGATATGTGGCGGAAAGCGTTGTGGCCATGGCAACTAACGCCCCCGAAGGGTTTAAGTCCCTCATCGTGATTTGTTTTGCCCTCAGAACCCACAAACCCTAAAAGTCTATGCTCTCGAGGGCATTACTTTCGACGATCTGGTATGAAGTGCCGCATCGCAAATTTTTCCGCCCCCAAAACCTTAAGTCCTACATGTCCTGTACCCCAAAAGTATAGGCTGTCTCGGTACTTGCCCTAAACCCTGAACCCTAAACCCTAAACCCCAAACCCTAAACCCTAAACCCTAAACCCTAAACCCTAAACCCTAAACCCTAAACCCTAAACCCTAAACCCTAAACCGACGATTTGGGAGTGAGTTCTTTAGCAAGAACGACGAAGCTTAGGCCGACATCCGAAGCCTTGAAAGGGCCCTTTGAAGGGATTCATAAATTTAGGGTTTAGGGTTTAGGGTTTAGGGTTTAGGGTTTAGGGTTTAGGGTTTAGGGTTTAGGGTTTAGGGTTTAGGGTTTAGGGTTTAGGGTTTGGGGCATAAGGATTTCATCAGGGACCTTGAAGGCTTCTGCAAGGGATCTATATAAGGATGCTGTGCGGGCTCTGTAGCGCAAGCCAACAGCTTGAAGTGTCAGGGAACGAAGACCTTGCATGCCCCCGCCAATGCGCAAAGCGGATCCGTTCCGAGATCGGACGGTCTAGGGTTCAGGGTTTAGGGTTTAGGGTTTAGGGTTCAGGGTTCAGGGTCCGTTAATGCATGTGGGAGTTTACGAAAATAAGGGCCCTAATACCCCAAAACAATAGGGGGTCCGGACCCCCTGATACTAAGAACCCAAGAAGGTACCCCCCATGTCGGAAACCCCCCATATCACACTTATACTTCATTCGTTTGAAGTTGAATCACACCCTAAACCCTAAACCCTAACCCCTAACCCCTAAACCCCTAAACCGCAGATCAGAGCACTGTCCTTGAAAGACTCTTGAATTGTTGCTGGGCGAGGGGATGCAGGGGTGCAGGGTCCAGACCCATCAAACAGCAAGTTGAAATGCCACGGCATATCCCGCCTGGAATCTTCCAGCTGTGCGGGGTCGGCATTTCGGCGTTAAACCCTAAAACCTAAACCCTAAACCTTAAACCTTAAACCCTAATCGGCGTTTCCTGACCCGAACCGGGAGGCCGAACGGGGGGCTTGAATAATATAGTTTAGGGATTGAGGGGTTTAGGGTTTAGGGTCAATTGCCAGTTTTATACCTTCGGGTTCCTCCTTACAAATTATGTTGAAATGTGCCACACAACCCTGTTGAAACTATTGAGGCCCCTATATTCATTGGGGGATTAGGGGTTTTGGTTGTTTAGGGTTTAGGGTTTAGGGTTTAGGGTTAGGGTTTAGGGTTTAGGGTTTGGGGTTAATTCTGGCCTCGGACATGCCAATACAAGTCTTCATGTTGTGGAATCTTCGGGTTCAGGATGTAGTTGTTTTTCCTAAACCCTAAAGGCCTAAAGCCTAAACCCTAAACCCGGAACCCTAAACCCCAAACCCTAAACCCCAAAACATCCTAAACCCCAAACCCTAAACCCTAAACCCTGAACGTTAACTATCTTAACTACCCCCCATCGGCCTTCCTGCGTCTGCGCAGTGTCCTGCACAAGGTTGAAACCAGCCTATGCTGTCCCAAGGCACTTCCCCTTCTGGACAACAACGCAACACACAGAAAGGGTTTAGGGTTTAGGGTTTAGGGTTTCGGGTTTAGGGTTTAGGATTTAGGGTTTGGCCAAAATCAGGGTTGAGGGAGTTTAGGCTACAGGGTTTAGGGAGTTGAGGGCCCAGGGTTTTTTGGGGTCAGAGTGGACCTGTGGCTCCGACTACAGAATGTTCTTATGGGTTAGAACCTTCTACAGTAGATTCCGCAAGCTGCGTAGGGAACACGGATAACAATCATGAGGCCCGCAGGTACTGGAGGGGGTGCCAGCACCAGCCCAGGCATCTCCAAGACATGGTGCGTTTTAGGGTTTAGGGTTTAGGGTTTAGGATTCAGGGTTTAGGGTTTAGGGCTTGGCTGATAGATGCATTTCTGGGTCCAGGTATCTGGAGAGGGGTGGGTATGGGCCGTTGCAGGCTGAAACCCTAAACCCTGAACCCTGAACCCTAAACCCTGAACCCTAAACCCTAAACCCTAAACCCTGTGCTCCAGTGAAGTTTGAGTGACGTGGTTCGTGCGGTCGAAGAATGAGTTTCAGGCTTTGGGGTTACATGTATGTCCTCATCATAAAGACGCGTCTACATGGTTCCAAGACATCAAAATTGGCAACGAGCCTACTTCTGACATCATAGTATAGTATGATGTGTGCCTTTAAATTTTGTAGACATCTAAAGTTAATATACATAAATGTATACACATGTAAGATGCCTTGTTTGATATATATCTATATGTATATATATATATATATATACACATGTATATATTATATATAATATGAAATATTTGTATTCATTGGTTTAAATTAGGTCAACTGTTGCATGCATTTTCGGCGGGCCGAAAGCGTCAGCAAGAAACTGACCGGGCAGTCTGGCTCCATGCAACTTATCCAAAGCATCCAATCAACAGGGATAGCCTATTCCTAGGGCTGCAGGCATAAACGAAAAAGTGCTCCATTGGAGACTACAAAGTCTACAAGTTCTTGGAGCTTTGGGGTACTAGTACCTACTTGGAGGTTCATGGTACTTTATGACCCCAATTCTAAGTCACTTTATTACCTACTTAGAGGACTTAAGGGGGACATATAAGCAGAGTCAGTTCTTGGGGGTTATAGGTACCCTAAACCTCCAATTTAGAGCTTTAGGGTTTTAGCTTTAGGGCTGCAGGGTGTGTGGGGCTTTAGGGCTTTAGGGTTTTTGGGGTTTTAGGGCCGGTTTCCCACTTGGTGGGGGCTTTGCGTAGTTAACCATGGCGCCGGCCCCCGCTGCGGCCGTCTACGAAGAGTGGCTGGGACAGAGTAAGGGCCACGAGTCAGGCCCCCTTCATTAGTGTTTAGGGTTTAGGGTTTAGGGTTTAGGGATACTAGGACCCAGAGTGGGCCCGTTGTCCCTTGTTTAAGGGTCTAGGTTCCCTTATACGCTCCTCTAAACCAAAGTAGGGGTGCCCTTTTGAATTCCTAGGTTACCCTAAACCCTAAGCCCTAAACCCTAAACCCTAAACCCTAAACCCTCATCTAGACTACCTTCCGGCGGAGGTGAAATTCCGTATTTGTTTGGATTTGTTCGGCATTCTCTTTTATCACCAGGGGTTTCGGCTGCTGCCCAAGAAGAAGCCACAGGTCTGGGCCAACTTAGGATTCAGAGCATACGTTTCTTGTTTATGGCTGTTTGCCGGTCATTTTTTCCGTCCACACCGGAGCGAGAATAACTCAGTTGTTTTTGATATCGGACACCCCGCAGCTCTAAGCCAACCCTAGAACCCTAAACCCGAACCCTGAACCCTATTAAACCCTAGACCCTAAACCAATGGGGAGGTGGGCCCTAGTTAGAAGTACATGTCGAGAGGGTCCCCAAATTGGGGTATATGTACCACAGGTTAGGATTCAAGTGCCCTAAACTCTAAAGCCTAAGCCCTATGCCCTAGCCCTTAGTACAGTCAGGGGCACCGCACTGAACCTCCTACACCCTACACCCTAAACCTTAAACCCTAAACCCTAAACCCTAAATCTATAGGCTTTACGGTCCCAAAAGTCCAAAGGTATCTCGAGAGCAACATGCGAACCATGCTCGAAGCATTGATCGAGGCGCCGCAGATACAGGATTTGGTGTTAGGGTGCATTTTAGAGTTTAGGGTTTAGGGTTTCGGGTTTAGGGTTTAGAACTTAGGGCTTAGGGCTGTAGAGCTTTGCGAAAACAATGCCTGAACCCTCCCCAACATCGTCTAAGGCTACTGTACCTTAAACCCAAAACCCTAACCCTCAACCCTCAACCCTCAACCCTCAACCCTCAACCCTCAACCCTAAACCCTCAACCCTAAACCCTAAACCCTAAACCCTAAGGTCAAGGAGTAGTGGAAGGCGGGGGGAGGGGCCCAGTTCTGGTTCCCTACCTCCTGCAGCTTCCCTGAGCGTCCCTCTAAGTTTAGGGTTTAGGGTGTATATAGGGCCCTTTTTGCATTGCGATATGGGGTTTAGGGTTTAGGGTTTGGGATTCGGGGGTTTCCGAAAACAGGGGGGTACCGATTTTCGGGCTCCTTTAGTTAAAAGGATCCTGGTATATTTTGGGGTGCCCCTATATTCGGAAATCCACATTGAGGGCTGAGGGTTCATGGTTCAGGGTCCCTAAACCCTAAACTGTAAACCCTAAACCCTAAACCCTAAACCCTAAACCCTAAACCCTAAACCCTAAACCCTAACTTGACGTTTCTGAAGTAATTATGGACCCGTGGGTCCTAGGTTGAAATAAGGGAGGTCCTTAGTTAGGGAGGCTTGAGTTGGATGCCCCCCTTGATACCCCCTCCCCAAAAAAAACCCGAACGAGACCGAAGATCGAGGTCTTCTTGCTTAGGGTGTTGGAGCTCGAAGCCTGAAACCCTAAACCCTAAAACCTAAACCCTTTGTCCCTTAGGTATATAGGAAAGCACTGACCCATCTTCTAAACCCTAAACCCTAAACCCTAAACCCTAAACCCTAAACCCTAAACCCTAAACCCTAAACCCTAAACCCTGTCCCTAAGCACTTCAGGGACTCATAGGGCATGGGCCCTTCATTTTGGGCCCATGTACTCCTCGCATGCCACACAGGCTTTGCTGAGAAGTCAGCCGAAGGATGTCGCGGATTTTGGCGGCTGGGCAGGTACTAGGGTCTAGGGTTTAGGGGTTAGGGTTTAGGGTACTTGGAGGCTCGTACTTCTAACCCCCAATTATAGCTGCACTTGTAAGCCCCCCAAGTCCCCTAAGTCCTCGAAGTAGGGATTAAGTAGACTACTAATTGGGGGTATAAGTACCCAGGAACCTCCAAGTAACCCGAAAACCCTGAGAGCGGTTTTGGAGTCGAAAGCCTAAACCCTAAACCCTAAACCCTAAACCCTAAACCCTAAACCCTAAACCCTAAACCCTAAACCCTAAACCCTAAACCCTGAGCCATCCTGAGCCCCAACATCCAATCCCCCAACCAACCCCTCAACAGCTTACCCTAAATCCCGAATTCTCTACACCCTAGCCCTAAACCCTAAGCCCGAAGCCCAAAACCCTAAACGCTAAACCCTAACCCTAGGTTCAGGCATGTTTGGTCCAAAGTTCAAGATTTTCTCGCATCCTCCTTACCTCATCTTTTTCAACAAAACCCTATAAACCCTGAATTTGTCCCCTTGTCTGCCAGGGTTCTTCTTCTTTGGGTTTAGGCATTCAAGGATTCTAGAACCTCCTATTTAGGGTTTAGGGTTTAGGGTTTAGGGTTTAGGGTTTAGGGTTTAGGGTTTAGGGTTTAGGGTTTAGGGCTGTAGAAGCCCTACTTCATATCGAGTGTAGGAGTTCGCCGAAGAACAGGCCAAGGAAATGTGTGGTTTTCAGTTGACAGTAGGGTTATAAGTATGCCCCCGGCCCTAGTATCCCTGAACCCTATAATAAGCCCAAACCCTAAACCCTCCAAATCCTATAAGCCCTAAATTCGGTAAACAACATCAGCTTAGGCTCCAACTACACCAAAGTTAAGCGAGGTTTCGGGGCTTACAGCCTGCAAGCCCGATCATGGCCTCCCAAGTGTAGAGCAGATGTTATGGGCTTGTTTTGTTTTTTATTTTTTAATGTGTTTTTGGTGGGGTTTCCTATCATAATCCAAAGGGTATGGTGTTTTGGGCGATGGTATATCGGAAAATGCCAACGTCCCCACCGAACAATATGTGTGTAACCCAACCCGCGCGCCTGGCAACTCAACCCTTATAACCCTTAATCCCTAATTCCCCCGGGGCCAACAACTAGTAGGGTTTAGGGTTAAAGGTTTAGGGCTTAGGGTTTAGGGTTTAGGGTTTAGGGTGTAGGGTTTTGGAGCCCTGAAAGCTCCAATCCGAAACCCCAGCCCACGTTGCGCCAAGGCGCAAATTGGTTGATCCAGTGGCACAAGGCTCCGTGTTTGACGCCATATGAAGTACGGTTGATTATATTCCTTGCATCCCCACAAGGACACCAAATATATACACTCACCAATATTAAAATGAACCTTATATACACTCATCAAAAACAGGAAAAAAGAACCATGTTTCATATAAGCCCAAAACCAGTATAGGTGCCGGGCAGAGTAGCGGCATGGGCATTCTACCGGTTTCAGTTTTTTGTCGGTCAACCCAAACCCCAAACTGTAAACTGTAAACCAATTAAGCCTATGTACAGGCACGCAACCTGAACCCTAAACCCCACAAAGAGGGATCCAGTTTAGACCAATCTCCATTGCTGCAGAGCGTAGCACATCCGTCCGCAAATCTCTAGTGAAACGTCAAGGCTTTAGAGTCGTAGGCTTTGCAAGCCTGCATACCCATCATAAAGAAATGGGAATGTACCTTATCACGCATAGAGTAGCGGACTACGGTTCAGGGGTGAGAAGTATAACCCCATCGACCCTCAACCCTGAACCCTAAACCCCAAATCTTGAAACTTGGAGAGCCTGAGGCGTAGTGGCCCCAAGCCCTAAACCCTAAACCTTCGCCGATCTTGTTCATTGCATGTTTTTTACATGCTGTATAGTACGTTAGAATTTGATGATTGCCAATGAAATCATTTAACAAGCAAGTCATAGAATGTTCATTATCAATATTCAATTGTAGGACTGATATATGTAGTCGCTTATGTGAGTGTGGGTTCAGTATTGGCACTCTGAAATTGTGTAGTATACCTAAACCCTAAACCCTAAACCCGAAACCCTAAACCCTAAACCCCACACTCTTCACCCTAAAGGGCTCCCAGAAGCCCTAAACCCATGAACCCGTCAAGCCCGGGAGGCAGAGCCCTAAACCCTAAACCCTAAACCCTAAACGGTCCTCAACCCTGGAGCCCTGCACCCTAAGCACCACAAGCAGGACCACGATCCCGAGCGCGAGGTGCCAGGGTGATCCGAATAGTTTAGGGTTTAGGCATTAGGCTTTAGGGTTTAGGGTTTAGGGTTTTAGGGTTTGGGGTTTAGGGTTTGTAGGGTTTAAAGGGTTTAGAGGGTTGATAGCCCTATAGGGTTTATAGGGCTTATAGGGCGTATAGGGTTTACAGGGTTTATTGGGTTTATAGGGTTTATAGGGTGTATAGGATTTACAGGGTTTATCGGGTTTGTCGGGTTTGTACGGTTTAGGGTCTTGGGCTTAGAGCTATGCGTTTAGGGTGTAAGGTTTAGGGCTTAGGGTTTACGGTTCAAGTTTTGGGGTTTCGGGTTTCTTTGGCCTCCTGGGGCTCATCGGATTTGGGGGGATTTGGGGGGGCTTAGGGGGGTTTAGGAGGTTCAGGGTTGAGGGAAGAAGCCCCAATATCCTGTCAGCCGTGTCTAGGTCTCTTAAGCCCGTCATCTACATCCGAAACCTAAACCCTAAAGCCTAAACCCTAAACCCCAAACCCTAAACCCTAAACCCTAAACCCTCCAGAACCCAAAGCATGTCCTTAAGCCCAGCGCCGCGATGTCGTTGTGGATTTCCCGGCAAGAGAGAATGATTAGGGCTTGTGGTGTATTTTTTTAAATTAGGGCTCAGGAATGGGCGTTTCATGGTCCAAGGGCTTGAAGGTATGATGCTTTGGGATGGTTTCGTGCGCTTAAAGGATTTAGAGAGAAGCTTCCACCCTGAACCCTCAACCCTCAACCCTAGACCCTAAACCCTAAACCCTAAACCCTAAAACCCTAAACCCTAAACCCAAAACTTCCCCCTTACCGTGGGCAGGAAGTGGAGAGCCTTACAGCGGAGCGGGACAAGTACCTCTTGATGCCGGCGGCCTGCAGATTGTCTTAGTAGGGAGTGAGGGATTTAGGTACGCAAAACTCTCCAAGGGCGACCTTGAACCCCTAAACCAACCCTAAACCCTAAACCCTAAACCCCAAACCCTAAACCCCCCCCCCTCCCCCTAAACCCTAAACCCTACACCTAATAATTAGCCGATGTAAGGTACCTAATTCCCTCATTCCCTACTAAGAACCAGTCCGGTAAGTTGTAGACTTGAGGGTGGTGTTAAAGCGTGTGACATCAGGGTGGTCCCTTAAACCCTAAGCCCTAAACCCCAAACCAGGGCACGGAGGTCAGGACTCAGGGTGCGGGTACTTGTGGGGTTTGCGGTCAGCGGAAAGCCCTCACTTCAGGACACGTGTAGTAAAGCCTCAACCTAAACCCCGGGGTCCTGGACCCTAAACCCCAAACCCTAAACCCTAAACCCTGAACCCTAAAGGGTTTCATGAGGGTTTAGGATTTCGGGTTCTTTAAACTACCGGTCCCCTGTTTCTCGCTGCCGTGGCCCTCGTGGCCAAGGCGCGTTTAGGGCTTAGGGCTTCCCTAAGCCCTAATTGGGTTTCGGGTTTAGGGTTTAGGGTTTAGGGTTTAGGGTTTAGGGTTTTGGGCTTCGGCTTTCCTCAGCCCGTATTGGGTTTGGGGTTTAGGGTTTAGGGCTTCTCCCTCGGGTCCCTCAGCCCGAAACACTACACCCCAAACCCTAAACCCTGCACTAAACCGTAAACCCTACACTCTAAACCCTAAACCCTATAAACACTAAAAGCCCTAAACCCCCTGAACCCTCTAAGCCCTCTCAACCCTCTTAAACCCTAAACCCTAAACCTAAACCCCCAACCCCCAACCTTCAACCCTAAACCCTAGACCGTAGCCCCGAAACCCTAAACCCTAAACCCTAAGCCCTAAACCCTAAACCCTAAACCCTAAACCCTAAACCTTTAAGAGCCTCCGGCTCAAGCCGCCGACCCCGCTGGAGCATAGTTGAGACCCGCTCGCATGGAAGATCATCCCCGGCAGAGTTCTGTGAATCGTTTGGGGGGGGTAGGGGGTAGCACCAGGACAAGCTCAAGCCAAAAAGACAGGTGGGTGGGGGTGGGGGGGGGAGGGGGGGGGGGTAGGGGGGTGGGGGGGGGTGGGGGTGGGGGGGGGGTGGGGGGGGGGGGGTGGGTTGGGGGGGGGGGGGTTGGGGGGGGGGGGGGGTGGGGGGGGGTGGGGGGGGGGGGTGGGGGGGGGTGTGGGGGGGGGGGGGGGGTGGGTGGGGGGGGGCAGCGGGGGGGGTGGAGGCGGGAAACGCTGATTTTGCTGAGGGCGCCCCTACCCCCCCGTGCTGAACCCCCTGTTTACGCTGTGCGGGTGCTCCACGAAAAAATTGTGCACCGACCCCCCCCACCCCACTAAACCCTTGCCCAAGGCGTGACGAGCTGAAGCAGACCCTCGCACAACTCGAAGGCGACGCCAGCAGCAACTCGGCGAAGTTGGGGTTTAGGGTTTAGGGTTTAGGGTTTAGGGTTTAGGGTTTAGGGTTTGGGGCTTGGGGTTTAGGGTTTAGGGTTTGGGGTTTAGGGTTTAGGGTGTAGGGCTTGGGGTTTAGGGTTTGGGGTTTAGGGTTTGGCGTTTGGGGTTTAGGGTTTGGGGTTTTAGGGTTTGGGGTTTAGGATTTAGGGTTTGGAGTTTCGGGTTTAGGGCTTGGGGTTTCGAGTTTGTTTTCTAGGGGTTTAGGGTTCAACGCCTCAAGCACTGAGCCCGGAGTTTGAGGTGCAACTAGCGAGGGTTGCAGGAGGTCGTGTTTGACGCTTTCTGCCAGCGACTTGTGTTCGCCTGGTGTTTAATTTACCCTAAACCATAAACCCTAAACCCTAAACCCCAAACCCCAAACCCTAAACCCTAAACCCTAATAATTCCCCTGTGGTCCCTATACAAGAATAACCCCCCAAAAACCCTATTCTAGTCATTCCTGTAGTAGGGGGTTTAGTGACGTCTTCGACCATTTACCGTTTCGGTGCAAAGCACAGGAAGAGGGTTTAGGGTTTAGGGTTTAGGCTTTAGGCTTTAGGGTTTAGGGTGTAACCCTAAACCCTAAACCCTAAACGCTAAACCCTATACCCTATACCCTATACCCTATACCCTATACCCTAAACCCTAAACCCTATACCCTAAACCCTAAACCCTAGGCCCTAAAGCGGCGGGGGAGGGGCTGCTGAGCCGAGACGCGCCTGCAGAAGATGCCTGATTCCGATTCTCTCGCAGGGTGCGCCGGAGGTGCACTGTAGGGTTTAGGGTTTAGGGTTTAGGGTTTAGTTTCTATGAGCCCTAAAACCCCTTGTGCCTTAGGGTTATGGGGTTAGCCTTAAAAAACCCTTACGTAGCAAAACCGTAGATAGCCATTGATTAAAGCACTATCATCTTACCCGCAGATGTCGTGGTGGGGGGTAACAGGGATTCAGGAATCAGGGGGATGGGAGGTCATGCTCAACCCCTAAACCCCTAAAGCCCTAAGCCCTAAACCGCTAAACCCCTAAGCCCTAAACTGCTAAACCCCTAGACCCCTAAACCCTAAACCTCCGGAAACCCCGATGCTGTCAGGGTTTGGGATGTCAAGGGCTGGCTACTATGTAGGGTCGTAAGTTGGAAGAGGGCTTCGGGTTTGGGGTTATTGGGGTTATTGGGGTTTTGGGTTTAGGATTTAGGGTTGGGGGTTTAGCCTTTGCGGTTGTGGTTCCTATATAATTGTAGTATACTTCCCCCCTTTGAAAATGAAAAAAACAAAACCTGTTTGAATTATTAAGGCTGCTATATGGTTACTCGCAACCTCCGTTCAAGATGCCAAAAACCCTGTAAGCCTTAATGGGTTTCGGGTTCAGGGTCTTCCTTGTTTTTGGGTTTAGATTTTAGGGTTTTTCGGGTGTGCAGGCGTTAAGGGTTGAGCCCTACTATCCCCCACTTGAGGCTCCTGTGTTGTGGACGGGTCCTGCTCAACAAGACCCTGAACCCCCCCAAACCAACAAAGGTTTCAGCGCTCCGGGCGAGTCTACACAACCGAAGCCCTAAACCCAGAAACCGCAAATCCCTAAACCCTTAACCCTGAACCCTAAACCCTAAACCATGCGCGCCCACGCCCGAAGCTGCAATCCTCATAGGGGAATCATGGCACCCCCAAAGGCAGAAGCAGGTACGACAGGTGCCGCTGATGTGCCCTAGAACGCTGCAGCGCTAAAAAGGCCGAAGCCCCATATGAGCCCCGAAAACCTGACATCCTGAAACCTTCACGCCCTACGCCCTAACCCCCTAAACCCTTAACCCTAAACCCTATAAACCCTAAACCCTAAACCCTGAACCCTTAACCCTAAACCCTAAACCCGAAACCCGCCCTGAAGCCAACCAACAAGTGCGCGGTGGCAGCAGCCGGGCAGCGCCATGCCGGACTCCGAGTCGCCGCGGTCCACGTCCTCTGAGATGGCACCTCGGGTTTATGGGGTTTTGGGTTTGGGGTTTAGGGTTTGGGGTTCAGGGTTTAGGGTTTGGGGGTTTGGGGTTTGGGGTTTAGGGTTTGGTGTTCAGGGTTCAGGGTTTGGGGTTCAGGGTTTGGGGATTGGGGTTTGCGGTTTAGGGTTTGGGGTTTGGGGTTTGGGGTTCGGGGTTTGGGGTTTGGGGTGTGGGGAGGGTAGCTTAGGGTCGTGTAGGGTAGTTTAGGGGGTGAGGGGGTGGGGGGGGGGGGGGGGGGGGGGGGGTTGTGGGAGGTTGGGTTTTCGCCAATACCTGTTTGGACAACGGATACATGGGAGTGTCCGAAGTTAGGGGCACCATATTGGCGTGCTTATTATAAGGGGATCTTACTATTTGAGGTCCATATTAGGGTCCCCTACTTTCGTAAACGCCCATATGTTTGAAAGAACGCAACAAACCCCTAATACCCTAGCAGGAACGACTACCCTGCACCCCAAGCCCTGAACCCCTAGGGTTTAGGGTTTAGGATTTAGGGTTTAGGGTTTCGGGTGTAGGGTTCAAAAGCCCTTGCAACCCTTGCAAACCCTGAACCCGAAACCCTGGAAACGCCTCAGAACCTTAAAACCCTAAACCCTTATCGTTTAAAACCCTAAAATCCCAAACCCCTGAAACCCTGTAAACCCGAACCCTAAACACCAGACCTTAAGAAACCCAACAGCTCAGAGCATGGGTGTTTACGAAAACAGGGGAACCCATGTAGGTCCCAAAATAGTAAGATTCCCTTAGAAGAAGGACCCGAACAGGTATCCCTCATTTCGGAAACCTCCACATCTGAAACACCTCAGAAATATCTGTACACCCTACGCCCTAAACCCCTAAACCCCTAAACCCTAAACCCTAAACCCCAACCCCTAAGCCCTAAGCCCTAAGCCCTAAGCCCTAAGCCCTAAGCCCTAAACCCTAAACCCTAAACCCTAAACCATCCAAGGCCCGCTCCCTCCGGGACCTCCTGCGGCTGCTCTTGCCTCTAGTCGGAACGCAGCTCCTCAGCGCCTTTGCCAGAAGAAAACGGACATTGTAGGGCTTAGGGGTTGGGGTTTAGGGTTTAGGGTTTAGGGTTTAGGGTTTAGGGTTGAGGGTTGAGGGTTGAGGGTTTAGGGTTTAGGGTTTAGGGTTTATGGTTTAGGGTTTAGGGTTCAGGGTTTAGGGTTTAGGGTTTAGGGTTTAGGGTTTAGGGTTTGGGGTCTAAATTCGGGTCCCTCGTTGGGTGCTTGCCAGTTGTATGGGTGCTGTTCAAAACGAAAAGCAATATGTACAGAAGACCCCAAAAGGGACCCGGAATTAGAGAACAACTTGTGTCGTTCATAACGTTCGGGGTTAGAGTGTTCAGGTTCTCAGGTTGAGATCAAGTTTCATGCTTGGAGCTTTGGGTTTGGGGTTAGGGTCGAGAGCCGAGAGCTTAGTCTGTGAAATGATTTCGTGTTGGAGGGCTTTGAGGATATTTTAGGTCTTCAGGGGTTTCGGAGGGCGTGGCACTTTTAAGACCTTCACGATAATTGAGCGCTAAACTCTGAACCAGGGGTCCTACAGGGAGGTGTATCATCTTAGGGGTCAAGGCTCTGTATGCCGTCAGCCCTATAGACGCAAGACTTCAACCCTAAACTCTAAACTCTAAACCCTAAACCCTACACCCTAAACCCTAAACCGTAAACCCTAAATTTAAGAGCCTCCGGCTCAAGCCGCCGACCCCGCCGGAGCATTGTTCAGGGCTCAAGCGGCGCAGCGTGCCCCGGCGCCAAACCCTAAACCCAAACCCGACCCTAAGCCCTACAGCCGAAACCCTAAACCCTACAGCCTAAACCCTAAAGCCTCAGCCCTACAGCCGAACCCTAAACCCCAGAGTAAAGCCTAAACCGAAATCGGAACCCTAAACCCCGAAAGCCTAAACCGAGGACAGCCCAACGATCACAGGCCTAGGGTTAAGGGTGGGAGGGCTTAGGGTTTAGGGTTTTGGGTGCAGGTTAAGTTTTAAGGGAGGGGGGGGGTGGGGGGGGCAGGGGCGGGAGGGGGGGAGGGGGGGAGGGGGTGGGTTTTTTCCAAAAAAACTCTATGCCCTGTGCGAAACCGCCTATGGTCCATGAGTACACGCGGTGTGGGTGGTCTAACCCTCCACGGAAAAGCTGCCGGGGGACCCCCCCTACCCCCCGCCCCCCCGTTTTAGGGGGGTAAGGAGGGAAAAAGGGAGGTTTTCACCTCCAGAAACCTATCCAACACGCCGCCAGGGTCGGCGGACCCTAAACCCGAACCCTATAGTGTGAACCACTAGGGGTTTGAGGGTTTCCGTGTTTCGGGCTTGGCGGCTTGGGATTCCAGGAAGTTAGGCTTTGCAACTGCGAAACCCAAGTATAAGTATTCAAGGGATGAAGACTGGTACCCCTAAGGTTTCGGGTTTAGGGTTAAAGGTTTCCTTTATTACGTTCCGAATATGGTTTAGGGTTAAGGTTTCCTTAAACACACTCCGGATTCGGCCCTTACATTCCCTCAGAGGATCTTTACCAAGGGTCCCCAAGCCCAAAGGCCCAAGATCGAACCCCATGAAGGCTGGGACACTGAACGGGGCATGCAGTCCCATGAATTACGGCTTACGGCTCCCGCTGTGAAATTCTCAACCCTGTGCCCGAAACCCCAAACCCTAAACTCGAACCCTGAGCCCCAGACCCCAAACCGGGTTGCCTCAAGAAAATTTCGGGTTTAAGGTTTAGGGTTTAGGGTTTAGGGTTTCAGAGTGCCCCTGTACGGGCCCTTCCATGTTGGCCCCTTTCAATACCCCTTCTACCCTATAGCACCGAAGGGCCCATGCTTCGGAACCCCTTTATGGAGGTAAGGGGCCATATTCAGGGACCGTGTAACAACCCTAAACCCTTAATCCTAAACCCTAAGCCCTAAGCCCTTAAGGGTTTAAGGTTTAAGGCCAACCAAACCTCCCTGAATGAGCCTTCAACCCAAGGGCTTCTGGCTTCTGCTGATTTATGACTTCTGCGCCTTCACCTTATAGACCCTAAACCCTAAACCCTAAACCCCAAACCCAAGAGCCCTGAAGCCATCCCTTTATCAGGTGTAGGGGCCGATCGCTGGACTTTGACTTTTGTGGGGCACTATGACTACAAGAACCGCGCACACTTCGACGGCGCAGGTAGGGTTTAGGGTTTGGGGTTTAGTGTTTCCTGGGTTTACAAGAAACCCTAAGCCCGAGGAACAAACCCAAAACCCTAAACCGTAAACTACCCGCAGGTTTAGGGTGTAGGGTTGAGGGTTTAGGGTTTAGGGTTTAGGCGTTTTGCATTTCAGACTCTGGGTTTCTGGTGTTGTCTTGCGGGCTTTGTTTTTGGGCGTCTGGCATTTCGGCCTGCAGGGCTTGGGGTGCAGAGTTCAGGAGTTCAGTGTTGCCTAAACCCTCCTATAAACCTGTGGGCAGCTTACGGTTTAGGGTTTAGGGTTTGGACCTCGGGCTCGGGTTTACTTGTCAGCCCAGGGTGTGGGGGTTCACCCTGATTCCTGAACCCTAAACCCCTTTCATGGGATTGTGCGAATAAAGCCCGGGAAGGCATCGGCAAGATGTATTCCAACATCACCGGCCTGTCGCTGGGTGTCAGCGACGCGTGGCAGTTTTCAGAGCCCCCAAAATTTCTAGGCCCTACAACCGGGGATGTAGTAAACCCTAAACCAATAAATTCCCTAAACCAATAAATTCCCTAAACCCTAATTCAGCATGCCCTACTTAAGAAGCAGTAAACTTAAAAGTTTAGGAATCCCGGCGCCCCTCTCCTAAGGCATAAGGATCAGGTTTAGGGTAGGTAGGGGTTTAGGGGGTAGGGTAGGAAACGATTCCCAGAAGGGACTGGATAGTCAATTTGTAGCTACTTCGGGGGTAGTGCCCTGGAGCCTGCAAGCTAAACCCACACCCAAGACCCTAATCTCTTAACCCTAAAGTCTCTTTTTGGAAGTCTGAACCCAGGCCACGATCGGCCTGGCGACTTTCTGTGCACAGGCTCGTCGGGGTTTGGGGTGTAGGGTTTAGGTTTTTGGGTTATGGGTTATGGTGGTTGGGGGAAGCAGGATCTGCAGAATTTTTGCATGTCTGAACATCAAATGATTTTGGGTTCTATTTTTTCTCTCAGCCTAAGCCTGACCCTGCACCCCATCGGACCCCACGCACTAAGCGCAATTCTGAACTGTGAAACCGGAAGCTGTCCTTTGTTTGGGGAAGTCTCAGGTCCCTTTCCTCCTGGTCCTTTAACAGGTTCTGAAGTATGGGCTCTTGGGTTTATAGGGATGTAAGGGGTATCCCCTTCTAAGGGACCATGTAACTACCCTCAGATGACCTTTTCGGGCTTTGGACTTCGGGCTTAGAATTTCTGGATGAACCTGTCACATCCTTAGCCCACAATCCACAGAAGATGCTTCCGGCCCGAGGCCCTCAACCCTGACCCTAAACCTCAAAAGCCTAAACCCTAAATCCTAAACCCTCAACGAAGAGGCCTATGGCGCTGGACGGTCCACCGAACTGAACCCCATCTACGTCCGGCGTGCGCTGATCCTGCTCTTCATGTGCTCCTTACTTGGGTTTGAGGGTTGAGGGTTTAGGGACTCTGTTAGGGACTATAGCGTGTAGGGTTTAGGGTCTGGGGTTTGGTGTTGCTCTCCCCTCAACCCTAACCCACCTAACCCCTAGAACCCTAAACCCTAAGCCCTAAAGCCCTAAGCCCTAAACCCTAAACCCCCTAATCCCTAAAGCCTCAAAGGCTTTGCGTTCGCCTTCCTGGCGGCAGCCTTCTGCGAGCCGCTACTGAATGCCCTGGGTCAGCCTCCCGAGGAGGGCGTGGGTTCAGGGTTCAGGGTTTAGCCCTAAACCCTAAACCCTAAACCCTAATGGCCCTACTTGCTCTTGGCGGGGAATGAGGGAGAGTGAACTTAGTGCTTACGGATTTCTAGCCCTAAGTTCTACACCAGGTTTATGGGTGCTGTTTTGGGTCCAGGGTTTCAGGGTTTTGGGGTCGGCAGTTACCGGGACTTGCTCTCAAGACCTCTTGCAACCCTAATCCCTCTACCTTGACTCCTGAATCCGAACCTACCAGGTCCCTACACACCTACTTGGTTTAGGGTTTAGGGTTTAGGGTTTACGGTTTAGGGTTTAGTAGTGGGGTTAGGTTGCCTTCAAACACCCGAGCCAAATGGGGGTTTCGGAAAGCAGGGGTACCCTTTTCCGAATTTTTCATGGGATTCGTTACAAGGGACCCTAAACCCTAAACCCCAAACCCTAAACCCTAAACCCTAAACCCTGATTTCAGAAGGACCCCCCCCCCCCCCCCCCCCCCCCCTACACCATGAAGACACACTGTGCTCCCGAACCCCTGTCCAGGTCAGCCACACCAGCGCCCGCTATGCCCAAGTTCAGCGTGCCGGCCCAGATTTTAAGCGTTTAGGGTTTAGGGTTTAAGGTTTAGGTTTAGGGTTCAGGGTTTACAGTTTAGGGTTTTGAGTTTAGGGCTTAAGGTTTTTTGGGTTTAAGGTTTTTTGGGCTTAAGGTTTAGGGTTTAAGGTTTGGAGCTTAAGGTTTAGGATTTCGGGTTCAGGGTTTCGGGTGCAGGGACGTTCCGGGGTCCGTTTCAGCGGCCCCCGTTTCATACACGCAGGGCATCTCACAAAAGCTGCCTAGAAGGGGACCCGAATGTGGAACAACCCTCCCCATCTTTGACCCTAAGCATGAAGCCCTAAACC
This sequence comes from Symbiodinium natans, assembly GCA_905221605.1. Lineage (NCBI taxonomy): Eukaryota > Dinophyceae > Suessiales > Symbiodiniaceae > Symbiodinium > Symbiodinium natans. The sequence goes on from CAJNDS010000535.1 coordinate 457,449, forward strand.
CTAAACCCTAAACCCTAAACCCTAAACCCTAAGCCCTAAGCCCTAAGCCCTAAGCCCTAAGTGCCGGCTTCCCCATGCAGTGCAGGGGCACTGCGGAGACCCCTAAACCCTAAACCCGGTTTTCGTGGTTTAGGGTCTAGGGTTTAGGGTCTAGGGTTTAGGGTTTAGGGTTTAGGGTTTAGGGTTTAGGGTTTAGGGTTTAAGGTTTAGGGGTTGCCAAAACCTCGAATCCTAGACCCCGACCTTTAAACACTAAACTCTGAACCCTCAACCCCCAACTTTTTAGGGTTTAGGGTTTAGGAGTTAAGGCTTAGGGCTTAAACCCGCATGCCCTCAACACTAAACCCTAAACCCAATGAAGACGAAACCCCAAACCGTGTGGGCGGATTCGGGCTCGGGTTGCATGCGTAGTCCTGGTTTAGGGGTTTTGGGTTTAGGGTTTAGGGTTTAGGGGTTCTTAAGGGAGGGGGCTTCAAGGGGGTATGTAACCCAAGCTTCCCGCATGCTCCCCACTACTCCCTAGGGCTCCCTAAGCCTTCCCCTAAGGTTCCCTAGGTACCTACCCCCCTTGAATCCCCCCTCCCTTAAGAACCCCTAAACCCTAAACCCTATAAACCCCTTGAACCCCCCTCCCTGAAGAACCCTATAATAGCAGGCTAGGGCTGAAGGGTTTAGGCTTCAGGGTTTGGGGGCCCGGGGTTTGCAAGTGCAAGTTTAGGGTTTAGGGTTTAGGGTTTAGGGCTTTAGGGCTTTAGGGCTTTAGGGCTTTAGGGCTTTAGGGCTTTAGGGCTTTAGGGCTTTAGGGCTTTAGGTCTTTAGGGCTTTAGGGCTTTAGGGCTTTAGGGCTTTAGGGCTTTAGGGCTTTAGGGCTTTAGGGCTTTAGGGCTTTAGGGCTTTAGGGCTTTAGGGCTTTAGGGCTTTAGGGCTTTAGGGCTTTAGGGCTTTAGGGGTTAGGGTTTGTGGTTCGCTTGGTTTAGGGGTTTAGGGTTTAGGTTTTACGGCTTTAAGGCCCTCCCTTGTGGTTCGGTTCAAGCAGAGATAAAACCCTTAGACAGAAGACAGCGGCACTTGTTTACTCTGAGGTTTCTGGGAAGCCTACAGTAAGCTCCAGAAAGTTGGAACATGGGTTTCGGACCCGGATGATTTTCCCTATTAGACCTTAAGGGCATTTGGATAAGAGAAAGGCCCAACGATTAATGAGGCTGGATCAAGTTATTGTGGCCTCAGGTTGGGTAGGTGGTACCTCCAGTCGTCACCGTAGAAAAGGTGGCAGGTGGGGTTCTTGACGAGTGTGGGGCCTTCTCCTGGTGAACCGTTTGCACGCTGTGTATGCATTAGGGCTACTCTCCCACTTGCCTGAGACTTCAGCAAAACTCTGGGCTAAACCCTAAACACCAGACACTAAACCACACACTAAACCAAACCCACTCCAAGACTTTGCCCCCCTAAACCTCTTGTATTTTGGGGAGGGGATGATCTACACATGCCGTTCTTCGTGCCACAAGCAGTTAAGAAGTTTACTACAATACGTCCCCAACCCCCCCCCCCCCGCCCAACCCCGATCCGCACACATTGAACCCGAAAATCCCAAATCCTAAGCCCTAAACCCCTCTACCCTAACTCCTTAACCCCTGAACCCCAAACCCTTAAACCCTAAACCCTAAACGCTAAACGCTTAAACCCTAAACCCTAAACTCTAAACCCTAAACCCCAAGGTTGTTGGGCGTTCCCTTCTGGTGGGTCTCCAATGCCACCCATCTTGCCCTCAGTGCGGCCAAGCACACCTTTCCTGGCCTGCTCATGACGCTCGGCATTAGGGTTTAGGGTTTAGGGTTTAGGGTTGCTAAAATAGCACCCTCATGCGCAAGCCACAAACCCCATTGATTTCCGACAGCGTGGCAGCATCCCATTCTGATGCCCTGTGTACAATGAAGTGCTTGACTTCACTAGGGTTTAGGGTTTCAGGGTTTCAGGGTTTCAGGGTTTCAAAGGTTTAGGGTTTGGGGTTGGGCCCAACTTTTCTTCAGGCTTTCGATATCCTGAGTTTGGGTATTTTAGACTCAGTGAACCAAACCTTAAACCCCGAAAGCTTGATAACTGTACACCTGAGGAACATGGTCAGCGCACCTATGCAGATCATGCTCTGCTTCTTGGACTGGGAGGGTTTAGGGTTACGCTAAACCCTACACCCTAAACCCTCAACCGTTCAGGGTGCATTGTGGGCCTTGAAGAAAACCCCAGGCTCTACCCCATTAAATCTCCTCAAACCCTAAACCCTAAACCCTAAACCCTAAACCCTAAACCCTAAACGACGTGTTGAGGCTTCATGCGTTGTTTAGGTCGCTAGTGCCCGAAGCACAAGCATGCCTTGGCTTTGCAGCTATTGACCTGCTCACCTCTTCCTAGTTTATAGTAGGGTTTAGGGTCTAGGGTTTAGGGTTCAGGGTCTAGGGTTTCGGGTTTAGGGTTTTGGGATTTGGGTTTTGGGTTTAGGCATTTGGGTTAGGGTTTAGGGTTTTGGGTTTGGGGTTTGGGGTTTGGGGTTTGGGGTTTGGGGTTTGGGGTTTGGAAGTTGGGCACCTGGGATTTAAGCACCCTATAATACCCCCCTTTCTAACCACCTGCCAGGCAAGAAAAAGGTACCTAGCTCCCAACCTCCCCACAAGAACGTTCAATGAAGTAGAAGGCTGCTTCCCTTGATGTACCTGAGGGCAGTTTCATGAGCCCTTTTCTAAATATGGTCCCTAACCTCCTTTACAGGTTCTGATGCGTGGGCCCTTGTTTTGTATGGGGTATATAAGGGGTATATAAGGGGTACCCTTTTAAGGGCCCACACTAAGGGACCATGTAACTTCCCTCAGAATGTACGTAAGGGCTTAGGGTTAGGATTTAGGGATTACTGTAGGAATTGGAATAAGGACTGATAGCATTCTCGTAGGGTCCCTTTATGCTATACTATACCAACCCCCCAAAACAATGTTCGAACACTCAGGGCCCTATATTGTGCGTGTAGTGAGGGTTCTTAGTAGCTGAATGAGTACACTTTATACTTTGGGGAATACTAGAATAGAATCCCCTGCAGAACTGAAAGTGTACATTTTTTGGGGCTTATAAGCTCAGCAACTAAGGGTTTGAAAAGCGCAGGCTACATCTTCCTGCATCCGAACCTGCTCAACCTTGGCTACCTCGGGAATGCTCTGGCTCGTGCACTGGGCGCCCTGCTTCTCTAAAAGACCACGTCCAGTCTGCGATAGAAGACCCTGAAACCCTAAACCCTACACCCCAAACCCTAAGCCCTAAACCCCAAACTTTAAACCTAAACCCTAAACCCTAAACCCCAAGCCGGGTTTTAGGGATCCTTCTGATCAAGGGATTAAGACTCGTACCCCTAAGCTTGTACCCCTAAAGGTTCCCCTTAACCTTGAGGATCCTTAAAGCGGTTCCCCAAACCCAAGGGTACAACCTTAAGGGGTCCAAGGCACAACCCCTTTCTGAGGTAGTTACACATGGTACCCTAAACCCTAAACCCTAAACCCTAAACCCTAAACCCTAAACCCTAAACCCTAAACCCTAAACCCTAAACCGTAAACCCTAAACCCTAAACCCTAAACCCTAAACCCTAAACCCTAACCCTAAAAGAGGATCCGTTATATACCCCTTACATACCCTTTCCAACCCAAGGGCCCATACTTCAGAATCCTTTAAGCGAGGTAAGGGACCCTATCAAGGGACCATGCAACTACCCTAAACTCCAAACCCTAAACCCCAAACCCCAAACCCTAAACCCCAAACCCTAAACCCTAAACTAAGTACCCCTGCAGACTGGTCGAGTTTGCAGCCCACAGCCGCGCTGTGCCTGAGGTGGCGTCATTGCTCTGGTGACGCTGGGCACCTTGCCTGCCCTGAGGGTTTAGGGTTTAGGGTTTAGGGTTTAGGGTTTAGGGTTTAGGGTGAGTACAGTAAGAACCAGAACGATTGCTGAGCTGCCCTAAGCCCCAAACCCTGAGCACCTAAACCTGCGGCTCCTTCCCAGTTTTGGACAACCCTAAACCCTGAACCCTAAACGAGCCGGCCCACTGCGAAGAGGAAAGACTTTGAACTTAAGGCGCTTGTAGCGAACGAGCAAATGTATGTCTTGTTCCAGCGAACAATCAAAAGGACCTAAACCCCAAACGCCAAACCCTAAACCCTAAACCCGAAACCCTAAACCCTAAACCCTAAACCCCAAACCCTAAACCCTAAACCCAATTCCGGAACCTTACTCTGGCCATCCTCGCCCCAGGCATCACCATCAAAGCCCGCGGACTGCAGAGTCTGGTTTCCTCGGCTGCATCCTGCTCCTTCCGTTCTTAGGGTTTGGGGTTTCGGGTTCAGGGTTTGGGGTTTGGGGTTGGGGGTTTAGGGTTCAGGGTTTAGGGTTTGAGGTTTCGGGCTCTTTTTTTGGGTGAAGGTGTAGGGGGTAGGGCTTAGGGCTTGGGGCTTAGCCCTAAACCCTAAACCCGAAACCCTAAACCCTAAACCCTAAACTTAGGGCTTCGGGTTCTCTAAGTCAAGTCGCCAGGTTTGGCAGCGCGCGCAGGGCTCCGAAATGGTCTTCAAGGCAGGCCGCAAGTTCAAAGGTTTAGGGTTTAGGGTTCAGGGTTTAGGGTTTAGGGTTTAGGGTTTCCTGTTTTAGCGTTTAGAGTTTCGTTAAAGTTTCCGAAGCATTATTCAGAGGGTTTAAATGGCAAGCCTGGTGGTCATTTTAAGTTTATTGGTTTCAGTACAAACAAGGTTTTCGCATACAGCATGCCACCATAGTGCATCATAGCATACATGGGCATATTTCATTTTAGGGGATGGGCATGTTGGGGAGGAGATTAGGGTGCGGCTTTTTGGGAGTCAAGGGGCTTCAAGATTTTAGGGGGGGTTTATGGTTTCGGGCTTGGGGCTTAGGGTGGTGTAGGGTTAGGTCACCCGAATCAGTAACCCTAAACTCAGGATTCTGGGTGTTAGGTCTTTTGGTCGCTTAGCAGGTACTTCGAACCCAAATCGACCATATAGTCCTAAACCCGAAACCTGAAACCCGAAACCCTAAACCCTAAACCTTAAACCCTAAACCCTAAACCCTAAACCGAAAGCATCCCTTACAGCGGTATCTGGGTCCTACCCTGGGGATTCCTAACCCTTCCTGCTGATGATGTCCTCTGTGGAAGGAAAAAGAGGCAGGGCTCAGGGTTTCGGATTTAGGAGGCGGTTAGGGTTTAGGGTTTCGGGTTTCGGGTTTAGGGTTCAGACCTTAGTAACCCCAATTCCTACCCCCCCCCCCCCCCCCCCGCCCAACCCTAAGCCCTAAACCCTAAACCCTAACCCTAAACCCTCAACCCTCAACCCTAAACCCTAAATCCTAAAGCCTAATCCCTAAACGCTAAACGCTAAACCGTAGCCCCCCCCCCCCCTCCCAGAAAAGAAATGCAATGCAGCATCTGCAGGCTGGTGCCATGAAGTCGTACCTGGCAGCGACTGGGCTCTGAAACTTTGGTTCAGCAGTTGCACTGTGGTTCTGTTGGCCTTTGGGGGAGTTTAGGGTTAGGGTTTAGGGTTTAGGGTTTAGGGTTCAGGGTTTAGGGTTTAGGGTCTAGGGTTTAGGGTTTAGGGGTGCAGAGTTTGGGGCTTTCGGGGATCAGGGTTTGGGGATTTAGGAAGATTCGGAGGTTTAGGGTTTAGGGGGTCTGGGTTCTTGCTCGGGAGCTTGCACTGTCCGGTTGAGATTTCCGGGGTACGAGGGGAAAGCTTTGGCCACGCGAACGTGACGGATGAGCGTCCCGGGGTTTAGGGTTTAGGGTTTGGGGTTTGGGGTGTAGAAGTGCTGACGCGTCAGGAATGTAGCATGGCAGACCCTGAACTCCTAAAGCCTCAAAACCCTCATCCCAAACGCATAAATTCTCAACCCTAACTAGCCTAAACCTTAGGGGTTCCGAATCACCCTAAACCCTACTATAAGCCCTAATCCCTCAACCCCCCCCCCCCCCCCCCAAAAAAAAAAAAAAAAAAATGAAAAAACAATAATAAATAAAAAAAACCGAAGCTGCCACACAGTCACCAAACCCCTCAAAGTGTTTCTCCCTGTGGGCCTTGAGACCCCTAAGCCCTGAACCCCTAAACCCCAACCCTAAACCCCAAACCCTAAACCCTAAACCCCAAACCCTAAACCCCAAACCCTAAACCCCAAACCCTAAACCCTAAACCCCAAACCCTAAACCCCAAACCCTAAACCCCAAACCCTAAACCCCAAACCCTAAACCCTCCGGGTTTAGGGTTTGGAGTTCCTCCTTGAGGTCTCCATCCCGGCTGCCCTGGTCGTGTGGTCCGAGTGGTGGGCTTTCGAGGCTCCGGGCCTGGCAGCCCTCCAACGAGTTTAGGGTTTAGAGCTAGGGTTTAGGGTTTAGGGTTTAGGGTTTAGGGTTTAGGGTTTAGGGTTTAGGGTTTAGGGTTTAGGGTTTAGGGTTCAGGGTTTAGGGTTTAGGGTTTAGGGTTTAGGGTTTAGGTTTCGGGTTTCGGGTTTCGGGTTGTGTGGTCTGGGGTTTTCCAGGGTACCCCAAAAAAATCGATGAAAAATGGGAGACCCGGGTCTGTCGTAGGAGGGGGGATGACACTCTACTAGGACACAGAGTAGGCGCTTATTCCATTCTTCAGGGCTTGGGTTCCCATATGATCAGCCTCTTTAAGCCTAAAAAGAGTTTATAAACCCTATAAAGCACTCTAAGCCGTGAACACTAAACCCATAAACCCTACATACCCTTTCTCCACCTTTTGAAGCCCTATAAGCACTATAAGCCCTGCACAAAGAAACCTGTAAACCCTAAACCCCTAAACCCGAAACCCGAAACCCTAAACCCCTAAACCCTAAGCCCTAAACCCTAAACCCTAAACCCTAAACCCTAAACCCTAAACCACCTCCAGGTCTTGTCGCTCTTGGTGGGGCGAACGCCCGATGCAGAGGTCAACCTGGCGGCGCACGGCACGATGATGCTTGCTCCGCGTTGGTCAGCAGGGCGGCCCCCTAAGGCCTAGTTTACGGTTTAGGGTTTAGGGTTTGGGGTTTAGGGTTCAGCCCTAAAGTCTAAACACTGAACCCAAAACCCCGAAACCGCAAACCTTAAATCCCGAAAACCCTAAACCTTAAAGCCCTAAAGCCCCCAAAACTCCAAGACCCCAAAGCCCCTAAACCCTAAACCCAAACCCCTAAAACCTTGAACCCTTGAATTCCTAATCCTTCAAGACAGAATGAAGGAAATGTCTTAAAGTTTGACTTGAGCATGCGCTGACACACACAGAGGACAGTTCAAGACACGAACCCTAAAACCTAAACCCTAAAAACTTGAAGCTGTTCCAAGATGCGCATGAAACAGAATCCTGCTACTCTAAGGTTGGAACTTCGGGATGTTCCCCACTTCTACTAACAGTGTAACAGTCCTTAAAAGGGATTTAGGGTGTAGGGTTGCGGGTTTCGGGTTTAGGGTTTAGGGCTTAGGGTTTAGGGTGTACCATCATCCCTATTAAGGACTGTTAGTATGAGGGGGAACATCCCAAAGCACATGGTCCTTCGTTTGGTCCCTTACCCTTGTCTTTCGGGATCCGAAGTATGGGCCCTCATTATGTATAGCGTGTAGAAGGGTTACACCCTAGAGAGTTACGACTCAGCGAGAAAACGTGCCTTCTCGTCGGCAAATGGGTTTAGGGTTCTTTAAGCCGGGCTGAGAGTTTATCAGCCCTAAACCGTAAGCCTAATAGCCCACGGAGTGTTTTGTTTTTCTTTTTTTTGGAGGGGGGGGGGGGTGGGGGGTATCGGAGCCCATAAACTCAATCCTGGCGCCCCATAAACCTTAAACCATGGCCCGAACTGCCTAAAGGCCCCGAAAGTGACCCGGAAGTGCTGAAGGTTCAACGTCATCACAGTTTTCTACATGTGCTGGACAGGACCGGACCCTGTTTAGGGTTTAGGGTTTAAATTTAGGGTTTTGGGTTTCGGGTTTAGGGTTTAGGGTTTAGCGGGGCTTCGACCTTTTCAGCCCGAAACCCTAAACCTGACGTCTCAACCCGTCATGCCCTTCTGGCTCAAAGTTCGACCAGGGTTTCGTGGGGAAATGCCCTGAACCCTCAACCCTCAACCCTAAACCCTCAAGGGCTAGGGTTTTGGGTTTAGGGTTTAGGGTTTAGGGTTTAGGGTTTAGGGTTTAGGGTTTAGGATTAAGGGTTGATTTCGGGCTTATATAGGGCAGAACCCACTTTGCTTCGGGCCCGTCTTTGAACAGCAGATGCTTGAAGTCACCCCTAAACCCTAACACCTAAACCTAATCCCTAAAACCTAAAACCTAAACCCTAAACCCTAAACCCTAAACCCTAAACCCTAAAACCGAAACCCCTAACCTAAACCGAGGACGTTAGGCGTCCGGATAGCATGTTTGTTGATGCGACGCCGCGGTGGATCTGTTCAGTGGTTCGAGCTCATGTGGGTTTAGGGGTGTGACGGCTTCGGTGACCTGAAATTGGATCCTCCAACAGCCTCCAGCCTCAAGCACCTAAACCCTGAACCCCAAACCCCACGCCCAAACCCTAATCCTACGTCTTCCAACCTTAAACCTGAACTCCCAAACCCTAAACCCTGAACTCTGAACCCTAAACCCTAAACCCTGAACCCCAAACCCCAAACCCTAAACCCTAAACCCTAAACCCTAAACCCTAAACCCTAAACCCTAAACCCTAAACCTCAAGAACCCAAAACCCACCGAGCAGGCGCCAGCATGGGCCTTTGCACCTTGGTGGGTCGCGAGCTCGGTCTTGTGAGGCGTACATGTAGAACCCTAGGCCCGAATCCCTACACCCGCGCCCAAAACTCCAAGACCCCTCAACCCTACATAGTGTTTGGGGTTTAGGGTTCAGGGTTTCGGGACCAAAACCCTAGACGCTAAAACCCTACCTACATAGCCCAAGCCCGTGACATTTGGGAGTGGGGACATTCAAGGGACTAAGGGACCTTAGGGTTACAAGGTTCATATAGGGGTTATACTAGGCTGCCCAGTAGTACCCTTATTCCCGTTTTGGTAGGTTTAGGTTCCCTTATAAACCCCTTTAAGCAAAAAAGGGCACCCTTTTTCATCCTAGGTTACTGGGCAACCTGGTGTGTAGGGGAGGGTCCCTTCTAGGGCCTACTAGAGGTCCTCCCTAGCCCTTAAGACATCTGACTTGGGGTCTGGCCCTGGTCGACCACTTGGGACTTGGCCTAGGCAGGCTTTCCAGGTCTTAGGGCCTAGGGTTTGGAACTTCGAGTTTAGGGTTTAGGGTTTAGAATTGAGGGTTTAGGGTTTAGAATTGAGGGTTTAGGGTGTAAGGTTTAGGGTTTAGGGTTTCGGGTATAGGGTGCTGACCAGACCTTGGGGTTTCAGCATCCGGCTCATCTTGTGGCAAGAAGAAGACTAAGAAGAAGAAGAAGAAGAATATTACTAGGAAGAAGAAGAAGTGCAATCAGCCGCTAGCCTTACTGTACCGCTGCTGCTACCGGACTGGAGTTCTTCAAAGCAGCCAAGGCTGCCTCCAGCTCAGCAAAGGGCCCAGGTCCTCTCGGAAACCCAAGTACAGCAGGCAGACAAGGTCCCGGAAGTCGCTGCTTAGCCACGGGGCACGGCCAAAGAAGCTCAGCAGTGAGGCCTTGCAGCTGGCAAAGGTGAGTTTCCCTTTAGGGTTTAGGGTTTAGGGTTTAGGGTTCAGGGTTCAGGGTTTAGGGTTTAGGGTTTAGGGCCTAGGGTTTAGGGTTTAGGGTTTAGGGTTTAGGGTTTAGGGTTTATGTCTGAAGGAGAGTCCTCGCTGGAGGTGGTGCTACGACTTCTCCTCCTCTCCCCCCTCTCACCCGTCACTACTGCCGCAGCCACCGGTACTGGGATTCAGCATCAAGGACGTAGTATCGGGATGGCGGCTACAGTGGTCCCTAAAGTCCTAAGCCCTAAAGCCTGAAAAACCCTAAACCCTAAACCATGAACCCCAAAGCCCTAAACCCTAAACCATGAACCCTAAAGCCCTAAACCCTAAACCCTAAATCATGAACCCTAAACTCAAGACCCTAAACCCTAAACCGGTCACAGGGGTTGAGGGCCCTGGATTCAGGTCTTAGGCTTGAGCTCCGGATCAGGGTTCAAGGCATGAGCTTTGGGCGTTAGGGCTTTGGGGTTCACACAGGGTTTAGGGTTTAGGGTTTAGGGTTTAGGGTTTAGGGTTTGGGGGATTCGGGCTCTACTGTTCGTGGCTGAAGGGCTTCTTAGGGCTTAGTATCGCGTGGTGGCCTCCAGGGAACGCGCTGGGCGCCCACGACAACGCGCGCATCCCACCCCTCCTGCGCACCGCCTTCCTGTTCAGCTTAGCAGCCTGACTGCAAGGTCGAAGACCCTGAGTAGCCCCTTATCCCCCCTCTTGTTTAGGGTTTAAGTAGGTTCCCTTTATGTTCCTGTTCAGCTTAGCAGCCTGACTGCAAGGTCTAAGACATCTGAGTAGGCCCTTAGTCCCCTTTTGTGTAGGGTTGAAGTAGGTTCCCTTATGTTCCTGTTCAGCTTAGCAGCCTGACTGCAAGGTCTATAAGACTCTGAGTACGTAGGCCGTGATTCCCCCTTTTGTTTAGAGTTTAAGTAGGTTCCCTTTATGTTCCTGTTCAGCTTAGCCGCCTGCCAGGTTCAGGGTTCATAGGTTCAGGGTTTAGGGTTTTTATAGGGTTCAGGGTATTAGGGTCCAAGGTTTATGGTTTGGGAGGGTGTGTGGGCATGAACTAGGGCATTCGGGTATAGGGCTTAGGGAAGACGGTCCTGCTAACATAAATGGCACAGAAATAAGCTCATGGCTCCTTGTTAACCCTGAATCATCTAAAGCCCCATGTCCTCTAAACCCAAGACCCACCCTCGAAGCTTTAGTGCAAAGCGCTTAAGACCCGGAAGCGGATATCCTCTGCTCGAAGCTCGGTTAGGGTTAACCCCCCCCCCCCCTCTCACTTAAACCCTGAACCCTGAACTCCAAACCCTAAACCCCAAACCCTAAACCCTAAGCCCTATATTCTGATCCAGTTAGTATTGTCGGATCATATTCTGATCCAGAGAGTATTGAAATTGAATCAAATGGTAATTCAAAAACAAAAGATAATCAATAATGGAAACAATAAAACGCTAGAGCCTAAGCCCTAAACCCAAGGGAGCCAGGGATAGCATTCGGGTTGCCTCTGAGTGAAACTTAAGCCATCCATTCCATGGCTCCTCGTTTGTTTACTCTGGTAATCCAGGACCCTGAGTAGGCCCCTATCTTCAGGGTTTAGGGTTTAGGGTTTAGGGTTACTTGTTCCCGGAGTAGGCCCTTATTCCTCTTTTGTTTAGGGTTTAGGTTCCCTTACTCGCCCCTCTAAGCCAAAAAGGTCACCCGTCTTTATTGCTGGGTTACTCTTGGGTCTAATTCAACCTTATGCAATCTTAGTGGCATTCCTACTGTGGCTCTAGGGCTGGCTGCTCTTAGTTCGGGCTTAAGCGGGCTTAGAGAGCTTGTAGTGCTTGTATATAGGGTTTGCAGGGTTTAGGGCTTAGGGGGGCTTAGGGCCCTCAAGCGCCGTAGAACTCTAAACACACCCAGATTTCAGGTTTCGACAGTTGTTGACATCCTTAGCCTGGAAATGTTGTAGCGGCTCTGTCTTCAACGGGGTCTTGGGCTTAGACGTCGTGAACTGAGCCCTCGAAGCCCCAAAACCCCTCAACCCTAACTCCTAACTCGCCCGATAAATCCCCGAACGCCCCTGAAATCCAGAGAGCCCTATCCCTAAACCCTAAACCCTAAACCCTAAACCCTAAACCCTAAACCCCCTAAACCCTAAACCCTAAACTTTGAGGTCACATCCATCGCGGTCGCTTTGGGGTACGAGTTCCTGAAGTCGGACTTTGCAAGGATGTTCACGGAGGACCTGCGGCATAGGGTGTTTTGGTTTAGGGTTTAGGGTTTAGGGCTTATAGGGTTTAGGGTTTAGGGTTTAGGGTTTAGGGTTTAGGGTTTAGGGTTTAGGGTTTAGGACTGAGTGAGTCTACGCACCCCTTACCTTAAGGCTCTAAGGACTCTTGTTTTAGGGTTTTTGTCCCTAAGGTCTCTTGTGCTTTTGAGCCATGGGTTAGGTTTGGGGCTTAAGGTTTAGGATGTAGGGTTTGGGGTTCAGGGTGCTACTTCGCCACCCTCCTATAACCAGTATATGTAAAAAACTACCCAACCTGCCAACGGAACACAGACAGTAGGTCCCCAGACCCCTAGTATGATCTAACAAGGCGACGTCTCGCCAATAAGTGGCCATCCAAAGCCCTTGAACTCGAAGCCACTCAATCTAGCCAGGATTTCTGGGGTTATTCCAGAAAATCAGCGAACGCCCCACTGTCTGCAGGATGAGGTGGTTCGACATACTCTGGAGACGAGAGCCTTGCCTGATGTGTTGATGTGTTAAAGGTTTAGGGAGTTGGGTTTACGGCTCAGGGTTCAGGGTTTAGGCAAATTTATGGTCTACAGTAGACCGCAAGCCCTAAACCTCAAAATATAAGCCCTTACCTAGTATATCCGCGAGTGCCAGAGACCCGCACGCCCCCCCCCCCCCCCTTAAAAAAAACAAAACAAAAAGGCCAACATGGCATCCCAAAACCCCAAATCCTGAATTGAACCCTAGTCGGGCATTTGGCTCCACGGTTGTAGAAGGGTTCGGCTTAAATCTTTGCTTGGGGGTTTTGTGGTTTTGTTGCGGGGGGAGGGGGGGGGGATTGCGTTTAGGGTTTAAACCTTCCCCAAAACCTGCGCACCAAGACGAAGACCTGTCTTAGTGTACTTAGAGCGCTACATTGAATCGAAGACGACTAGAGGCCTTTCATCCTCCTTCTCTGACTGGCGTCTGAAGTTCTTAACAGGCATTTTCGGTAATCAAGGAACTCAACACAACCCCCTGAGATGGTTTCTTGAGGATGCAACGTACACGTCCTCAATTATGGGACCGAAAACCCTAAGCCCCAAACCCTCAAGCTAAACCCAAAACCCATTTGGGGTCTTACAGGGTTCCGCAACGAGTGCGACTGAAAGGTTCCCTTGGTCTGGTGCTGAGTGTTCCCTGCTATGCGCAGCCGCTTGACAGCAGGGAATCCTAAGTGTTTCGGGCCTCGGGTTCAGGGTTTAGGGTGCAGGGTTTAGGGTTTAGAGTTTAGGGTTTAGGGTTTAGGGTTTAGGGTAGGGCAGTTTAGGACTTGGGTTCAGGGTTTCGTCTCTTCAGGGTTCTGGGGTTCTAGAGTTTTTATAGAGCTCCGGTGTTTTTGAAGTTTGGGGTCTGAGGGGTTCTGGGGTTCTCGGGGTTTTGAGGGTTTGAGGGTCAGCGCGTGCGTTTAGGTAGCAGGGTGTAGGGCGCAAGAACCCTCAACCCTCAACCCTCAACCCTCAACCCCCAACCCTCAACCCTCAGCCCTCAGCCCTCAACCCTCAACCCTCAACCCTCAACGCTAACCCTCAACCCTTAACCCTTAACCCTTAACCCTTAACCCTCAACCCTCAACCCTCAACCCTCAACCCTCAACCCTAAACCCTCAACCCTAACCCTAAACCCTAAACCCTAAACCCTCAACCCTAACCCTAAACCCTCAAACCCCAAACCCGAAGAGCTGACCACTCCTACATTCGGAGCCCCCAGGCCCGATCACGGACTCAGAGTCCAGCTGAGCTTGTCGATACTTGAGTACCAACGTTCACCCCATACTTAGGGTTTAGGGTTTGGGTTTAGGGTTTGGGGTTTAGGGAACTATAATGCCTAAGAAACAGCAAAATTCACGGTTTTTGCAGCGGTTCCAAGTTCAGCATAGCATAGGGTCTAGGGTTTAATGAATTCGGGGTTTAGGCGTTTCGGGGCTTCGGTTTAGGGGTTTAGTTTAGGGTACAATTAGGGCTTAGGGTTTAGGGTTTCACCGTTCTCAGCAACCTAGACCTTAACCATGAACTTCTCATGAACCTCAGGAGGCTCTGCTTTTAAACCCTATAGAACCATGGTGCCTAAGCCCCTCTATAAAGAGACCGTAAATCAACCCCCTTCAACCCCTTAAAACACCTGAAGCAAACACACTGCGGACCCTATGATAAGCCCTTGGGAGCCCCAGTGGTGCCCTTTACCCTTGTGTTGGTTCTGGGTCCTCTTATCAAGTAAGAAACCCATAAAAGGGTGCCCTTATTCTAATATGGTCACTGGGCTACTATAGGCGCCCTAAACCCTAAACCCTAAACCCTAAACCCTAAACCCTAAACCCTAAACCCTAAACCCTAAAAATGCAAATTGAAAGGCTGATGACCTTCTTTGGCCTCTCGGCCTTGAGCCATTGTTGGCGTTTGGTGCTTTAGGGCTTCGATTGGTTTAGGGTTTAGGGGCTCAGGGTCCTCAACCCTAAGCGCTAAACGCTAAACCCTAGATTGTTTAGGGTACAGGGTGTAGGGTTTCAGGTTTTCGGCTAAATAGTGTTTCAGCCGCAGGCTTTCAGGGTGTGTGGTGTATTCTGGCTTCAGGCAAAGGGCCTTATCAGGCCTGTACACTACCGCGGTGCAGGGTTTAGGGTTTGGGTTTAGGAACTTAACCCCTATAAACTCTAAACCCTAAACTTTTGGCGCTAAACCCTAAACCCTGGCCCTAACCCCTAAACTGCAAGCTCTAAACCCTAACCCCTAGCCCTAAGCCCTCATGACAAAAGCGCCGTAGACCGGGGACCGAAGGGGGTTATAGGGGTTCTGGGGTTTAGGTTTTGGGGAGTTTGGGGTTTAGGGTTTAGGGTTCAGGGTCTGGGGCTGAGGGTTTAGGGTTAGAGGGTTCAGGGGTTGAGGGTTTGGGGTCAGGGCTACAGGGTTAAGAGTTTGGGGGTAAGTGTGTAGGGGAGTTTGGGATTTCGGGCTTCGGTGGGGTGAGGGTTTAGGGTGTACTGTAGGGAGCAGGGCCCTAAACCCTAAACTCTAAACCCTAAGCCCTAACACAGGGCGCCTGAGATGTTATGGAGTCTCTGAGGACCCTTCAGGGACTCTAGTTCAGAGACCTCAATGGATTCTGGTCGGGTTGTGCTTCTAATCTCTAAACCCTAAACCCGAAGCCTCAATCACCCGAAATCCTAAACCCTAAGCCCTAAACCCTAGACCCTAGACTACTAGACCCCCTAAACCCTAAACCCTAAGCCCTAGACCCTAAACCGCAACCGCAAGCCCCAGACACCTCCCTGAGACCCAAGAAGGGCCCCAGGAGCCCTTCGGGGAGCCAACTTCCAGAGGCCAGCTCCAATGGTTATTTGTTTGTGTTGTGGTTTAGGGTTTAGGGTTTAGGGTTTAGGGTTTAGGGTTTAGGGATTAGGGACTAGGGTTTAGTGTTCAGGGTCTAGGGCTGAAGTGTCGTCTTTTGAGGTATGTTTTTTTTGTTCTCCCTCGCCGCGGCTTCGCGGTGTGCATTTTGAATTGAGGCCGGAAAGTGGCTCGTTGTTTGTCCTTGGTTTTGGGGACTCTTACCTGGGGTTCGGGTTCAGCGCTTAGGGCTGAGGTTTTGGGTTTTAGGGTTTGGGGTTTTGGGCTTTGGGCTTGGGTTTACACAGAGTTTTGGGGCGAGTTGGGCTTGGGCTTCAGGGTGAGGGGTTTAGGGTTTAGGGTTTAGGGTTTAGGGTTCCACCCAAATTTTGGCCGCAGGGCTTAGGGTTTGGAATTCAGGGTCGGCGCGCTGGCGAGCTGAGGGACGAAGGTCTTCAGCCTCTGGTGCGGGCTCCCTCAGCCCCTGAACCCTAAGCCCTAAACCGACCCTAAACCCTAAACCCTAAACCCTATACCCTAAACCCTAAAGCCTAAACAATAAACCCTAAACCCTAAACCCTAAACCCTAAACTCAAACTGTATATGCCAGCTGAGCCTAAGCCGGGGCGCTCTGCTCTTCTACACTGGAGCCCCTTGATCGCTCCGCAGCCATCACGCTTCAACCCCTAAACTCCCCGAACTCCCTGAACTTTCAAAAAACCCTAAACTCCCCAAGCTCCCTGAACCCTATAAACCCTAACTATCCTAAACTCTCCAAACCCTAAAACCCCAAAGGCCCTTAAAGCCCTGAACTCCATAAACGTTGTATATAGACCCGAAACTCCCTAACCTCCCTCCAAACTCCCTAAACTCCCTAAACTCCCCAAGCAGCCTTTATGCCCTGAACTCGAAACCCTAAGCCCTAGACCCTAAACCCTAAACCCTAAACCCTCAACCCTAAACCCTAAACCCTAAACTTACGCCCCAGCTGTTTTTGGGAGGCCGGGCATTCTCGGCAACTTCATCGGATACTGGGCCCAGACCTCAGCTCAACCCTAAACCCTAAACCCTAAACCCAAATTAACCCAAAACCCTAAACCCTAAACCCTAAACCCTCTGCATGGTTTTTGGGGTGTTCAGGATATCTATGGTCCCGGTAATAGTTAGGGAAATTAGGGTTTTGGGTGGTTTTTTTAGGGTAGTTAGGGTATTTAGGGTTTAGGGTTTCGGGCCTTTAGGGTTTAGGGTTTATGGTATTAGGGTTTTTTTGGGTTTCGGATTCAGGGTTTAGCGTCATTTAGGGTGTTCAGGTTTTTTGGGGCGTTCAGGCGTTCAGGGTTTCTGGTTTAGGGTTCAGGTTGTTCAGGGCGTTTATGGTATCTAGGGTGGTTCAGGGCATTTCTTAGGGTTTTGTTTTCGGGGGGGTTTCGGGGTTAGGGAGGATTTTGGAATCTAGGGCCTTGGGGATAAAGTAAGGGACCCAAAGCCCTAAACCCTAAACCCTTAAACCCTAAACCCTAGTCAGGGTAAGGTGAGAGCATATTCAAGGGGTTTTCTCTCGACCTCCATGGTTGCATCTTTGGCTTACCCTAAACCCCAAACCCTAAACCCTGAAAGTTGTGGAGATACACGGCGAGTACACAGAATTGGGCGGGTGTCGAGGCAATGCCCCAAACCCTAAGCCCAAACCCCAAACCCCCAAACCTAAACCCTATAGAGCCCTAAGCCCCACTTCTCTTCGAAAGCAGAGGAAAAAATTGAATGCACAAGTCCAAACTGAGGTTCTGGGCATCCGCGAGCCCTCCAAAACCGCCTAAACCTCCAAGACCCCAAACCCTAAACCCCAAACCCCAAACCCTGGATCAGGAGGAAGCGCTACAGGGGCTGAGGCATCTCGGGTACGAAGTTCGCTCGGTGAAGGTGTGCCCATCCAACATGGGCATACCGATGACACGCCATCGGGTCCATTACCAGAGCATGCACATTGAGCCTTAGGGTTTAGGGTTTAGGGTTTAGGGTTTAGGGTTTAGGGTTTAGGGTTTAGGGTTTAGGGTTTAGGGACGGCCGGCCCAAGACCAGCGCCTGCGTGGACACCTTACCTGCAGAACTAAGAGGTGCTTGACAACGTGACGTTAAGCTCGTTGTCAATGCAAGTAAACCCTAAACCCTAAACCCTAAACCCTAAATCCTAAATCCTAAACCCTAAACCCTAAAGCCTAAAGCCTAAAGCGGCCGATGCGGATGATGAGTACATGGCCAGATTCGGAGTAGGTTGGGAGAAGCCTTTCGGGCACAACCTGAAGGGGTTCGGGTTCGGGCCCCCCTAAAATGAGCACCAAACCCGCCAAGTCCTAGACCCTGAGCCCGAAACCCTAAACCCAGCAGTTTATGGTTTGGGGTTTAGGGTTTAGGGTTTCGGGTTTAGGGCTAGTGTGTAGGGAACCCTTAAAGTCTAGACCTTACCGACAGCACAACGCCGCAAGCAGCGCACCGGGGTTTGTCGGGAGCAGTGCTGGAGAGCACCACGAAGTCTTAGCACCAAAAACCCTGAACCCTAAACCCTAAACCGTAAATCCTAAACCCTAAGAATGGCAATATGAATATGGAGAGTAACAAACGCAACTGACAAATAAGCACCGTCTTTATCATAAGGACAAAAATCAGAATTAATGGCAAAAGCAGTATGCACTCCCTACCGCTTGTCTTCTGTTTATATTTCTATCGTTCCACATGGTGGTTGAGGATTTAGGGGGTCCACGTTTAGGGTTTCGGTGTGGGTTACAATTTCGGCCCTTAATTCAAAACCCCTAAACCCCAAGCCCTAAACCCTATAAACCCCAAACCCTAACAAATCCCAAGCCCTAAACCCAAAACCCCAAAACCTAACCCCCAAACCCTAAACCCCAAACCCCAAGCCCTAAACCCTAAACCCCAAACCAGGTGGTGGGATTGCCGCTAGGGGCCCTCCTGGGCTGCGTCTGGCACTGGCCGAGCCCATTACTGGGCGTTTGGTTCGGGCTTCTCGGCACTGTTTTAACTGAACCCCAGATGGGTTTTGCGTTTAGGGTTTAGGGTTTATTTAGGGTTTAGGGTTTAGGGTTTAGGGTTTAGGGTTTCGCACCCCTGGGGATTTGGGTTATGAACCCTTAGGGTGAGTTTAGGGGTTAGTGTTTAGGGCCCTCGCACCCTTGGGGATTTGGGATTATTTGTACAAGGCTGAGCCCTTAACTATCGGGTTTAGGGTTCAAAGTTTAGGGCTTCATAGGGTGTAGGGATAAGGCCTTGTAGGGTTTAGGGTTTAGGGGGGTTAGGGGTTGGGGTATCCCTAAACCCTAAACCCTAAACCCCAAACCCTCCAAAGCACCAAAGAGCACCCAGGAATGTGGCTGCACTTTTTATCGCCGCCAGCTGGGTGCTCACTGCGGTGCCGGGAAGCCCAGGCAGTGTCATTTGTTTTGGGGCTGTAGGGCTTTGGGATGAAGGTTTAGGGTTTAGGGTTTAGGGTTTAAGGTTTAGGGTTTTATCTATTTAGGGCTCAGGCATTAGGGCTTAGGGGTTAGGGCTTGGGGCAGTGTAGTGGCCAAGGCCCTTGCAATGGTCGGGCGGATTGACACACAGCATCCCTAAAGGCGCGAAGGGTCCAATTACCTTCGCTGCCTGGAGGTCCATCGACGCGAAAGCGGTTCAACGCGTGTTCAGGCCAGGTCTGTTGCGTGTCCTGTCCGACGCAAGGCCCTTTGACCAGTTCGGAGGGATCCCTGGTAAACCGCGAAGGCGACCCACTCTAGTGGCGGCGTATTACACGTGAGATACTCAGAAGGCCCTCGACTGAGGAGCACTGGCTGCATCAACGTGCCTCACTCCTTTAGGGCTTAGGGCTTAGGGCGTAGGGCTTTGTGAGTCTGAGGTTTAGGATTTATGGGGAGGCCCTGTGTGCTACTTCTACCCTAAACCCGAAACCCCAGATTAAGCCCCATGAGTAACCCAATTATTAGGGCCCTTGAAGAATAAGGATTTGCACAGAGCAACTTTTCAAGCCGGTGAGAACGTTTCGCTCAGACTGAAACACCTAGACCATAAACCCAAACCCCAAACCCCAAACCCCAAACCCCAAACCCTAAACCCTAAACCCCAAACCCCAAACCCCAAACCCTAAACCCTATACCCTAAACCCTAAACCCCAAACCCTAAACCCCAAACCCCCAAACCCTAAACCCTAAACCCCAAACCCTATAAACCCGAAACCCCAAAACCCAAAAACCCTACACCCTAAACCCCAAACCCCAAACCCCAAACACAAAACCCCGAACCCTAAACCCTAGCCCCAAACCCTAAACCCTAAACCCTAAACCCCAAACCCCAAACCCTAAACCCCAAACCCTAAACCCCAAACCCTAAACCCTATGCCCCAAACCCTAAACCGTAAACCCTAACCCCAAACCCCAAAACCCTAAACCCAAACCCCAAACCCCCAAACCCTAACCCCAAACCCCAAACCCAAAACCCCAAACCCCAATCCCCAAACCCTAAACCCCAAACCCTAAACCCCAAACCCCAAACCCCAAAAACCTAAACCCTAAACCCTAAACCCCAAACCCTAAACCCTAAACCCTAAACCCCAAACCCCAAACCCCAAACCCCAAACCCCAAACCCTAAACCCTAAACCCTAAACCCTAAACCCTCCCAGGTTCTGCCGCATCGACTGGCTGACCGTGGAGCGGGTGGACAACATCGCCGGGCGCCTCCTCGAGTCGGGGCCTTGGAGGGTTTAGGGTTTAGGGCTTAGGGTTTAGGGTTTAGGGTTTAGGGTTTAGGGCTTAGGGTTTAGGGTTTCGGGTTTAGGGTTTAGGGTTTCGGGTTTAGGGTTTAGGGTTTCGGGTTTAGGGTTTAGGGCTTATGCTGAAAGGTTTGGGATTTAGGGTTTGGGGTTTAGGATTAAGGGTTTGGGACTTAGGGTTTCGGGTTTAGGGTTTCAGCAGTGGGGTTTAGGTTTTTTTGGGGCTTAGGGTTTGGATTGCTGCAGGCTTCTTTAAGGGTTTAGAGTTTGGGGTTTGTTCTTTTTTGAGTTTAGGGCTTCGGGTTTAAGTTTTAGGGTTGCGGGTTTAGGGTTTGAGGTTTCGGGTTTAGGTTTAGGGTTTAGGGCTTAGGGAGGGCTTGGATTGCTGCGGGTTTCTTTAAGGGTTTTGGGTTGCGGGTTTAGGGTTTCGGGTTTAGGGTTTCGGGTGTGGGGTTTAGGTTTAGGGTTTAGAGTTTAGGGTTTCGGGTTTAGGTTTCAGGGCTTGGGTTTTTTGGTGTTTAGGGTTTGGGGTTTAAGGTTTTGGGTTTTTGGGGTTTTGGCGCTTCGGGCTTAGCGTTTGTCATTTTGAGTTTCGGTTATGGGTATGTGATTTAGGGTTCGGGTTTGTTGTTTAGGGTTTAAGGTTGACGATTTGGGGTTTAGGGCTGAGGGTTTGGTTTAGGGTATGGTGGTTTTTGGGCCTAGGGCCTATAGGGCCATTATAGGGCTTCAAGGCGGAAGTTATCTCACGCCCCAAGCCCCAGCCCCGAGAATCACACCCACAAGGCCGGAAGCATGACAGCCCCTAAACCCTGAGCCGTAAACCCTAACCCCGACATCCGACACCCTAAACCCTAAACCCTAAAACCTAAACCCTAAATTCTTAACCCTAAATTCTTAACCCTAAACCCTTAACCCTAAACCCTAAACTGCTTTGCAGGAGTCTGTCAAGTTTTCCCGAGCGTTATGCAGTTCCCTGGGGATGTCGTCAAAGTTTAACGGCATCAGCGCATGTCTTCCAGAGATCTCCATCCTTGCATTTGAACATACTGGACCCACTCCAGGAATCTTGAGCTTGCGCATGCCGGAAGAAAAGCGACGCGAATTTGAAGGAGAAATAGCCTTCGGCTTGGGGGCAGGGTCGAGACCTTCAGCACTGATAAGCAGAGGACAGCGGGACACTTCGACATCGGAAGTCGCAGTCGGCTATGCTGCGCAAGCAGCTATGCTCACTGACCAAAAACGAAAGCGACTTCAATGAAAGCAGTGGGCCCTCACGTTTGCAGTTCTCATCGCCAGTTCTCTCTGTATAGGATGGTCTTTTGGTTGGTCTTTTTTCATCATGGGCTTTAGGGTACGCCCTTCTGTACCCGAGGCGCGACCTTCCTTCTTCTAAGAACCCCCAACAGAGGAACCCCTACTTTCTGAAATTCCTAAAGAACTGACCATAAGAGCCTGTCAGGAAATACTCCCTGGGGCTGTGTTTGCAACAGCTTGCAAGAAGCAACCCTGAGCAGCTCCCCAGCATATCACCGTCACCCCGCCCTCCCCCCTCCTTGCCTCAACAAGAAAAATTAAAACTACTATTTGCTTAAGAACTCCAAAAGAATAAGAAATAAGAACCCCCATATTACCCTTAATGAGGAGGAATATATGTTTAGTTTTTCGGTTTTCTTAAAGCAAATAGTAGAAAAGCATACCTTTTAGCTGTCGGCATCGTTTTGGCTGCGAGTGAGTTTGATCTTAGAGTGAGGAGAGAGACCCCAAACCCTAAACCTGAAATCAACCCTAAATAGACCAACAACCACTATACCTTAAACCTTGAATAATCCATATAATGCTTAACATATCCCCAAAAGTCGGTGTCGTCAGGCGGGTTTTTTCTCAGGTCTTGTGGCCGGAAATCTGGGTTCTCTCTGCGGTCTTGCGGCCGGAAATCTGGGTTCTGTCTGCGGTCTTGTGGCCGGAAATCTGGGTTCTGTCTGCGGTCTTGTGGCCGGAAATCTGGGTTCTGTCTAAGTAGAATCTTGGATCTATTCATCTGAAATCTGGGATTTGTCTGCGGTTTATTACATTAAAAATTTGGTTCAGATCGCTGAAAACCGGGATCCGCCCTGCAAGTTTCGGGGCTTGACCTTGTCATGAATCCTGAGAAATCTTGGACTTGCTCCTAGAAATATTGGGCTTACTCAAGCCTCGTGAAGATTGTTATCTGTTTCCTGTTTTGTTCTCGATGGAGGCCAGTCTGGCGGACAAAACTGCTTGACTTAACGATGCTACTCGCATCCCCCTGCAGCCCCCTCCAGCTTCTCCAGCCCCTCCAGCCCCTCCAGCCTCCAGCCCCTCTAGCCCTCCAGCCCCGCGCCTCCAAGCCCCTCCCCCACTCCCCCCCACTCCCCCACTCCCCCCCACCGCCAGCCAGCAGCCCCCAGCCCCAGGGCCCCAGGCCCCAAAGCCCCCAGGCCCCAGGCCCCAGGCCCCAGGCCCCAGGCCCCAGCCCCAGCCCCCAGCCCCAGCCCCAGCCCACAGCCCCAGCCCCAGCCCCGCCCCAGCCCCAGCCCCGCCCAGCCCAGCCTCAGCCCCAGCCCCAGCCCCAGCCCCAGCCTCCACCGCCTGCCCCAACCTCCCCCCACCCGCAGCCCCACAGCCCCACTCCCAGCCCCAGCCCCCCAGCCCCAGCCCCCACCGAACCCGCACCAGGACGCGGTCGGAACCGGTCGGTAACCGGTCGGTAACCGGTCGGAACTGGTCGGAACCTCAAAATTGCCTGTTTTTGGGCTCCCGACCGGGTATTGACCGGGACCGACCGAGTACCGACCGGGTGCTGACCAGGTACCGAGCGGGTATTGACCTGTCTGTTGGGTGGGCCCCCCCCAACCCGCACCGCTAAAACGGGGGGCTGGCTTGGGGCTGGGGCTGGGGCTGGGGCTGGGGCTGGGGCTGGGGCTGGGGCTGGGGCTGGGGCTGGGGCTGGGGGGGCTGGGGCTGGGGCTGGGGCTGGGGCTGGGGCTGGGGCTGGGGCTGGGGCTGGGGCTGGGGCTGGGGCTGGGGCTGGGGCTGGGGCTGGGGCTGGGGCTGGGGCTGGGGCTGGGGCGGAGGGGGTGGGTGGGGGTGGGGGGGTGGGGGCGGAGGGGGGGGGGGGGGGGGTGGGGAGGGGTGGGTCGGGCGTCGGGCTGTCGGCCCGTGCTGCGATGGGGGGGGTGGGTTTGGGGGGGGCGGGGGGGTGGGCAAGGGGCCCATGTTTTCGTGTCAGAAACTAGTCAAGTTTTTCTTTTCGTGGTGTTTGGTTGCCACTTACAACTTACAACCTAGGCATGGGCGCGCGCGCCAGGATCTTTCACGAAGAGACACCGCCTGTATATGTTTCGGAAAAGTTGAGGAGGGTGTTTTCAATCCTACGGCGCATGGATCTTGCTTCAGGGGCACTGCGTTCTTCCATGATTTTTTTCAACTCCGATGAAAACTTCTACCCGTGACCGACGCTTCATGGACGTGTCCAGAAGTTTTTGTCGCTCTAGAAGGAGCTAGGCTACACCTGGTTGCACAATAGCGCGACCCACAATTTCTTGTATATGACACTGACTTCCTCAGCGCCAGCCGAGGCCATGTTTCTTACGACCAATCCCGACTTACGATGCCTCAAGACCAAACATGACCCTCCCCAGGCCCCAACCAGATGTATTTTTTCTACTAGGTTTGCTTCGCAAAACGCAAGCCGAGACCATATTTTTAAAGACCAATCCCGACTTCGGACGCCTCAAAACCAAACATGACCCTCCCCAGGCCCCGACCCAGATGTATTTTTTCTACTAGGTTCGCTTCGTAAACGCAAGCCGAGACCATATTTTTTAAAGACCAATCCCGACTTCGGACGCCTCAAGACCAAACATGACCCTCCCCAGGCCCCAACCCAGATGTATTTTTTCTACTAGGTTTGCTTCGTAAACGCAAGCCGAGACCATATTTTTAAAGACCAATCCCGACTTCGGACGCCTCAAGACCAAACATGACCCTTCCCAGACCCCAACCCATATATGATTTTCCATGAAAACCCAAAAGATATGTTAAGCATTATATGGATTATTCAAC
Organism: Symbiodinium natans; assembly: GCA_905221605.1. Lineage (NCBI taxonomy): Eukaryota > Dinophyceae > Suessiales > Symbiodiniaceae > Symbiodinium > Symbiodinium natans. Next base: position 481,634 of record CAJNDS010000535.1, read on the forward strand.
TTAAACCCTAACCCTTACACCCTAAACAGTGAATCAACCCTAAATAGACACTAAACCCTAAACGCTAAACCCACACCCCTCAACCCCAAAACCGTACCACGCCGCCCCCCCAATGCGGCCTTTCCTAACCCTAAACCCACAAACCTAAACCCGAAACCCTAAACCCTAAACCCTAAATCCTCTGTCCCCCGCGTTCTGAGGCCATCTGCAGTTCCCTGGCTGCATCGCTACTGGAAAGCCTCTCAAAACCGGCCTAAACCTGCAACCCTGAACCCTAAACCCTAATCCCGAATCCCTAAACCCTAAACCCTCAACCACAGCCGCCTACCACCCCAGAACCCCAGACCGTTTCAGAATCCCCAATCCCTGAATCCCACACCCTCAGGTGGTTTAGGGTTTATAAGGTTGAGGGCTTAGGGTTTGTAGGGTTAAGGGTTTAGGGTTCGTAGGGTTTAGGGTTCAAGGTTTGTAGGGTTTAGGGTCGTATGGTTTATGGTTGAATCGGCACCCAACCCTCGAATGGTTCCTTAGGGCTCGGGGTTTGAGGTTTAGGTTTTGAGGTTCAATAATTACTCGGCTTCAGTGAATGTAGGGTTTGAGGTCTAGGGTTCCAGGTTTTGGGGTTTAGGGCTGTTGGAGGTTTAGAGTTTCGTGTTTGATTTGCTCAGGGTGCGGAAGTTTGTGCAAAGACCTGTAAACCCTAAACCCTAAACCCTAAACCCTAAAGTTTTGAGGGAGGTGAAGTTTCAACGAAGTAGTTTTGCCGTTGCCTGGAGCTTGGAGGGCTTATGTCCGGTTGACTTACATATCGACAAACCCCCCAGACCCCTGGGAGATCCTGGGAGGATCCGAAAAGTAGAACCCGTAAATCGTACCCTATACTGCGAATTTTTCCCTAAACCCTCAAGGAGATCTACTTCTTGGATCCTCCCAAGGGGTCTGGGTTATTGGTTCTCTCGCCCTAAACCCTAAACCCTAAAGCCTAAACCCTAAACCCCAAACCCCAAACCCTAGACCCTAAACCCCAAGCACGAAGGAAGATGGCAACACCGAGCTGCGCCAAGAGTCTGCTCGGAAGGCCAGCCAGCATGGCTTCAGGGAAAGGGTTTAGGGTTGAGGGTTTAGGGTTTAGGGTTTTAGGGTTTAGGTTTTAGGGTTTAGGATTTTATGTGTCTTCCCTTCAAGATAACAGAGTCTTGCACCATGCAGGTAAGACCTGACAAACCCCGGTTTGGAGACCTCCAGGCTATCTAGCCTGAGCCTATCGCCCCAAGCTGTGCGTGGCATCTGCTGGGCCACGAAAACCACGAAGACCGGCCAGCCCTTTGCAGTCACCTTCAGGGGCCGATTCAGGGAGAGATCCGCACAAGGGCTGGACGCTGCACTACTTGCGTGAGCTGCAGCGATCCTCGACCGCGACGGAGGCCTTCGGCGCCGGCGCAGCACGCAAGAGCCCGACTTCTTGTTGCCAGTGCTGCCGGACTGGTCGGTTCCGCTACACCCTAAGCATCTAGCGCGGCCAGTTGAGAGTGGAAGCACCCAGCAATGCACCCCTAAACCCTGTAGAGCCCCACATGGACTGGCAGGTGCCTTTCAATTTGCAAACCCTAAACCCTAAACCCTGAACCCCAAACCCTAAACCCTAAACCCTAAACCCTAAACCCTAAACCCTAAACCCTAAGCAAGGGCTTTGGGTTACAGACCCCCCGCAGAATCCGATGTCTGTTCAGTGAACTCCCGACACGCAGTTCCAGCCTGCCCAGGTTAAGAACATTGGACCTTAGGGTTTGGGGTTTAGGGTTTAGGGTTTAGGGATTAGACCATACAGGGGTTCTGTGGGAAATCCTGTGCGGTTGCTGCTTATCCAGTTCCCTTCTGACCCTGCCCCTGTGATGTCTAGGAAACCTTGTTTCGTGGAGAGCCGGACCCTAAACCCTAAAGCCAGAAGTCAGCCCACAGCGTATACAATTCATAGGGTTTAGGGTTTAGGGTTTAGGGTTTAGGGTTTACGGTTTACGGTTTACGGTTTACGGTTTACGGTTTGCGGTTTGGTACAGGGTTTAGGGTTGGACGGGGGCGAGGATTGCGGGGTTGTCACTTAGGGTTTAAGGCTTAAGGGCTTAGGGTTTAGTTCTTTTTTTTTGTTTTGGGGGGGGGGGGGGGGGGGGGGGGTGGTGGGATTTGAGGTTTAGGCCCTTCGCCCTAAACCCCTGTGTCACACCCCTCAAGCAGCCCGGCATCGAACTTCCTTTGAGCAGGTCCGTGCTGTCCGCTGAAGGCCGGCTTTTTCCGAGGCTGCCATGGCTTTGGGGTTTGGAGTTTAGTATGGTTTTGGGCTTGCGATGGTTTGGGGCAAAGGGCTTAGGGCTTGTAGGGCTTCGGGCTTAGGTGTTAGGGCTTAGGGCTTGTGGAGTTTGGGGCTTAACACGGCTCAGGGTTGAGGGTTTAGGCGTTAGGTTTTTTGGGGTGTCGTGCCCAGCAAGAGTATCCCGAAGAATCAACGCCCCAAACACCCAGCATGTACATAAACAAGCCCGTGATCCCTCAACCCGAAACCCGGTACCAAAAACCCTTATGGCGTCTCCCCTAAGCCCGATAAACCACCCTAAACTTTAAGCCCTAAACCCTAACTAAACCCTAAACCCTTCTCCCAAACCCTTGCTCTCCTTCCCAAAGCCCTGTGCTTTACACCCCCTTACCAGCCTAAACCCTAAACCCTAAACCCTAAACCCTAAACCCTCCACCCCCTTCTCGCGAGAGGCCCATCAGCCGACGGAGACATGTGGACCCATGGCCCCATGGCTCTTGCCGAACCCCTTGGGTTTAGGGTTTAGGGTTTAGGGTTTAGGGTTTCGGGTTTCGGGTTTCGGGTTTCGGGTTTGGGGGATTTGGGGTTGAGGGTTGAGGGTTGAGGGCCATTATTGGGGTTGCAGACAGCGCAGTGTAGGGTTTATGGGGCTTAGACTTGCCAGGTTGGGGGTTGCAAGGTGCGATCAAAAGTTGCAAAACAGCCCGCAGCCCTGCATCGGCATTTAGGGTTTAGGGTTTAGGGTTTAGGGTTAAACCCCAAATGATGCCTCTTGCTTTGTTGGGCCTTCTTGGGGCCACATCTCAGGATGCTACACAAATGGTAATGGTACCCGTATTCCCAATACTATTAGGGAGGAGGGCCCCTCATCACCCCTTTCAGAAGACAACAGCTCCCCTTTGATTTTAAGATGATTTTGGTTGCTTTTTGTACTAAGAAAGTCGTTGCCACCAGCAAGAATCTGATCCACAAGTCATGTTTGCTTGGACGGATGAAGCATGTTCAATCAGACGAGCTCTTAGTCACAACCCTAAAACCTTAAGCCTTAAGCCTTAAGCCCTAAACCCTAAACCCTAAACCCTAAACACCCTACGACCCTCCAGCCCTCCGGCCCTGCAGCCCTCGAGAGCCGGTGGGCTGGAGGTTTAGGGATTAGGGCTTCAGGGTTTAGGGCTTCAGGGTTTAGGGAAGTTTGGGGTTTAGGGCTTCAGGGTTTAGGGAAGTTAGGGGTTTAGGGTTTAGGGCTTCAGGGTTTAGGGCTTCAGGGTTTAGAGTTTGGGGTTTAGGGCAGGACACGAAAGGCTGAGGGTTCGTTCGTTTAGGCAGGCAATCCAGGCTCCAGGGTGTTTTTTTCCCTGATGGAGCAGAACCCCCCGAGTTCGGGGTTTTAGGCTACGGTACACCCCCAAGCCCTAAACCTAAGCCCCTAAACCCCTAAACCCCACACCCTGCAACCCAGGTTTCGAAAATCCTCCAAGCAGCGCGCGCCTGAACCGGTCAGCGCTTGGGGCGTGTCACCCTGTCATGTGCGAGGAGGCTTCTCAGCCATCAGGAGGCCCTCCCAGACCTCAACGTTTGTATAGCTTTCTTAAGGGGGAGGTTCAAGGGGGGTATGAAACCCAAGGCTACCCTTAGGCTCAAAATAACCCAAAACCTTATATAGTAAGGCCTTTGGGCCCAAACGCCCTTAAACAAGAGTTCTCGGAGTCTTAGGGTTAGAGTTTATAAGGTTTGGGGCTAGACCGTCCATAAAGACTCAACGTTTAGGGTTTAGGGTTTAGGGTTTAAGGTGTAGGTTTAGTGTCCGAGTCTTTTGAAAATTGCCTCATGTCTTCAAGACTTCTGAGAAGTTTCCTTGTTTTAAAGCATCATTTTGGGATCGTGGCCGGCAGGGAAGGAGCCCTGACCCTTAAACCCTGATGAGTGTAACTCTGTACTCCCGGAAGGAGTAGGGTTTAGGGTTAGGGTTCAGGGTTTAGGGGTTAGGGTTTAGGGTTTAGGTCTCGGGCCCGAAAGCCAACACCCTACATTCAGCTGCAAGAGTTGCTCCTACGCCTGCTTCGGTCCTACTCTCCACCATTCCTCACCACATGTGGGCTGTTCTCCATATGGGGGGCCCCATGTCCTAAAGAACCCTAAAGAACCCTACACACCCCAAGCCCCTAAACCCTCAACCCTATAAACCCTACAAACCCTATACACCCCACAAACCCTATAAACCCTAGCCTATAAACCTTATAAACCCTACAAACCCTAAGCCCCTAAACCCGAAAACCCTAATCCCTAAACCCTAAACCCTAAACCCTAATCCCTAAGCCCTAAACCCTAAACCCTCAGCCCCACAGTTATCTTTTGGCGCCGCCCAGAATGCGCTGCGCGCGGCCGCGGCGCACAGCCATCGGGGCAAATGCGCTAGGATCGGCGCTGCATTGGAAGCCCTGCAGTGCTTGAAGCTTAGGTTTAGGGTGTAGGGTTTAGGGTTTAGGGTTTGGGGTTTGGGGTTTAGGGTTTAGGGTTTAGGGTTTAGGGTTTATAGGGCCTAATTAAATCCTTACACACAACAGTCCCTAGACCCCAAAACCTTAAGACTGAACCCCAAACATTCGACCCTCACCTTAAGCGCTAAAGCTTTGCCGTGCAGCGTTTGAGCCGAGACCCGAAACACGTGCAACCCTTAGCCCTAAACCCTAAACCCTAAACCCTAAACCCTAAACCCTAACTAACCCTAAACCCTAAGCCCTAAACCCTAAACCCTAAACCCCTAAACCCCTAAACCCTAAATGCAAGCTGGGTGTATCGCAGCTTAACCCAAAGCCCCAAGTCACAGCGCCTGGACCGGAGGATTGCATGTAGGATGTTTGAAGGTCACCAGGTGTGTTTTTGGTTTAGGGTCTATAGGGTTACCATATACTTCCAGAGTCTTTGGTTTCTAGAACCCTTAAGACCTGAGTCCTAAACCCTACGAGACACAAGAATTAGGCCCCTGGAAGATAGGGTTTAGGGTTTAGGGTTTAGGGTTGAGGGCGTCTGGCGGGGCTTCCAATCGCCGGCCCCTTGCAAAGCGCACAGAAGGATGGAACAAGAGCTGATGCTTCTTGTTGGGTGCTTTAGGCTTTTGGGAGATTTAGGGCTCATAGGGTTTGGGGTTTAGGGTTTAGGGTTTAGGGAGATTTAGGGTTTAGGGAGATTTAGGGTTTAGGGTTTAGGGAGATTTTGGGTTTAGGGTTTCGGGTTAGGGTTTCGATTCAGGGCTTGGGGGGGGGGGGGGGGGGGTGGTCTCGTGAAGTGTGTCTCGGAGTTGCGCCCAATTGGCCCAATTGCTCACTCTTAACCGTCCTCAGTCGGGTTTGGGCTTTAGGGGTCCTGGATGTCTAACCCTAGCAAACCCTAAACCCCAGGCCCTAAACCCTAAACCCTTGACCCGAACCCTAAACCCGCATTTAGGGTTTTGGTTCCACGGACTTTTTGGTAAAACCGAAGGTTCACAAATGTTACGAATACAACCATGCGGAGGTCAGCCCCAACAATGCAAGCCTTCCAAACACCCTAAACCCTAACCCCTAAGCCCCTTTTCCCTGGCACTTGAAGAACCTCAAGAGTTTTTAGAAAACTTGGTAGCTCAGTGGTACCCTTCTCCCCTTTTTTTGGTTCAAGGTTTCCTTTAAAAAGTAATCCCCCCCCAAAAAAAGGTGCCCTTAATATAACCTGGATACTCGGCTAGCAAGCAAAGGAAGAGGGCTTAGGGCTATGGCTAAGGGTTATATATATTTACATATACATATAAGGGTCTCCAAGCTTTAGACCTAACTGTTTGAGGGTCTTTGAGGTGATTCAAGAGTTAGGGTTGAGGGTTTAGGGTTTCGGGAGAAGCCTTAGGGGGAAGGGATTCGCTGGGTCGTGCTCAGGTTCGCAGTATGTTGAAGAGACCTCTGCCTGCCCTCGAAGCCAGGATGGCGCGAAGAGACATCCGACTGAAGCACGGGTCTTGTGTTCGCACGTCGCCCGAGTCTTAGGGAAGGAACAGTGGCATGCAAAGCAGCCGGACTGACGATTTCCCATCGATAACGCAGCTAACTCCTAACACTCTACTCTCCGTCACCTCGATCCTGGATTACGAACGTGGAAGATGCCGGCTGCTCTTGTAGGGAGTGCCTTCTACCCACAGAGCCCAGTACCCCAGTATTTAGGGTTTAGGGTTTGGCGTTTAGGGTTTAGGGTTTAGGGTTTAGGGTTTAGGGAGACTCTGTGAAACCTACAGGGGTCCTGTTTACGACTTGGTATGAAGGGGTATGGGGCTCCCTGGGTACATCGGATTTGGGGGAATTCCCAAAATCAGCGTAGCCCTGTACACACCAAGAACCCTAAACCCTCAATCCCTAACCCTTCCAAAATCCTTAACCCTTAAACCCTAAACCCTAAACCTAAACCCTAACCCTTAAACCCTAAACCCTAGAAAGCCCTTTCGGAATCCCCTGTTTCACCTCCTGCCGCAAACGCGGTGAGTCAGCAAGACCTCAGCGCCTAGGACGCGAAGGCCCGGAGAGTACCCAAATCGGCCTCATGCTGTGGTAAATATGAGTAAATAATATATGCACGGATTAGGGTTTAGGGTTGAGGGTTTGAGTTTACGCTTTAAGTAAATATGTTGGATGTACAGGGTTTGGGGTTTTGAGTTCACGGTTGTGAGGGTTTAGGGTTGTTTTTTGGGGGGTTTTAGGGTTTTAGGGTAACCCAGAGTTTAGCGTTTGGCTTGGACACCCATGTGGAGTTACATGTCATTTGAGACAAAGCCCAGTAACAAAGGGACATGCCGGAAACTACACAGGTGTGGTCTGATGATGCTCAAATGAGATACATTCCTCAGCTAAGGGCTGCTAGCCTCTGCGGGTATCTATAAACCCTTCCCAAGAAGCATGAGGATTTTTGGGGGTTTAGGTCTTCGGGTTTAGGGTTTAGGGTTTAGGGTCTAGGGTCTTAGGGTTTAGGGTTTAGGGTTTAGGGTTTAGGGTTTAGGGCGAGTTTTGTTCTCCTGACATGATTTGGGCTCCGGGGCCATGCGCGTCATGCATCCCCTGGTGAGAAAGAAAGCGAAGGTCGCAGAGTTTCCTTGGTTGCCTTAAGTGAAGGGATGCCCCTTACCGGCGCTCCCTCCTACAGGTCGAAAGGAAGGCTGTTTAGGGTTTAGGGTTTAGGGTTTAGGGTTTAGGGTTTAGGGTTTAGGGTTTAGGGTTTAGGGTCAGAACTCATGCTGTTTTGGCGGAGGTGACAAAAGGTGGAGGCTTCATGAGTGCGCCCCAGTGGAGGTAGCCGTGGTGACGATTTGGGAGAAGGAGGGAGAAAAGACTTGGTAGCTTAGGGTTAGGGTTTAGGGTCTGGGGTTTAGGGTTTAGCCTCAAACCCTGAACCTGAAACCAGTAAACCCCGTAAACCCTAATTTAGGGTTTAGGGCTTAAGGTTCTTGAAAGTTTTGTTGAGGGTCCTTTTGCTGCGGACACCAAGAGTCAAGAACGCACGCCTCTGGTGTGTGCACTGGGCCGAAGTGGGTTTAGGCTTTGGAGGGTCCCCTAAGACCCTAAACGTCGAAGACCCCCAAAGCCCGTAATGCCCTAAAACTCGAAACCCCCTACTAAAACCTGAAAGCCCTAAAACCCCAAAGCCCCTAATACCTTCACCCTCAACCCCTGCCAACAGCGACCCTTCAAACCCTAAACCCTGGAACCCTAAACCCGAAAACCTAAAACCAAACCGCCGTCTTGTTGGCTCCGTAAAAGAACCCAAAACCCTGGGCCTTCCTTATATCCGGCGGCTGGGCGGCAAGGAGGGTTTTTGGGTTTAGGGTTTAGCGCCCCTGAACCCTACATTAACCCTCAACCCTAAACCTTGTTGAGGCCTTATGAAGGCTTAAGATAGTTTACAGGTCCAACCTTGGTTGAGGGTTTAGGGTTCGGGGCAGAGGGGCTCTTTGGGGGCTTAAGAGGGTTTCGGGGCTAGGGATATGCCGGGTTTCGGTTGTAGGGTGATTGGTTTTAGGGGGGGGGGGGGGGGGGTTAGGGTTTAGGAAGTAGGGGTGTCTTATTGGTTTTGGGGGGCTTAGGGGCTCTCAGTGCTTTGTATTTGGGGTTTGGGGACTAGGGCTTTGGCTTTTGTGGTTGATTGCTAGACTCAAGGGGTATAGGGAGGGACCCATATAACCCGAATATATACCTTGCATAATCCCTACATACCTAGTTAAGCAGCCACCTAAATAACCCTCAAAGAACCCCAAAAGGTCCCTGAAAAGGGTCGCTCCTTTAGTCCCTAAACCCTAAACCCTAAACCCTAAACCCTAAACCCTAAACCCTAAACCCTAAACCCTAAACCCTAAACCCTAAACCCCTAAACCCTAAACCCTGGTATTCCCTTTTAGGATCTTTCACTGTCCCCAAAGCCAAGGGTACAACCCTAGAGAGTCCAATGTAAAGCCCCACGATTGCTATACTTTTTTGGGGGTCCCTCCTTTAGTCCCCACTCTTTTAGGGTTTGGGGTTTAGGGTTTAGGGTTTAGGGTTTGGGGTTTGGGGTTGGGGACGAGGAAGGCTCAGGGTTCGTTCACTGGGGGCTCCTGCTGCGCTGGGACTGCCCTCTTCCCTAAACCCTTAAACCCCTAAACCCCTAAACCCCTAAACCGTAAACGCTAAACCCTAAATCCCTAAAACCCTAAACCCTAAACGCTAAACCCTAAATCCGATATCCCTAAAACCCTAAACCCTAAACCCTGTCTTGGACTGAAATAGAGAAAAAAAAACGTTGCTCACATGTGTATGACACGAGTTGAAGAAACGTCCTCAAAGCGAAATTCTCGAAACAAACTTGTGGGACTGGATCAGCAAGGTGTCGCAGAAGGCACGGAAGCAGAACTCCCTGACATGTGAGAGCTTCTTTGAACTTTGTAGAGACTTGCGCTTCCGAACTTTTAGGACTGAAGATGTTTGAGCTCTTGTGGCCTTTACCCTAAGGCTCTAAGGGCTGTTATGTTGGGGTTTTCTGGCGGCATTACTTGGAGGTTCATGGTGCTTATTAACCAATTATATCTGTACTTTTCACGCACTTATAAGCCCCTGAAGTGTCCTAATATGGTGATAAGTACAGTTAGGAGTACAGTTCATTTGGTTAATGAGTACCATGCACCTCCAAGTAATGCTTCGTACATAAGGGATTATTGCGAAGTTTGTTAGAGCTCCTAGAACTTTGGAACCCGCACTTCTCTTGATAGAACTCCCTGCAGCTCGTTCTTCTTCCAACTGCAATCCGGGCTTCCAAGCCCTAAACCCTAAACTCTAGTCCTAAACCCTAAGCCCTAAACCCTACACCCTAACCCCGTTGCGGCTTGGCTCGGCCCAGGTATCGAGTTCCACTGGCCCCGCTACGCTCCCGCGGGCCGACCTAGGCCGAGGGTTTCGTGTTCAGGGTTTCGGGTTGAGGGTTTAGGGTTGGGGGGTAACCTTGTAGCTTGAAATCCCTAATTCCCCAAGAGCTCTATACCATAAAGCCCCCAGTTGCACCGCAAGGCACCCTAAACCCTAAACCCCAAATCCCAAAAATCTTGCGCAAAAGGTTGGATCGGCCCCTTGGTTGTTCCCTAATTAGGGTTCAGGGTTCAAGGTTTAGGGTTTAGGGTTTAGGGTTAGGGTTTAGGGTTTAGGGTTTAGGGTTTAGGGTTTAGGGTTTAGGGTTTAGGGTTTAGGGTTTAGGGTTTAGGGTTTAGGGTTTAGGGTTTAGGGTTTAGGGTTTAGGGTTAGGGTTTAGGGTTTAGGGTTTAGGGTTTAGGGTTTAGGGTTCAGGCTCTCGTCCATTATAGGCCTCGGCATCCAAGAGACCTCAGCAGAGCCACGAATTGGCGCAAGAAGAGCGGTTTAGGGTTTAGGGTTTGGGGTTTTGGGTTTTGGGGTTTAGGGTGTAGGCGTTTAGGGTTTAGGGCTAGGGTTTAGGGTTTAGGGTTTGGGGTTTAGGGTTTAGGGTTTAGGGTTTAGGAATTGAGGTTTCGGCTTTGGGGTTTGGGGTTTGTTGTTTGGCTCGGGCCGAGACATGGGCTTCACGGGGTAGGCAGCTTGCCTGTCTGACAAGGTTCCCTAAACCCTAAACCCTAAACCCTAAACCCTAAACCCTAAACCCTAAACCCTAAACCCTAAACCCTAAACCCTAAACCCTAAACCCTAAACCCTAAACCCTAAACCCTAACGTTCGTGTGCAGCAAGCAATGTCGAGCCACGGGCGGCGCCTGCTAGAGCCTGAGTCGAGTCCAGAAAGAGTGGCAAGCTGGGTTTTGGGTTTAGGGTTTAGGGGTTTAGGGCTTAGGGCTTAGGGTTTAGGGTTTAGGGTTTAGGGTCTGGGCCGCAAACCCAACAGGAGATGATTGATGCACTGGAACAATGCCGCCGAGATAACGGCGAACTCACGACACAAATGGTCGAGGAACACCCGGCCTCGCCGGACGTAGACACCTTCGTGACGCCGCCTAGACAAAAACGAGCAGCAGCTGAGATCTCGACTCCGGAGGCTCTGAAACGGCTGTCGACTTCAGAACAGAAAGCATGGCACTACTCCAAGCTGGCGAAGTTGGAAGGAAGGCAATCCAAGCCAGGTCTGCACGTGATGCCAGCTCCGACGCCTCACGTAGGGCGTGATGCTTGTGGAGCGAGGGCGGCGGCTGCACACCCATGTTCCTAGCTAAACCCTAAACCCTAAGCCCTAAACCCTAAACCCTAAACCCTAAACCCCAAACCCCAACCCCAAACCCTAAACCCCAAACCCTAAGCCCTAAGCCCATTGTACTCCCCCTTCTGAGCTCATGGTCCCGGCCCTTGCTTGCGTGACAGGAGGGTTGGCATTCTCGTCCTCCAATCCCTAAACCTCCTAAACCTCCTAAACCCTAAACCCTAAACCCTAAACCCTAAACCCTTCTCCGAACCTCGAAGGCGCCCAAGAAGAGAGGGCCTGCAGGGTTCAGGCGTGAGGTTACGGTTAGGGTTCAGGGCTTTAGGGTGTGTAGGGTTTAGGTCTTAGAGTTCAGGGACCCTAAACCCTAAACCCTAAATCCTAAACCCTAAACCCTAAACCTTAACCCTAAACCCGAAACCAAAGATCCCAAACGCTGGCCCTTTTGTTGTATGGTTCCGGGGCCCAAATTCCCAATACCCTTCGACCCCTTATGCCACTCTAACGTCCAGGGCTAAGGGTTGTCGGGTTTTAGGTTTTGGGTTTAATCAGAGTTTGGAGATTAGGACCCTGGGCCATAATTACAGCCCTAAACCCCAAATGGCACTACATCCTGACCCAGCGATGAAAGGTGAAGAGAGCATGCTGCCCGTTCCGACATTGCGCCCCCTGAGATCATTCTGCTGCAGCTGCTCCGTCAACACGGGCCCGCGGGGGATGGGTGTAGGCTTAGGGTTTAGGGTTTTAGGGTTTAGGGTCCAGGGTGCAGGGTTTAGGGTTTGTTGGGCGGTGTTGCAACAGGTAGCCCTAAACCCTAAACCCTAATTAAACCCCAAACCCCTATCTTCGCACGGGCTGCAAGATGAAAGTAAAGCACCGATGAGCCGATATGGCCCTACCCTTGTGGTGATAGTGTTCCGACCATGCAAGGGTTTAGGGTTTTTGTTTTGGGTTTTAGGGTTTATAGGGTTTAGGCTTAGGGTGCTTCCAAAAGCCTGCCGCTGTTGCGAAATATGCTCATGGAGGGCGTTGCACTGATGGTGCCTTTTGACATGAAACTTCAGCAAGAATTGGGGAACTTTTTTCTGTAGACCCTCAACCCTGTACCATACATGTACTAGAGCCTAGAGGCCCTAGAGACGAAAGCCTAAGCCCGTGCCAATGGACGGTGGGTCCAATATCCGGGCTCCAGGAAGCAACAGAGGATGCATGGAACATAAAGCCACGTAACATAAGCTTCAACTCAAGGTTTAGGGTTTAGGGTTTGGGGCTAAGGGCTTAAGGCTTAGGGCTTAGGGTTTCGGGCTTACAGTTCGGTGCAAGATGCCAAAAGTTAGTATGGTTCATGGGGTTTTGTTTTTGTTGGAAGCGGAGTGCTTGATGACAGGCTGTGGAAATGCCCACTTAAAATGCGAACAGCTAACCGTCACTGCCCTGAAAGCCCCGAACTGCTGCTGGTGAGGCACGAGCGTCATTGTCATCATTCACTTTCTCGTCTGCGTGGCTGGGGTCTTGGTACCCTTAACGCTAGACCCTAACCCTAAACCCGAAACCCTAAACGCTAAACCCGAAACCCTAAACCCTAAAGTCATGTAGGGCTGAGGGCCTCAGGCCTAGAGGTCCCTGCGCATGAAGGTTTGGGGTGTATATGGCTGACCTACTGCGAGGGCCGTTACCGTTCTAACTATGCTGGTCTTCGAATCACAGGGTGTCAATGAGCCCTAAACCCAAAACCCCAAGCCCTAAGCCCTAAGCCCTAAGCCCTAAGCCCTAAACCCTAAACCCTAAACCCTGAACCCTAAAGATTTGCAGGGGGGGTTCGGGAGTTTTGCTTCTCGAGCGCATGGTGGCTCCCAGGTCACGAACACCTAGCAGTGCTGTGTAGCTCATCCGGAGGCTCCAATCTGCCAAAGGCATGGACCCCGCTCATGGCCAGAGCGACTGCAGGAGTGACTGGGAGAGGACAAACATCGAAGGTAGTGATGGGCGCGACCCGATGGTGTCCGTTGATCTGGACCAGTTTCTGGATAGCTCAGAGTCACCAGACCGAGACAGCTGCAAAGACACAGACCTCACGGAGCAGGACGCAGATCCTAAAACCTTAAACCCTAAACCCTGAACCCTAAACCCTAAACCCTAAACCCTAAACCCTAAACCCTAAACCCTAAACCCCTCAGACCTCGCGGAGCAGGACATGGAGCAGCCGGAGTGGAAGCTCTTCAAAACCAGCGTCTCTTGGTAGCCCAGTGGTACCCTTTGCCAGGGTAAACCCTAAACCCTAAACCCTAAACCCTAAACCCTAAACCCTAAACCCTAAACCCTAAACCCTAAACCCTAAACCCTAAACCCTAAACCCACCAAGGTCTCTGGGGAGATTGCCCAATATCAGCTGCACCGTTGCAGCGATGCAAGGTCTGGCATCTGTCGGCTCTTGAGTCGCTGGGTAGCCCGGAGTAGGTTTTTTGTTTTGGGGTCTAGGGTTTAGGGCTTAGGGCTTAGGGTTTAGGGTTTAGGGTTTAGGGTTTAGGGCTTAGGGCTTAGGGCTTAGGGTTTAGGGTTTAGGGCTTAGGGTTTAGGGTTTATAGGGCTTAGAGTCGCTTGGTAGCCCAGTGGTGCCCTGTTTCCCTTCTGTTGTTTCAAGGTTCCCTTAGAAAGTAACCGACCCCCAAAAAGGGTGCCCTTATCATCACATTGCTACTGGGTTGCCAAGGTTGTTCCCTAAACCCTAAACCCTAAACCCTAAACCCTAAACCCTAAACCCTAAACCCCAAACCCTAAACCCTAAACCCTAAACCCTAAGCCCTAAACCCTAAACCTTAAACCCTAAACCTTAAACCCTAAACCCTAAACCCTGAACCCTGAACCCTACACCCCAAACCCTAGGGAGCTTCTGCATTTGCCTCGGCTTCATCCTGTGTGTGGCTCTCGTCATCGTTGCAGTTTACGTGATGCCACCCTTTGCGGATCCAAACAGCGGATTCTGGGAAAACTGGGCGTCTTGGGAGCTTAGTGGTACCCTTTTCCACTAAACCCTAAACCCTAAACCCTAAACCCTAAACCCTAGACCCTAGACCCTAGACCCTTCTTTGGTTCAAGGTTCCCTTCGAAAGTAGCCAACCCCAAAAAGGGTGCCTTCATTATAAGTTAATATGAATATGGTTACCGGGCTACTCGCCCTAAACCCTAAACCCTAAACCCCCGGGCTACTAAGGTGTTCAACGCCATCTCCCATCCCATCGCAAACCTCATCATTGCTCGAGGCGCGCTCCTCCCCGCCGTGAAACTGGGTTGTACTTTAGGGTTTAGGGTTTAGGGTTTAGGGTTTGGGAACCTGTTCATGAATTATTTTCAAAGGGCTTCAAGCACAACCAAGGAAGATGCTCGGCTTGCCGCCAGAAACGGCGTCCGAGGTCAAAAAGATCGTAACTTGGCTTTCTCCTGGCTGGCTCTTAGGATTTTGGCCTTTTGTTTTTCTTGTAGAAACTACAATAAGGACTAAGGAGCCTAAAGGTTGAACTTTTAGGAGGGGTTCGGAAGTTAGCCAAGGTAACCGGGGCTGCTTGCGCAGCTCCAGTCGTATGCTTTCTGACGCACCTGGCCTTTCATGCTGCAGGCATCTTCCCAATTCCCTTTGCAGTCCCTGTTTCTTGCCAGCCTGCCGTGCTTTCCGCAACCTTCTTTTCCTACATGCTGCTACCGAAGGAGGCTCGAGACAAGAATTCGCGGCGCGCATTGCAGTTCTTTGTCTTCTTCATCGTCACATGCCAGGGCATGATTGCAGTGCTGCTCATTGCTTCAGTCTACTTCAAGGAGCTCACGTACGGTCAGCAGATCCTAGCCATCTTCGTGTTCAGCGGATACGTGCAGGGTGTGTGCCAGAGTTTAGACTTGGTGGGTCGCTTCTTCTCCATGTCCCAAGACACTCGGGTGAGCAGTACTTTCTATTTCTTAACATTGACAACAGCCGACATCCTTTTCGGACCTTGTCCCAAAAACCCGAACCCGAAGCCCTAAACCTTGAGGGTCCACGGTTTAGGGTTGAGGGCTTAGGGCTTAGGGATTAGGGTTTAGGGTTTAGGGTTTAGGGACCCTAAGCCCTAAACCTTGAACCCCAAACTCGAACACGAAGCACTGAACCCTGAACCAACCCAGGATCGGATCAATGTCTTCAAGTGGCACCCCAACTTTGTCGGCTTGTGCTTCTCAGCTTCGCTCATGGCTGAAGCGAAAGGGACAGGTGCCCTAAACCCTAAACCCCAAACCCCAAACCCTAAACCCTAAACCCTAAAACTCAACCCTAAACCCTAAACCCTAAACTCTAAACCCAAACCCCAAACCCCGAACCCCAAACCCTTAACCCCAAACCCTAAACCCTAAACCCTAAACCCTACAGGTGTGGAGCTCACCCTGGTGTTGCTTGAAGCAACAAAGGCACCCCAGTCCGTCATGAAGGCTTTTGAAACTTGGCTTTCTTAGGGTTTAGGGTTTGGGGTTTAGGGCTTGGGGTTTGGGGTTTAGGGTTTAGGCTCTAGGGTTTAGGGCTATCACCTTGTTGGGTTTTTGTAGAGACTACAATAAGGAGCCCCTAGCAGTTAAACTTTTCAGAGGGGTCCAGAAGTCAGCCAAGGAAACACTTGCGGCTTTGGATGCTGACAATGCTCCGGAAACTAGGTGGGACTTTACTACAACTTTATCACTTTACAAGTTTAGGGTTCCTCTAATTTCATATTAAGGGAGCTAAAAGTTAAACTTTTATTGGGGGGTTTCACAGCAACCAAGGAAACTGGGACCTCTACGAAGAGCTTGCTGAGGCGATTGATGTCAGCGGTCAGCCCTGCGGCACTCAAGCAGTCTGTGGCGAAGAAGATTGCTTCCTGCCGTAGAGTTGCGAAAGAACTTCGGAAAATTCAGGGACAGCTTCGAGATAAAACGCAGCAGGAGTTAAACGAGACATTCCTTTCACCGGAGGATGCGGCACTCTTGAATCACATCTCAGCCAAGCTTGGCCCCGTCGCCGTGCTCGAGCTTTCGGAAATGTTGGCGCCAGTGATCTACATACTCATTACCTTGGTGCTGCAATATGCGTGGACGAACAATCGTTCCTACTTCATTGGAATTTCCAGCCAGACAGAAGACGAAGTGGTGCAGGGAATGACTGGCAATGCTTTCGGCTTAGCCATTGAGGCGGGCATCTAAACCCTAAACCCTAAACCCTAAACCCTAAACCCTAAACCCTAAACCCTAAACCCTAAACCCTAAACCCTAAACCCAGGCGGGCATCTTTTCTGTGACAGCTTTGTTGTCATGGAGGCTGCTGGGGGTGAACTTTGTCGAGCTGACAGCTTCTGCCATCCTTGCGGAGATTGACTATTGGTTCTTCGTGTCCATCACTGTTTCTTGGTAGCCCAGTGGTACCCTTTACTCTTTTTTGGGTTCTGGTTTACCTTTTAAAGTAACCAACCAAAGAAAAGGGTGCCCGTATTGTAATATGGTTACTGGGCTACTAAGGTTTACATGACATATTGGACCTGCTTGATCAAGCACACAGGGCACGACTTCAGCTTTCAATTCCACTGGCTGCCCTGACACGACGTATGTAGGAGCTTTCCATTGCGCGTATCCCCGAATAAAGGACACCCAAGACAAACGCCCACCAACATGGACAAGGAACCCGATAACTCATACACTCAGCAGTGACCCTAAACCCTAAACCCTAAACCCTAAACCCTAAACCCTAAACCCTAAACCCTAAACCTTAAACCTTAAACCCTAAAGCCGAAACACTGTTCGGCATGGCCCATCGGCCAAGTTTTCCTTCCCTATGGCTGTGTGTCTTGGCCCCATAGGGATGTTGGAGGGCAATGCCCCAGAGCCGCAAACCAGTCCTTCATAGTGATCCCGAATAAGGACTAATAGGGATTACCCTTTATAAACCCTAAACCCTAAACCCTAAACCCTAAACCCTAAACCCTAAACCCTAAACCCTAAACCCTAAACCCTAACCCCTAACCCCTAAGCCCTAAGCCCTAAGCCCTAAGCCCTAAACCCTACCGCCCCCTAGTTTAATCCCTTTTTGAGGACTGTTAGTATCAGGAGGAGTCCGTGTAGGGGCGAGGAATGCCCAGCTTCACGCAGTTAAGGGAGAGAAGGAGGGACCGGGGGCCCGCAATCTTATTCCCCTACACACAGACACACATATATATATATATATGTATATATATGTATATATATATAGAGAGAGAGAGAGAATCATAATAATGATGATAATAATAGTAATAGTAATAATAATAACAGTAACTATTATTATTGTTGTTGTTATTATATATATATATATATATGTCTATATATACACACACCTTCTGCAGTCCCTGTATACCTAAGTCGCCCCAACATTATCCCCAAGGTCCCTTGTGAGGGTCCCTCCTATCGTCTCTTGACACAGCTTTCATTCTTTACGCGGGCGGAGGTCGGGCAGGGTCCCGACGGGAACCTCGGTTTTTCGCGGAGCTCAAGAGAGCGACTCTTTTCAACTCAAACTCTTTGAATGTGAAGTTCTCTGAGTTACGGTCCCTTACTTCGGGTCCCCTGTATAGTACAGCACCCTTGGAATAAGGACCCAAAAAGGAACCCTAGCTTAGAGAGCTTCCCAAATGTTGTCGTTTTTTTGACGATACTCGAGGAGCACAGCTACAAGAGCGCACGCGTCATCTGCACACCCACTTTCTCAAGCGAAAAGTGCGCGGCTTCGTCTCGCTTGGAAACTCTTTGGCAACTGCGGACAATGTTGCATGCATCTGTAAGATTCCATGTACCCGCATAGTATACATTTGGGCCTTAAAGGTACTATAGAGGGACATGGACCCTGGCTTGGAGGTTCATAGTGCTTCGTGAACCAATTATATCTGTACTTCTAACCCAACTATAACCCTATTAGGGTACTTTAAAAAGGCATATATGGTGGGTTAAAGCTACCCCTACACCCTACACCCTCCTAAACCCTAAACCCTACACCTCTCATGGGTTGCTAAGTACCCTGAACCTCCGAGTGTGCTTTTCCTGTACTCGTGTGCTTCACTTCTGACATTGTCCATTCGGGGGGGGGGGGGGGGAGTTCGGGTGTAACCCTAAACCCTAAACCCTAAACCCTAAACCCTAAACCCTAAACCCTAAACCCTAAACCCTAAACCCTAAACCCTAACCCTAAGCCAGGGCCTTGGCAGCAAAGTAGCTCTTCTTCAGCATGGCTAGAGTGACATGGCTCGCTCGGCTCTCCGTGCTTTGCTGCATGTGAGCCGTTGGCAGCATGTCCTGTGTCCTTCGACCCGAAACCCTAAACCCGAAACCCTAAACCCTAAACGCTAAAACCTCGTGACAGCAGCTTGAGGCTGTGATTGCCGACATCGTGGTCCATTTCCTCCTTCACAAGGACGAACCTCAGTCTTAATCCCGTTTCCTAAACCCTAAACCCTAAACCCTGTTATATGGGTCCTTAATATGGTCCCTTGCCTCCTTCAAAGAGTTCTGAAGTATCGGCCCGTGGGTTGTAAGTCTAGGGTATCATTAGGATTGATCATTAGGATTATCAGGGGGGGGGGGGGGGGGCACCTTTACGGGCCCATACCCCAAACTAGGTAGGCCCCTGGGAGATTTTATATTTTCCCTTATTGGGTTTAAGAGGATCATATTCAGGAATATTTTTCAGAGGCTTTAAGGGGCCAACCTAGCAAAGGGTCCTAAGTACCTATATAGTAGAAAGTAGGGTTTCTATAATAGGCATTACGATTATTGCTTGGGCAAGTGTCTCCCATATAGGTACTTAGGACCCTTTGGGTACTAGGGGGGTCCATGTAGCTACTCCAAGATTTTTTACCTGCAGCCGTCAACCCTACACCGCAATTCCCAACTTACTCAGCCTAAACCCTAAAACCTAAACCCCAAACCCCAAACCCCAAACCCTAAACCCTAAACCCCAACCCTAAACCCTCAACCCTAGCAGAACATGGCAAAGCCGGAGCATGCGATTTCACGCCGAAGTTCCAACACATCTCAGGCCTGAATAATTAGAATAGGGTTTAGGGTTTAGGGTTTAGGGCTGCGAGTGTTCCATCACTGGCCAATGCATGCACGTCTACATCATCTGCGAAGATGTCGTGACTCGGCTCGTTTTCTGGACTCGCGGCTGTAGATTTCCACGAGCTGTATTCCAGCAACCACCGTGACAAACGCCCCAGCAGAATGTGCAAGCGGCTGCCAACAAATCAGGCATCGGACCTACGTGCTCTTGCCACCTTCTGCATACTGTCCCCTAAACCCTAAACCCTAAACCCTAAACCCTAAACCCTATATAATCCCTTATTAAAGGGAAAAATAGGGGGATATAGGGAACCTCATTCCCTCATTCCCTAACTAACCAACAGTAAGTCTGTATGTCAACCACGCGTTTGAAAGCTGTGGAAGATGATCTTGTAGTTCTATGAAACACAAATATCCACGATCAGGCAAGATAGTAAGCTTCTGTACGGACTGTAGCATTTCATCTCCACCGATGAACCTGGCCCTCTTTAACAAGAGAAGATACTTCCAAGAATTGCTATTTCCCAACGCAAAAACAAGAAGTCCTGCAAATTACGATACAACACCACCCCCGCAACTGAACCCGTAGGGCTGAACCCGCAGGGCTAAACCCTAAACCATAAACGCATTTGATCTAAGGGGGGCCGCCTGGGCCTTCGGTATGTGTAGGGTTTGGGGTTGAGGGTTTAGGGTATAGGGTTTTAGGTTTTATTTTCATGGGTTCATGGGTACTTCGTTCTAGGGCTGGGGTTCCCATTCAAACTCTTTTTCGGGTTTAGGGTTTAGGGCTTGGGGTTTTTAGCTTTCAGGGAAAGGAATCTCAAACTCTTGAAACCTTAAGCCCCAATACCTCTAAACCCTAAACCCTGAACTCGCAGGATACCTATGGCAGCGAGGTTTGGCCGCCAGAAGCACTCTTGCCTCTCCGGCGCTACATTTGCCTGTAAGGGGGGGGGGGGGGGGGGGGGGGGGGGGGGGGGGGGGGGGGGCCAAAACGGTTTAGGGTTTAGGGCTTAGGGTTTAAGGTTTTGGGTTTAGGGTTTAGGGTTTAGAGATCTCATGAGCTCCAAAACCCAAACCCTAATTAAACCCAAACCCTAATTAAACTTTCAGCGACGATACAGACCCTAAACCTTGCGTTTAGAACTCATAAGCTCCAAAACCCTAAGCGCTGATCTTAAACTTGAAACGACATAGACCCCTGGTATATAGCCCAGTCGTATCCTTTTTCCTTTGTTTTTGGTTCAAGGTTCCCTTATAGAGTAGTCAACCCAAAAAGGGTGCGCTTATTGTAATATGGTTACTGGGCTACCAAGGATCCTATTTTCAAAATTTCAAAAACCCTAAGTTGAGCAAAACTATGAGCACACCTCAAAGTAGGTCTACTTGGCGTCCGAGCTGAGTAGGGTTTAGGGTTTCGGGTTTCGGGTTTAGGGTTTAGGAATTGGGTGCAGGGTTTAGGGTTTAGGGTTTAGGGTTTAGGGTTTAGGGTTTAGGGTTCAGGGTTCAGGGTTCACCTAAAGGGTTCGAGTTCAGGAGTCCAGGAGTCAAGTCCCGTGTTACGTGCCATGCGAGACCCGAAGACCGCTCTTCCGTTGCCGCGCCCCTTGCAAGCAAAGCTGGACCCTAAACCCTAAACCCTAAACCCTAAACCCTAAACCCTAAACCCTAAACCCTAAACCCTTAACTTCAAAACCTGTCGGCAACCCCCTTGATCACAAAGCTTTTTGGAGGATAAGTCCACTGGCGCATGAGCCTCTTCCGCCCCAAGGCCTGCCCCACTCACAGCAGCTCCGCCACTGCCACCGGGAGACGTGTAAGGTAGAGTTCCTGCCCGTGCTCCTGCATGAGTTGCACTATGCCGCACAGCGCAATGTGGAGCAGCTGCGCGTCGGGATGCACCTGATGAAGGCATGTTTCTCGAAGCCAGTCGGAGCAGCAACCTTCCGCCAATCGGAGCCTCGAACCCTAATACCTAGAAACCCTAAACCCCTAAACCCTGAAACCCTAAACCCCTAAACCCTGTTCCCTGTTTACTCTGCGTATCCACCGCTCCGCGCTCCCGGCGCGGAACATACAACCCTAAACCCTAAACCCTAAACCCTAAACCCCAAACCCCTAAACCCTTCTGGTCCTGCTCCGCCGCCAGCTGGTGTGTGGCAGCCTCATGAGGGGAAGCTGCGAGAAGGTCGGGGTCAACGATTTCGGGCCAAACCCTGAGCCCTAAACCCTAAACCCTAAACCCTGAACCCTAAACCCTAAACCCTAAACCCTAAACCCTGAACCCTGAACCACTAGCCGAAGGCCTAAGTCCTAAAGTGCCTTGAGTCTCGACTCCCACCAGGCCACAGGCCACTACTGTACCATCAAGCCAGATTCTAGGGAGTAGGGGTTTTAGGAGTTTAGGGTTTAGGGCTTAGGGTTTAGGGTTGAAGGGTTTAGGCGATGAATCTCTGTATTCTGTCGCTTCTGTGTCAGGGGTCAGGGGGACAACATCTCTCAATAATAGATTCAGGGCTCAAGGCCTAAAGCCTAAACCCTAAACCCTAAACCCTAAACCCTAAACCCCATGCCAGGGGCCTGACGATGTTCATGCTCATGGGCCTTCCCATCACCCTCATCGGCTTCTTCGGTGCGCAGCCTTCGCGGAGGGTTGGGAGACTCAAAGTTCTGCAGCTTGGGGTTTAGGGTTTAGGGTTTAGGGTTTAGGGTTTAGGGTTTAGGGTTTAGGGTTTGACCTCTCCGTGCACTGTACCTCGAAGCTGGAGTTCCCAGCGACGAGCTTAGGGCAGGGTTTAGGGTTTAGGGTTTAGGGTTTAGGGTTTAGGGTTTAGGGGTTTAGGGTTTAGGGTTTAGGGTTTAGGGTTCAGGGTTCAGGGTTTAGGGTTTAGGGTTTAGGGTTTAGGGTTTAGGCTTCTCTAAACCCTAAACCCTAAACCCATGACGGTTTCGGGCTCATGGTGTGTGGGTGCAAAAATGGCAGGTATTTGGCAGCGGTGGGAGCCCTACGTGCGCGTGTACTTGGTCTACCTGCTGGCCACCTTTGTGGTGCGACCTCCCTAAACCCTAAACCTTAAACCCTGAACCCTAAACCCTAAACCCTAAACCCCAAACCCTAAGCCCTAAACTTTAAATCCCGAACCCTGAGCCCTTGAACCCGAAGCCATAAGCCGCAGACCTCTAAACGCCTGAAGACCTGAGGACAGTGTGAGTAAAAGCCGGCCTCAGTACGTGTTAACTGCAACTACACCTTAAATTACGTGGGCTTCGTTGGTTTGAGCTTCAGGGGTTCATGCTAAAACCTACACCAATGGCCTAACCCTTAAAACATAGAACCCTTGACCTAAACCTTCTAAACCAGGTTTTTTGTTTTTCGGGTGTAGTCTGAGGCAGGCCTTTCCAATTTAACGCTTATGTCGTAGGGCTTGGTGTTTAGAGGTCTGGATTAGGTTTTAAGGGATTGCGGGTTAAGGGCTATATAGTATATACAAGGCTATGACTTGTGGTTAGGGTCAATGAGCCTTCCTCACCAACGAAGTTGAGAACTTCTTGACCCAAAATTCGGCGACCACGATTGACATCGTTCCTTATAGCCGGAAGGTAGATTGCCGGACGACTAAAGAAGTTCCAAACCCAGACAAGCCAGCTCCCTGGCACGTCCCTACACCCCAAACTCTGAACCCCGAACCCCACTAAACCCTAAACCCTAAACCCTAAACCCTAAACCCTAAACCCTAAACCCTAAACCCTAAACCCTAAACCCTAAACCCTAAACCCTAAACCCTAAACCCTAAACCCTAAACCCTGAACCCTAGCTTCCCTCCCACCACACCCGAAGACTTAAGAACTGAAACCCGAAAAGACTCAACCCTTCAATCCAACAGTGGGGTTTAGTGTTTAGGGATGGTTTAGGGTTTAGGGTTTAGGGTTTAGGGTTTAGGGTTTAGGGTTTAGGGTTTAGGGTTATGGCTAAGGCCATAAATTTTCAAATAAAACAAACAAACGATGCAGATGCGCATCCGCGACCCCGACCACACTAAAGCCCTCAAACCCTGAAATCCGAAACCCCGAGTCCCTAAGCCTTACAGCTCTACACCCCAGGACCCCAAGACCCTAAAACCCTAGAACCCCAAAGCCTCCTCAGAGTTCCTCAACCCTAAACCCTAAATCCCAAACCCTAAACCCTAAAGCCTAAACCCTAAACCCTAAATCCTAGCCTTAGCCCTAAACCCTACAACCCAGAGCACCTGAAACCACGAGCCATGGACGCCCAGCCACTGGCGTTATGGACCCCGAGGTGCCTGTTTAGGGTTTAGGGTTTAGGGTTTGGGGTTTAGGGTTTGGGGTTTAGGGTTTAGGGTTAGGGTTTGTGGTTTGGGGTTTGAATTTGTGGTTTAGGGTTTGGGGTTCAGGGTTTGGGGTTTAAGGTTTGGGGTTTATGGTTTGGGGTTTGGGGTTTAGGGTTTGGGGTTTGCGGTTTAGTGTTTGGGGTGTGGGGTTTTGGGGTTTAGGGTTTGGGGTTTGGGGTTTAGGGATTGGGGCTTAGGGTTCAGAATTTAGGATTTAGGATTGGGGGTTCAGGGTGTCGGGTTCGGGCCAAACTCACTGAAACCCCTCGTTTCACGGCGAATTGTCAGAGGCTTCTAACCCTAAACCCTAAACACTAATCCCTAAACCCTAAACCCTAAACCCTAAACCCAAATTATCCTTGTGTTCGGATGCCTAATGCCTACCTTCCTCGAACGAAGCCGGGATATCCAATCAATAGATGAGCATAAGCTGCCTTAAACCCTCAAGAACCCTAAGCCCTCAAACCTAAGCCCAAAATCCTAAGCTCCTACCCTGGAGCTCGTTGATCAGGGCCCTAAGACTAAACTCTAAACCCTAAACCCTAAACCCTAAACCCCTACTATCCCCCCATGCCCTTCCTTGCAAGGAGCGCGAGGAGCTCTCGTCGCTGCTCCACGCTGCAGCCCGGGGTACCGGTCCAGGCGGCCGAGCCTACGCGCGCAAGGCCGAGTGTAGGACCTGCAGGAAACCCTAAACCCTAAACCCTTAATCCTAAACCCTAAACCCTAAATCCTAAATGCTTCCGGTCTTCAGGTGGCACCCATCCCCGGAGCCCGCGTCGTGGCTTCGAGTTGCTCCGCCGAGGCACGAGCCGAGTCAAGCCTTGGGCTTAGGGCTTAGGGTTTAGGGTTTAGGGTTTAGGGTTTAGGGTTTGGGGTTTGGGGTTTGGGGTTTGGGGTTTGGGGTTTAGGGTGGCTCTGAATCTACTATTTGCTTAAGAACCCCCAACAAATGCAAATCAAATCCCTATGTTGCCCTTGTACGGATATGTTTTTATTCCTTGGTGATTCTTAAGCAAATAGTAGACTTGGGGAGTAGCTTTAAGTCCTCAACCCTAAACCCACCCTGAACTCCTAAACCCCAAGCCCTAAACGGCCCTTAAACCCCAAACCCTAAACCCCGAAAGCCCTAAAGCCTAAACCCCAAACCCTGAGCCCTAAACCCCAAACCCGAAACCCCAAACCCTAAACCCCAAGCCCTAAACCCTAAACCCCAAACCCTAAACCCTGAGCCCTAAACCCCAAACCCGAAACCCCAAACCCTAAACCCCAAGCCCTAAACCCTAAACCCCAAACCCTAAACCCTGAACCCTAAACCGCAGTTGGGGCCCTCCGGGCCTTGCCAGGGTCCTTGGGGCCTCGAGCTTGCTGCAGTCATTCCCCAGATGTAGAAGGTTCCCGTGTGGTGCCTTACTGGGTTGTACTTTGGGATAATTTTTAATTTCCCTTCTTTCCTTATAAGGGAACCTATTCACAAATAATTTTCAAAGGGTTTAAAGCACAACCCAGCTTAGGGTTTAGGGTTCAGGGTTCAGGGTTTAAATAGTAATTAGGGTTTAGGGTTTAGGGTTAGGGTGGTGCCAGCTTGTTTAGAAGTGACGACCCACAGGTCTACCCCGCCTCGAAAAAATGCTACGCCATGCAGTGTTGGCCTACTTGGAGGTTCATGGGTACTTCAAGCCACAATTTTTAGAGGGCTTCTAGGTACAGTCGTATATAATTGGGGTTATAAGTACCCTGAACACTGGGGTACGTATAACCACAATTCCAGGCGGCTTCTTTGTACAGTCATAGTTGGGGCTATAAGTACCCTGAACCTCCAAGTAGAGTTGTGAACATCAACCGGATGGTCCCTTTGACCC
Organism: Symbiodinium natans; assembly: GCA_905221605.1. Classification (NCBI taxonomy): domain Eukaryota; class Dinophyceae; order Suessiales; family Symbiodiniaceae; genus Symbiodinium; species Symbiodinium natans. Next base: position 506,920 of record CAJNDS010000535.1, read on the forward strand.
ATGCATGGCTGGCACGAGTTGTAATAATGGATCCCCGAAACCCTAAACCCTAAACCCTAAACCCTAAACCCTAGATCCTTCATCTCCGGCGAGTCTCTAGTCTCCAGCCCAAACGTGGCCGACCGGAGTGTTGCAACTGTCGAGGTGCCGAGTGGTGAGATCGTCTCTTTTGGTTTAGGGTTTAGGGTTTAGGGTTGAGGGTTTAGGGTTTAGGGTTTAGGGTCTTGGAGAGAGTGGTCATGAGTCCTTTCTTTCTGCATGCCGGCGCAGACCTTTGGCAAAAAAGCCCAGCACGGCTCGTGAAGGCGCATGGCGATGCGATCATGGCGACCTTATAATTGGTTCCTCAACCCCAAAGGCACCATATTGTTCCATCCCGGGGGTCAAGATCATTAATTATAAGGGTTTAGGTTTTCGATTTTAGTTTTGTGTTTTGGCTTTGGGGTTTTGGGTTTAGGGTCTGTAGGGTTCAGCGTTGCGCGTTTTACTGGGGAGACTCGGAACGGTCTTAGCGTTCTATGGGCCCGAATTCCTAGATGGCCCTATGAGGTCTCGGAAATCTAGATCCTCAGCCCCCCCTCCCCCCTCATATAAATCAATAAACAAACAAGTACATAAATACAAACGAACCGAAACCCTGAACCCTGAACCCTGAACCCTAAACCCTAAACCCTAAACCCTAAACCCTAAAAACCCTACACCCTAAACCCTTAACCCTAAACCCAGGCCAGTTAACGTCTCCATTGCTTTGGCCCGATGAAGCCCTAAACCCTGAGCTCTCTAGAGCTTAGGGTTATCAGAGAACATCGACCCGGACCCAAACCTATTCCTTGGAATGTCTGAGGCCTGAGGATCCTAAACCCTCAACCCTCAACCCTCAAACCCTAAACCCTAAGCCCTAAACCCTAAACCCTAGCCCTAAACCCTAAACCCTAAGCCCTAACCTAAACCCTAGACCCTAGACCCTAAACCCTAAACCCTAAACCCTGAACCCTGAACCCTGAACCCTGAACCCTGAACCCTAGCCCTAAACCCTAAACCCTAATCCCTGCAGCAGGTGCTCAAGTTCTGGCCCCTGGACCCCGGCCGCCACCTTCTGCGGCTCGTTCTCGACTCGGCCCAGGCCTGGAAGCTCATTTAGGGTTTAGGGTTTAGGGTTTAGGGTTTAGGGTTTAGGGTTTAGGGTTTAGGGTTTAGGGTTTAGGGTTTAGGACTTACATTTTGGGGCTTTAGGGCTTCTAGGGTTTAGGATGGGCCGTTCAAATTGTACAAGGGTTTTAGGGTAAACGGCTCTGTGGTTTTGGGAGCCCTTTGAGGTTTGAGGTGGGGTTGTGGGGCCTAAACCCTAAACCCTCAACCCTAAACCCTAAACCATAAACCCTAAACCATAAACCATAAACCCTAAACCTTAAACCCTAAACCCTAAACCCTAATCCCTAGACCCTAAACCCTAAACCCTAGCCCTAAACCCTAAACCCTCAACCCTATTGAGGACCCTCAGTAGATGCGGCAGCCTATAGTCGCGAACCATTGCTGGCAGCGGGGCATGTGCAGATCATCCGAAGGGGCCGCCAGCCTGGCTGGGCACAGTTGTGCTTTAGGCTCTAGGTTTTAGGATTTATAGGGTTTATTTAGGGTTTAGTGTTTAGGGTTTAGGGTTTAGGGTTTGTGACTGTCAAGACAGCTGGGGGGTTTACAAAGCAGGTGGGGCGGCTGGGTGGTGCCCGGCTGCAGGGGGTGAACTCCCAGCAGCCTTCGCAAGCTTCGGTGGCTCCACGAAAGTTTTGGGCACTTAGGGTTGTGGGGGCGGGGGGGGCGCGGGGGGGTGAGTGTTTTAGGTTTAGGAACGCACGTAAAGGTTCTACTTTGAAGGTTTATGACTTCGGGGGTTTAATCTTAGTTAGGAGAGCTTAGAATCACAAATAACGATTGTTTCTGGGCAAGGTTTGTCTCGCACTTAGGCTGTTGGGGAACTATTCCCTGGACCCTGAGCCTGAGCCCATGTTTTCAGACCCCTAAACCCCAAACCCCAAACCCCAAACCCTCAACCCTAAACAAACCCCAAGCCCTAAGCCCTCAACCCCAAACCTTAAACCCCAAGCCCCGAACCCTAGCCCTAGACTCCACACTCGAAACCCTAAACCGCCTAAACCCGATACAAGCCCGAAACCCCAAACCTTAAACCCCAAACCCCAAACCCTAAACCCTAAACCCAGGGACCCAACCTTCCTTCCCATGAAAGGGGCACCTGGCCGCGCACCGCGATGGGGGATGGCTGTTTCTGCAGCTCTGCCTGCGGATTTTCCTGGCGCTGCAAGGCGTCAAGGATTTCGATTACTTGCAAACCCCCTCCAGAAAAAAAAAAAAAAAAAAAAAAAAAACAAGGTAGAAGCTAAGGCAACCGGAAAATTGCCCTTATAAGGAAGAATATGTGTTTTTCTTCTTTTTTTGAGGGGGGGGGGGGGGGGGCGGGGTTCTTAACCACATATTTGTTTATAGTTCTTGCGTCGGATTTGGGGTTTGGGGTTATGGGCGTCGGTGCGGGCAGCTTGTGGGGTATATCTATAAGGTCACACGCGCGCGAAGCGCCTTGCTACTTTCAAGGGTGTGAAAGTGCTTATTTCCTAGGTTTCTGTACGATTTTAGGAAAATTTGGGGCTTTTTGCAAGAGCCAAAGCTATTCATTGTTATTGATACATCAGTTGGTTTTCAACAGTAAGTGTCTTTTTCGAGGTGAGGTTTTCTTCTCTCTTAGACACTGTGAACCACAAGCAGTAAGTGCCTTTTTTCGATAAAACGCTGTAAATACCGCACTCATGGGTGTGGAGTTTCAGGGCCTAGGATTTCGGGTTTCATCAGGGTTTTGGGCTTTACCTAAGAGCTCTCGTAGCCTGAACAGCAGTTCTTCTCTCAACCCTAAACCCTAAACCCTAAACCCTAAACCCTAAACCCTAAACCCTAAACCCTAAACCGTCGGCGGCACCCCAGGAACCCTCTAAGGCACCATCAGCCCTCTAAAAGACCCCTGCGTCATCCCCCAGGCCCCCAAGATCCTAACTTTCTTCTTAGGGTTCAACAGGTTTAGGGTTTGGGGTTTGGGGTTTAGGGCTAGGGTTTAGGGTTTGGGGCTTAGGGTTTAAAGTTTAGGGTTTGGGGTTTAGGGGTAGGGTTTCGGGTTTAGGGTTTAGGGTTTAGGGTTTAGGGTTTAGGGTTTAGGGTTTAGGGTTTGGACACCAAACCGCAGACTTCCCGGCGCCCGCTGCTCTCCACGGACTGGCGCAGGCTCTGAGGGCTCATCTGGGGGCCTTCACGCGTTTCGTTCACTGGAGGTTTAGGGTTTAGGGTTTAGGGTTTAGGGTTTAGGGTTTAGGGTTTAGGGGTATAGGGCCCTATGCCCTAAACCCTAAAATGGATCCATGGCTTGGGGGCCTGGGATTTGATCGCTCACCCTCCGAAAAAATCCCTAAAATCAAGTGCTTAGGATGCCCCCAGCTTTTTAAGATTGTGGTTCAGAGTACCCGAAAACCTTATCGCGAAGCCCTGGCTCTTAAACACCCAACGCATAAACCCAAAACCCCTAAACCCTTCGCCTCTAAACCCGAAACCCAAAACTTCTAAACCCTTAACCTATATACCTATGCCCTTAACCCCTAAACCCTAACCCTAGCCCCCGAACCCCCCAAAACCCCAAGCGCCGTCTTAGGGATTAGGGCCTTGAGGCCTTCCAGCCCACAAGTGTGCCGCACGAACACCTTAAACACCAAGCTCTAAAGCATCCCGAGGGTTTCAGGTTTAGGGTTAGGGTTGAGGGTTGAGGGTTGATGGTTGAGGCTTGAGGGTTGAGTGTGAGGGTGTTTATGCCAAAGGCCTTAAGGTTTTAACCTGAGTTAGGGTGTAAAGGGGTCGGTTTATGCTAACAGGCTTTGGGTTGTAGTGCGGTTCTCTGCTACACACGGTTTCGTCACGACCTAGAGTGAGTGGCTGTCCCTCTCACCAATCAGGCCTCATGCGAAATCACGTCGGCGCTCTGCGACAAAGCGATCCGCCTCTCGACGTGCCTGCTTGTTCGTCACCCTCCGGCCTAATTATTTCCTAAACCCTAAACCCTAAACCCTAAACCCTAAACCCTAAACCCTAAACCCTAAACCCTAAACCCTAAACCCTAAACCCTAAACCCCTAAACCCTAAACCCTAAACCCTAAAATTTCACAAACCCCAGAGCCAAAAACCCGAAAACCTAAAACCCTCTGAGCCTTGAAGCATAGCAACCCTAGACCCGAGAAGCCCGATATACCCTAAACCCTAGAATTTCCAAACTCTAGTAACCCTAGAAGCCCTGTAAGCCCCTAACTAATCCTAGAAACCCTACAACCTCTTAAGGAACCAAGTGGGTGGAACAGAGGGGAGCGTTTGAGGGTTTAGAGGTAGAGGGGTTTAGGGATTTTGGGGGGCTTGAACTCACTGCAGAAGATGTCTCCTTCGAAGGGGTGCTGATACCAGTGGCTGCATGAATCAATGCCTTCCTCTTGCTCTTAGTGGATGTTGGGGGTCGTGGGGTTGAGGTTTTGTTTTGTGGGGATCTGTTTCTTGGCAAGCTGGCGTAGCTCAATTGTGACTGAGCAAAGCACGGATGCCAACCAATTGTGAGTTTACATCATCGGGGTGCTTTGTACAGACCTAAGCTGTTTCATTCGTATGATCTACGACTGCGCGTCCGTAGTACGTACTAGTAATAACACCCTAAGCCCTAAACCCTAAACCCTAAGCCACAGAAACCCCAAAACGTGAGGCCAACCCATTGACTGGTCTCACCTGCCCTCCGTGCTGGCACTGCTGCGAGGGGCGGCGGCCTCTGAACGACACGCCTGAAGGTTTAGAGTAGGGCTTAGGGTTGAGGGTTTAGGGTTTAGGGTTCAGGGTTCAGGGTTTAGGGTTTAGGGTGTAATTAGGGGGTTAGGCTTTAGGGGTAAAAACCGCGGAGAGTATACAGGGTACCCTACATAATCCCTTCGAAGGGTGCATTTAGGGGGACATAAGGTACCTCATTCCCACATTCCCTATACCAAGAACCAGCAAGTTTATGGGGCTTATGGGGTCTGGGCTTTAGGATTTGAGGTCTGAAAAGGGTTTAAAGGGTTTAGGGCCTCCGGTGTTTTCATGGTTGATGGTTTGGGGATACTTGAGTAGGAGTTTGTCAGTTTATGCTTCTTGGGGTTTATGGTTTGCCGTTTTGACTTTAAGGATTGATGTTTCGATGTTCTTCAAGCACGAAAGGGGCCCACTGCGCAGCAGGATATTGCTCCGAACCGAACAACACCCTAAGCCCTAAACCCTAAACCCGTATGCAGGCAACGCTAATTTGGCTCACGTCGGGTCGCTACCATTCCGATGACTCTTTCAACAAGCGGTTCAGACTAATTATATTTCGCTGTGAAGGGTGCACGCGCTCGTTTGCCATATGCAGGGTTTAGGGTCTAGGGTTTAGGGTTTCGGGTTTACGGTTTAGGGTTTTGGGTCAGAAGTGCTGAGCTAAAGGATCGCGTGTGATGCGAGTGCCCTTCCGGTTTGCAGATGCACCATGTCGGTCGAAAGAGTGTGCCCTGAAGGTAAAAATGCTGAGACCCTAAACCCTAAACCTTAAACCCTAAACCCTAAACCCTGTATATGTGCATACCAAACATCCTAGGCCGATCTGGGTACTTCTCTAAATTTGGGGGTCCCTTCTTGGGTCCGAATTTTCAGGATGACGCAATATGTCGGGGTCCAAAAAAGAGGGGTTCATATGCAAACCCTGAACCCTAAACCCCAATACCCTAAACCCTAAACCCTAAACCCTCAGCGCCTGTGTCCAGAGGTGCTTTGCAAGCCGCTGGTGCTGGCGGACTCGGCGGACACGCGCCACCTCTGCGCAGTTACCTTGGAGGCGTTTCTGCACACCACGCCGGGGCCCCCAGGAGGTTAGGGTTTAGGGTTTAGGGTTTAGGGTTTAGGGTTTAGGGTTTAGGGTTTAGGGTTTAGGGTTTAGGGTTTAGGGTTTAGGGTTTAGGGTTTAGGCGTCCTAGAGCGCCAATTAGACACCCTATAGACACCCTGGCCTAGGAAGTTCGAGGTCTGGCACGCTGAACCCTACAAACTCCAGCTGAACCCCGAAGCCCTCTCCTAAATGTCAGGCAGATGGTTTGGGGATCTCCGGCTGGGTGTAGATTTCCGAAACCCCTAAACCCTAAACCCTAGCCCTAAACCCTAAACCCTAAACCCTAAACCCTAAAAACCCTAAACCCTAAACCTCGGCTTCGGGGAGTGCGGTCGCTGGGAAACTTTCGGTCCTTGCGTGTTCGATTCATGCTCAGGGCTTATGGATGCTTATGTGCTTTAGGGTTTAGGGTTTAGGGTTTAGGGTTTAGGGTTTGGGGGTTGGGGGTTGAGGGTTTAGGGTTTAGGAAGAGGTCTTCATGATATAAATACCTTGGAGGTCTGGGACTTCACCGGTCTCTGGGCCCTATATCCTAAACCCTACACCCTAAACCCTGAACCCTAAACCCTAAAGCACATAAGCATCCATAAGCCCTGAGCATGAATCGAACACGCAAGGACCGAAAGTTTCCCAGCGACCGCACTCCCCGAAGCCGAGGTTTAGGGTTTAGGGTTTTTAGGGTTTAGGGTTTAGGGTTTAGGGTTTAGGGTTTGGGGGTTGGGGGTTGAGGGTTTAGGGTTTAGGAAGAGGTCTTCATGATATAAATACCTTGGAGGTCTGGGACTTCACCGGTCTCTGGGCCCTATATCCTAAACCCTACACCCTAAACCCTAAACCCTAAACCCTAAACCCTAAACCTCTCTTTCGTATATAATTTAAATGTTAAGGAGTTACTGGGCAAGGTCGCCGTTTTACTGGGCAAGGTCGCCGTTTTACTGGGCAAGGTCGATTTTTTGACCAAAATCGACCTTGCCCAGTAAAACGGCGACCTTGCCCAGTAAAACGGCGACCTTGCCCAGTAAAACGGCGACCTTCGGGGCCGAAGGTAGCATTTTTACTGGGCAGGGGGGTGTGCCCGAAGGTCGCCGTTTTACTGGGCAAGGTCGCCGTTTTACTGGGCAAGGTCGCCGTTTTACTGGGCAAGGTCGCCGTCGCCGTTTTACTGGGCAAGGTCGCCGTTTTACTGGGCAAGGTCGATTTTGGACCTCCCAGTAAAACGGCGACCTTGCCCAGTAAAACGGCGACCTTGCCCAGTAAAACGGCGACCTTGCCCAGTAAACGGCCGTTTTACTGGGCAAGGTCGCCGTTTTACTGGGCAAGGTCGATTTTGTGACCGAAGGTCGCCGTTTACTGGGCAAGGTCGCCGTCGATTTTTTGACCAAAATCGACCTTGCCCAGTAAAACGGCGACCTTGCCCAGTAAAACGGCGACCTGCCCAGTAAACGGCCGTTTTTTAGTACTGAAATCGACGGTTCTGGGTGGCCTCTCGTTTTCCGGATTTTCGAAAAACCGAGCCTTCAACGACAGGGGCGTTTAAACCGTAGGGTTTAGGGCCCCCGCCACCCCCCCCCCCGTCGTAACGCCTCACCCCTTCCAAGCACATCACCCCCCGATAAGCAAGACCTGGAATCATGTATTTTCACTCGTAACGTCTCATCCCTTCCAAGTACATCATCCAAGCACATCACCCCCCGATAAGCAAGACCTGGAATCATGCACTTTCACTCGTAACATCTCACCCCTTCCAAGCATGATTCCAGGTCTTGCTTATCGGGGGGTGATGTGCTTGGAAGGGGTGAGGCGTTACGAGTGAAAATGCATGATTCCAGGTCTTGCTTATCGGGGGGTGATGTGCTTGGAAGGGGTGAGACGTTACGAGTGACAATGAAAATGCATGATTCCAGGTCTTGGTTATCGGGGGGCGATGTGCTTGGAAGGGGTGAGACGTTACGGCATGGGTGCGTCGGACTAGAAATTAAGAAAAACTTTTTATTTTCTTAATGTTATGGGATTCTTTGGGCGGGTGGGTTTTTTTCCGTTGCCTGAACACACTGCTGGCCTAGTAAATGCTCGAACTTGAGATGCTGAACCCTAAACCCTAAACCCTAAACCCCGAGCCGTAAAGAAGCCCTGGAGGCCTGGTATGGAGGAGGGCCGCGCCTGGTCAGAAGTCGTCCGCTTCGAGTGGTGCTGTGGGCAAGACGTCGTCCCTCGCCCTTTTTTGGGAGGAGTTTAGGGTTTAGGGTTTCGGGTTCAGGGTTTCGGGTTCAGGGTTTAGGGTTTAGGGGCTGGAGGGTTTAGGGTTTCCGGGCTCGGGTTTAGGGTTTAGGGTTCTTAGGGTTTGGGGACTGGGAGGTGCTTGGGGTTTGGGGATGCTATGGTTTGGGCTTCTTGTTTCGGGTTGACCCCTTGTTTCGGGCTGACCCCACGTGAGTTTTTTGGGGGGGCCGCGAGCCGAGGGTGTATAAGTCCACTTCTAGCTCTACTTAGGGACTCAGGGGGCTTAGAAGTACAGGTAATAATTGGGGATTCGAAGGACCCCATGAACCTCCAAGTAAGGCTTGAACAGCATTAGGGCCTGGGGTTTCAGGGCGTCTATGGCTTTGCTTTTTCCGGACTCAGGGTTTGCGGTTTTAGGGCTTTAGGCTTCAATGTTTTGTGACTTTGCACCCGAGAGCCAAGGAGACTTCGGATTATTCAGATCTGAGAATTTCTAAACCCTAAACCCTAAACCCTCAACCGCAAGCCCGTGTCGTACGCTTTGAGCAAGCCTGTCCCGCCGAAAAGGCCGTTTAGGGTTTAGGGCTTAGGGTTTAAGGTTTAGGGGTTAGGGTTTAGGGTTTAGGGTTTATTGTAGGGTTTAGGGTTCAAGGTTCAGATAGCCCTAAACCCTAAGCTTCCGAGGTCTTACTTTGGAGCTCGGATTTAGTTTAGGGTTGAGGGTCCCTAAACCCAAGCCTTTAAATGGCCTCAAGCCCGTCAACCCTAATACCC
>CAJNDS010000535.1:518387-615887 GCA_905221605.1 Symbiodinium natans
ACCCTAAACCCTAAACCCTAAACCCTAAACCCTAAACCCTAAACCCTAAACCCTAAACCCTAAACCCTAAACCCTAAACCCTAAACCCCAAGGCTGGAGCTTCCCTGCGGAGCTGGGAGATCGCGCAGTTTAAGAAGCTGGCAGACAGCCGCCCGGCAGACTTTGGGGCGGTTTAGGGTTGAGGGGTTTGGGGTTTAGGGCTTAGGGTTTGGGGTTTAGGGTTGAGGGTTGAGGGTTTAGGGTTTAGGGTTTGGGGTTTAGGGCTTGGGGTTTTAGGGTCCTAGGGTTTACGGTTTAGGGTAAGTTTAGGGTTTAGGGTTCAGGGTTTGCTTCGGGCCTCAACGATGAGCCGCCGAGGCCTGATCGCAGCTGGCATCCAAGTCCTGGCCTGTCAGTGGCTCGGTGTTTAAGGTTTAGGGTTTAGGGTTTAGAGTTTAACCCTAAACCCTGAACCCTAAACCCTAAACCCGAAACCCTCAACCCAAACCCTATTGATTCGAAGCATCAGGCGATTCTCAAGGGTGGTTAGTTGAAGACCCAACAGCTCTCTGCCGTTACTCCCTTGGCCCTCACGTACTTCCTTAAACCCGAAAACCCCACGCCAATCCAACCTCAAAGCGTCTTCGTTCCAATGAGGCTTCTGGGGCTTAGGGGTATTTAGGAAGTTTAGGGTTCAGGGTTTAGGGTTTAGGGTTTAGGGTTAGGCCTTAGCTTCTTGCACCTGTGTTCACCGAACCACTTGGCTTAGGAAGCTCGTGGACCCCTGGCTCATTGACTACTTGCATGCCCGAGGTGGGGCCGGCCGCTTCAAGGATCGAGTGCATGAAACAAATCCCAAAAAGCAGGTTTTCAGAAGCCTGAACCTTATGCCTGTAAGCCACCCTGCACACTAAACCCCTCAAAAGTACACCCTAAACCTTCTGAACCCTAAACCCTGAACCCTAAAGTCCCCACCCCCCCCCCAAAAAAAAAAAAAAAAAAAAAAAAATAGTAACATCATAATAATATAGTAAGAAGAATAATAATCATACGAATACTACTAATAATAACCATAATAATAATAATAATTACAACAAAGAAAAATGAAACGCAATGAAATAAACCCCCCAAACCCCGAGCAGGGCTTCGGAACCGAGCATGGGGGAGTTTGGAGCTCATGGCAGTCGCCCACAGAGACCTACACCCTAAACCCTAAACCCTAAACCCTAAGCCCTAAACAAAGGAGCGGGTGCCCACGGGGGGGGGGGGTGTTTCCGACATTTGGGTACAGCACCTTTTTGGGGGTCAATTTTAGGGTCACTTTCTCTCGTAAGGCCACCCTGTATTCTCCTCAACCCCAAATGTTTTTCTTTGGAGGGGCCTGTAGGCCTGCTTAGGGTTTGGGGATTTGGAGTTTAATTAATTAGGGTTTAGGGTTTAGGGTTTAGGCTTTAGGGTTGGTTTGGGGTTTAGGGTTCAGGGTTTGGGGTTAAGGGTTTTAGCAACGTTGACGACCCGGATCCGAGAAGAGAAGCGCGGAGAAAACTTTGGGACACGTTTAATGTCCTTCACACGATATCCCAGAAGCGTCCTATGCGTAGGGTTGAGGGTTTGGCGTTTTGGGTTTAGGGTTTTGGGCTTAGGGTTTCGGGGCTTGGCTGACTTAGGTTTGGCACCCCTTATATTCCTAGGTTACTCTTGGTGCCCTAAACCCTAAACCCTAAACCCTAAACCCTAAACCCTAAACCCTAAACCCTAAACCCTAAACCCTAAACCCTAAACCCTAAACCCTAAACCCTAAACCCTAAACCCTAGGGTTGTGGACCTTGAAACATTGGGCGTTCAGCCCGCCACTTCGCCAGGCGTCAGCGTGCTATGGCGTCTCTCCATTCGACACATCGACTTCGTGAGGTGAAGAGCCCGAACCCTTCAGGGCGTAGGGTTTAGGGTTTAGGGTTTAGGGTTTAGGGTTTAGGGTGGTTTAGGGTTTAGGGTGAACCCTAAACCCTAATTTCTGGCTCAGGGGTTGAAGTCGACAGGCTTCAGAGTTAGGAGTGCCCCGCAAGACAAATGCCCCAAAGATACAGGTTTTTTGCAGCGAGTCCTCAACCCGAAACCCAGGAATCCTATACGTTAAGCACGAAATCCTGCAGCGCAGAACCTCTAGCCCCGCACACCTATATACATCACACAGCACGCAAACACCTAAATCCGAACAAAAAAGCACAGATGCAACCCTACACACCCTGAACGCCCTTTCAGAACCCATGAGCCCCAATCAAATCCTATACCAGTGATCAGAAAGTCCCTAACCCCTAACTCCCGCTTCTTTTGTCAGCAAACCGAAACACTTAAACCCTAAACCCTAAACTTTCTTAAGCCCCACCGATCTAGTGAGCTTGATATCCCTAAATCGCGAGTATATCTTAGTGTTGTCGGGTTGAGGGTTTATAGGGTCGTAGTTAGTTCTCAACTCAAACCCTGTAAGCCCCGTAAGCCTATAAGCCCTAAAAAGCCATAGCCCCCTAAACACCCCCTAAACCCCCTATTAATACTGTTACTCCTAAACCCCCTAAACCCTAAAACGCCCTAAACCCCTAAACCCCCCTGAACCCTACAAAAAAACACCACCTAAATAAACCCTAAACACACCCTAAACGCCCTAAACCCCCATTCAACCTTCTCAACCCTCTGAATACTCTCTAAACCCGCACAATCCCAAAATAAAACCCCAAGCCCCAAAACCCTAAAACTCTCCCGAAGTCTGCCTGCAGCTTGGGGACTTGGCTTTGGCTACGGTGGCTCCGGCCAAGCATGCGCATACAACCAGTTTACGATCGCGTGGCCGATCCACAGGCAGGCATCTAACGCTACGTACCTGCTTGATGAATCCATCAGCAACTGCAGCAGCCTTTCAGTCAGGCATGTGGTGCCACTGCCGCAGGACCACAGTTGGTTGAGCATGCAGCTACGTTCACGGCAGCGGCAGTCCGAGGGGTTCGGGGCCTGCCGCCCCGGGGCCCGGACGGGCGGTTCTTGCCGCGCCTCGGGGGCTCAGGCACGAGCACCCCAGGCGGGTGCTCCGCGCCCGCGACGCCGGCTGCAGGCTCGATGGCGCCAGGCACGCCCGCGCGGTGCGGCCGGCGTTGCGGCACGTGCGCCGCTTGCCGGGCGCTCCTCCCGGCCCGCGCGTCGCGGCAGCCGTGCGCCGGTGGCCAGGAGGCCCAGGAGGAGGGCCAAGGAGGCCATCATGCCTAGCACCTCGTGAAGCTTATAGTCAGTACACTACACAAGTGGAACAGGCGACGCCCTAAACCTTAAACCTTAAACCCTAAACCTTAAACCCTAAACCTTAAACCCTGGAAATGAGACATCCAGCGGAAGATTAGATCCGACGTGTCATGCTGCGACTTTGACTTCTGGTGATTGGCAAGTGGCAAGCTGCATACAAACCCTAAACCCTAAACCCCAAACCCTAAACATTCCTCAAGTTTGGGGTGTAGGGAGCCTCGCAGGACCCCGAAAGTAGCACCCTTCAGTTTCCAGGACCCTACTTGAAGCCTGTAGGGGCCATTAAACCATAAATCATAGCCCCAAACCCTAAACACCGAACCCTAAACCCTCCTTTGCTGTGAGAGGCGCCTTTCCGGCGCCTCGCCCGTCTCCTCTTTGGCCGCGCTCCCTTCCTGGCACAAGGCGAAAGGTTGGGTCCGAGCCCTAGGTGCCTTGGGGGAGTAGGGTTTAGGGTTCGGGGGTTAGGGTTAGGGCTAAACCCTAACCCTCAACCCTCAAACCCTGAACCCTGAACCCTAAACCCTAAACCCTATCAAAGCTATATCTACCATCCCCTAAACCCGAAACCCTCAACGCTCAACCCTACCCTTTGGCGACACTGCCCACTGTCCCAATGCTCGTGCATACCTATGGGCTGCTCCCCGTGTGGTTTAGGCTGTTAGGGCCTCAGGGTGTGGTTCTGTGTGGGTTTAGGAGATACCCTAAACCGTAAGCCCTAAACCCTAAACCCTACACCCTAAACCCTAAACCCTATACCCTAAACCCTAAACCCTAAGACTATGGGTTGCCCTTGATTCTTGGTCGGGGTTCCCAAAATGGGGTGGGGAGGGGAGTTCCTGTTGGAATTCCTTTTTAGGGCACCGTCGAAGCCTACACTCTAAATCCTAAACGCCCTAAACTCTCGAAACTCTCCAGGGGAACCCCCCCCTCTATACCACCCTCCCTAGGTTCACCCCTTAAATAAACTTATGGAGGGGGGGCAGTAGTAGTAGGGGAACCCATGACAACCCTTAACCCGGAACCCTAAACCCTAAACCCTAAACCCTAAACCCTAAACCCTAAACCCTAAACCCTAAACCCTAAAACCCTAAAACCCTAAACCCCTAAACCCCTAAACCCCTAAAAACCCTTAAAACCCCCCAGGGCTCACCAAGAATCTCCGCCTCGCTGCCCCCAAGGTCGGTCCCTTGGCGCAGAGGAATCTCGGAGCTCCTTCGCCGTGGGATATGCTGGATTAGGGTCTACCCCTAAACCCGAAAGCCTAAACCCTAAACCCTAAACCCTAAACCCTAAACCCTAAACCCTAAACCCTAAACCCTACGCGATAAACCCCAACAGGGCTCTATAGGGTTTTGGGCATGTTTGGGTTTTGTTAGGCGCTTGGGGGGTTGAGTCGGCGCTTGGGTTTTTTTTTTTTTTACAGGGTTCTGGACTGATTTAGACATCCTGGCTCTCAGTGGGGGGGGGTTTAGGGTTTAGGGTTTAGGATTTAGGATTTAGGATTTAGGATTTAGGGACCCTAGATCTCCCTACTCTTTATACCCTTTACGAGGAGGCCCCTTGCCATGGACATTGTACTTATGATTGTTGCTAATCTTAACATTAAATATAGTAACAATATCAATTTTTGTGACCAATAAGGCGAATTTAATGGCTAATTTAACGGCGACTTAAGTCCAAAACAGACAAGAGGCGACGTCGCCGTGGACTTGCTGGCCGTGTTGCTCGGAGTTCACGGCTTTCTCACGAAGCTGAGAACAGGTTCCGCATGACGAATACGGACGTTTCCGACATCGCTGCCTTGGTGACGCAGTCGCATTGCTCTTCGGCTTTGGCTGCGAAGGACAAGGCGGAGCTTTGAGAATGGTGCTTCAAGCGCTGGACAGAGCATGGCGAGCATTAGGGGACCTTAAGGCAGGAGCGAATATAAAATCACCCTTGCTAAAGCCCATCTAAATTGCAATGTCTTTCTGATAGTGGTGGATTGCAGTTGCAAAAATGGCGTCTGAAGGACTTCAAGAATCACAAGAAATTGGGGTTTAGGGTTTAGGGTTAAGGGTTTAAGGTAAAGGGTTTAGGCACCCTTTTTATCGCCCTATTTATACCCTTCACAAGGGTTTCTATAGGGCACCTCTCTCTCTCTCTCTCTTCTCTCTCTCTGGTAGGTGGAGGCATAGATGTTTTTTTTGGGCTTAGGTTGTACTGTAGCAATCGTGCTATGGGTTCAGGGTCTAGGGCTTATGGTTTAGGGATTGTTTTGTTTTTGGGTTTTGGATTGCGGTTTGGGTTAGAGATTCATATGGTTTTTGAATCTGCCTCATCCCTAAACGCTAATTCCTAAGCCATGAGGCCCTAAATCCCTGAAACCCTACTAGGCCCCTGAAATTCTAAAACCCGAATTCCCTAAAACCCGAACCCCCTAAAAGCCCAAATCCCTAATACCCTAAAAGCTTACATCCCAACCTAAACAGTCCTAAATCCCTAAAGCCCCAAAACTTGGGATGCTCCCCCTGATACTAACACCACTTAATGGGGATTATAATGGCGGGGTACTATAACCCCTATTAAGGACTGTTAGTCTAACCCTGAACCCTAAACCCTAAACCCTAAACCCTACACCCTAAACCCTAAACCCTAAACCCATAGTGAGGTTCGCAACTACATCACCATGGCGCCACCGGCTCCTTCAGCTGCAGGGGAGACACAGGGCCGAGACCACTGCAGGTCTAAACCCTAAACCCTAAACCCTAAACCCTAAACCCCAAACCCTAAACCCCAAACCCTAAACCCTAAACCCTAAACCCTAAAGCCTAAAGCCTAATGCCTAATGCCTAAAGCCTATACCCTAACCCTAAACCCTAAACCCTAGACGCTAGACCCTCAATGCCTGCATCGGCCTGGAGTCGCTAGAAGCTGTCACTGACCTCGTTCCGCTTTCAGGTTGAAGAGTTCAGGTTTTGGGGTTTAGGGTTTGGGGTTTAGGGTTTAGGGTTCAGGGTTCAGGTTTCAGGGCGTACACCCTAAGCCCTTTTAAGAGTTCAGGCTTGGGGGTTTAGGGTTTTGGGTTTGGGGTTTCGGGTTCAGGGATCAGGGCGTACACCCTAAACCCTTTTTAGGGTTTCTGGCCTTGTGGGCTTAAACGGACATAGAACAGGGTCAATGGAACTGTAGCTGGTGGGTGTAGAAGTTGCATTCCTGACATATGCTTGTGAAGCTTATGGGATGGAATGTCACGGATTCAAGGTTTACGGTTTAACCCTAAACACCCCAGGGGTCCATGTACCTATTATGGTATACATACTTTGGGCCGTAAAGTGGGCCTTAAAGCTACTATATAGGAACCCTTTTCAGGCCCAAGTATGACTACGTACATAAGACAGCTATATGCATGGCGGCCTGTGGACCCCCAAAGCCCGTTTAGGCTCCCCAGCCAAGTCCAAGCATATGAACCTGGACCCTAAACCCAAACCCGAAACTCTAAACCCTAAACCCGAAACCCTAAACTTCCGCAACGAGGCCAACCATACCACGCTGTCCATCAGCACGCTCGTGGTGGGCGCCCCGGACGAGCACGCACTCAATGAGCTGAAGCAACGTGGCTGTGCAGATCAGACTACCGAAGGGGTGGCTTTCAGCGGTTTGGGTTTATAGGGTTTCCGGAGATGACGCAGGCAGGCCTGATCAAGGAAGCCTACAAAGTCATCTCACAACTGGACTTGACGAAGAGTGCAGGGTTCGACGGCCTTCTTGTGGGTGCTTCCACGAAAGGCTTGTTCATCACCACGCTGGGCGAGGAAAACCTCGCGCGCGCGCGCGGCGGTCAACCGCGTACTCAGGCACGTGGCTTTGGGCCAGGACACCGGACTAATGACCCCGCACGACAAATATAAAGCGGGAATGCGCTCCATCGTCGTGGCGCTGATCAAGCGTGAGCTGCACAATGAGGGCAAGGTGCTCGAACCAGCCAGGGGGCCCGATTCCGGCTTTGGGTTTAGGGTTTAGGGTTTGGGGTTTAGGGCCATCTTGGGGCACTTAAAGGGCCTATAGGAGGGTTATCAGTACAGTAACTGGGCTGTAGCTGCCATGAACCTCGTCTCGGGTTTAGGCTTGAATTAGGGTTTAGGGTTCAGGGTTCCCATTGTCCTCAAATATGCCCTGAGTTGATATATGACGGGCTACATTTTAAGGGAACTTAGTTGAGGGTGTAGGTAGGGTTAATGAGTTGCGGTTCTTTGTAAGAGCAGCCTGATTCTCTGTCTTTCCCTGTCAGTGAGTCGTGAACGACACTAAGGTGTAGGAGTATAGATTGGATTCCGTTGAGGGGACGCTGTCCCTAAACCCTAAACCCTAAACCCTAAACCCTAAACCCTAAAACCCTAAACCCTAAATTTTCAGCTTGTGGTTTGGGGTTCAGGCTTAGGGTTGTTTGTTTGGTTTAGTGTAACAGCCCGCAAGCCCGACCGCCCCTGCACACCGCTGACCAAGTCAAGATCTCAAACCCTAGGCACTAAACCCTAAACCCTAAACCCTAAACCCTAAGCCCTAAATTGCCCTTAGGGCTCCCCCGCCCTCCCCCCAAGGGCACCCGGGTTTCACAACCTGGGCACTTGGCAATCCTAAGGGGTTTTACACGGTTTAGGTTTAGGGTCTAGGGTTTAGGGTTTAGGGTTAGGGTTTAGGGTTTAGGGTGGAGGGTGGAGGGTGGAGGGTGTGGTCCCCTCTCTTCTTTCAAGGGTTCTGAAGTAGGTGCCCTTGGCTTTGTTATGTTTTTTTTTTTTCTGGGTACCCCCCAATTAAAGGGCCATAGGAAGAGACCCCTAAACCCTTAAACCTATCCCAAGACCCTGTCTGCCCAGGCACTGTCTCCCACAGGCCACCTGTGGCCAGGATTAGGGCTTTGGGTTTTTGGAGTTAGCGTTTAGGGGGTTTAGGGGGTTTAGGGGGTTTAGGGGGTTTAGGGGGTTTAGGGGGTTTAGGGGTTTTTAGGGGGTTTAGGGGTTTAGGGGGTTTAGGGGGTTTAGGGGGTTTAGGGGGTTTAGGGGGTTTAGGGGGTTTAGGGGGTTTAGGGGGTTTAGGGGGTTTAGGGTAGGATTTAGGGTTCTGGGCTTTCTAGGCATGCCCCCAAGGCTCGCATGGTGTATGTTCCGTGTTTGTTGCTGCTGTTATCTCTGTCACATTAGTTAGGGGTAAGTTGCGTGCTTCCCCAAACCAGGAACTACACTTGAGTCTTTGGGCAGGCTTTGAACAGGATGAGAAGAACCTTTAAACCCGAAACCGTAAGCCCTAAACCCTAACACCTAAACCCTGAACCCACACTCTCGGCCGAACCTCTGAGCAGCCAAGAACCCGAGCGCACTGATGGCAACCCCATAAATCTACAGGGCCTGGAGCTTCCTAGGGTTTAGGGTTTAGGGTTTAGGGTTTAGGGTTTAGGGTTGAAGGTAGACCCATGCATAAGCTCATACAATGCACTGCAAAGGCCCTGTATAGACCCTACCACAACCCATCAACCCTAAACCCTAAACCCTCAACCCCTCTCCTTCTTGTGGCCTGCACCATGAAGCAGCTCCTCTTCTTCTACCTAGGGAGTAGGTGGAAAGAGCTTGGTAAACTTGACTTCTATTTATGCAAAGGGTTTAGGGTTTAGGGTTTAGAGTTTAGGGTAGTTGTTCTGAACTCCACCAGCCATTGTAGGTTTCACGGCGCGTGCTTTCACTTTCGAGGCTTCAAGTGACGATGCCAGCCTTGAGGAATGTACAAGGTCCAAGTTCTCTGAAGCCTAAGCCCGAAACCCTAAACCCGAAACCCTAAACCCTAAGCCCGAAACCCTAAACCCTAAACCCTAAAGCCCGAACCCTAAGGCATCTTAGTGCCTGTTGTTCTTGTGATGTTCGGGGAGCCTAAAGGCATGCACAGCGACTCACCAGCCCTCAGGGCTTGTAAGCCCTCCCTACTTCTATTTATGCAAAGGGTTTAGGGTTTAGGGTTCAGGGTTTAGGGTTTAGGGTTTAGGGTTTGGGTTTTTAGAGTTGGGGGGTCCCTCATAAGCCCCTTAAAATCAAAAAGGGTAAGCTACCCTTCTTATTCCTAGGTTACTCCTGGGTCTGGTTTAGGGTTTAGGGTTTAGGGTTTAGGGTTTAGGGTTTAGGGTTTAGGGTTTAGGGTTTAGGGCTTAGGGCTTAGGGCTTAGGGCTTAGGGTTTAGGGTTTAGGGTTTGGGGGTTTGGGGTTTAGGTTCCCTCCAGGCCTTCCATGCCCTCTGGGAGACGGCTCGCGCCAATGCAGTCTTTCTTGGTGGAGGGTTGCAGCTTGGATCTGGAAAACCTAAACCCTAGACCCTAAACCCTAAACCCTAAACCCAAAACCCTAAACCCCAAACCCCAAACCCTATTCTGGACTTGGTGTCGCTGCTGCCCAACTTTGTACTCCCTGTTTCTTCGCCACGCAAATACTGCCTACTCAGGTAAGCAGGCCCGAAACCCCGTAGCTCCATTCCAGTGAAATAGCCCAAAAACTAAACCCTAAACCCCAAACCCTAATTCAGAGGTCTGAGCTCCACCTGGCCTCGCGGCTCCGCGAGAGTGCCAGGAGCAAGCCTGCAGGGTTTAGGGTTTAGGGTTTAGGGTTTAGGGTTTAGGGTTTAGGGTTTAAGGTCTAGGGTGTAGGGTTTAGGGTTTAGGGGTTTGGGGTTAGCGGTTAGGGTTTAGGGTTTAGGGGTTAGGGGTTAGCGGTTAGGGTTTAGGGTTTAGGGTTTCAGGGTTTAGATTGACTACAGACCCCAGACTCAATCTGCAATCTCTTGAAATTAAGCGTTGGGTCTGTAGCCCATGTTTTCAGGTGCTTTACCCCAATGTGCCGGAACGGGCCTGGAGGAGTGGATCTCCATAGGATCCTGGGGGTGTCATGCAGGGCTGTCGTCGCTGGCAGGACGAGCAATGTCAGCGGCACGGTGGCCTCTGTGATGTGTGCAGTTGCAGACTGCTTGACCGCAGCTGACCTGAAGTCGAGTTTAGGGTTGCCCTTAACCCTAAACCCTAAACCCGACGCCCTAATTGTCTGGGCTAGGAAGCCATTGAGCCCTTGCAAAGATTCATTCTTAAGCCCGGAATCCCTCGGCCATATGCCCTAAAACCCCTGTGGACCCTCAAGCCCTAAGCCCCAAACCCAAAAAACACTTCACCCATAAACCTAGACCCTGAAATCCTACGCCCCAAACCCAGACAGCGAATGCATTTTTGAGGATGAAGGGCCTGGACACCCCTAAACCCTACAACCCTAAACCCTAGGCCCCAATCAAATCTTTGAAATTGCCAACGTCGTTATCTGAAACCCTCACACTAAACCCTACAGCATGAACCCTTTTCCCCAAAATCCTAAAATCCATTGTCCGAAGCTAAAAGACATTCCCCGGAACCCTAAACCCTAAACCCTAAACCCTAAACCCTTGGCCTGTCAAGTATTGTACCAACCCTAAACCCTCAACCCTACCTGGAGCCCAAAAAGTCATAACACCTGGAGAAGCACTAGCAAGGTGCAACTTAAGCCCCCCCTCACCCTGTCCCCATTCCCCTGGAAACAAAGAACATATATACACCCTAAGTCGCAGAAATGATCTAGGTACTGCTATAGCACACACACATACATATATACATATATATATATATGCACATACGTAGATTTGTCGGAAACCTAAGTGCTAAAACACGAAAGCCTAAATCCAAGCAGTATACATATATGTCTGTACGCATGTATGCATGCATGTATGTACGTACGTACGTATGTATATATATATATATATATATATATATTATTTATTTATATATTTATATTATATATATTACATATATTATATATATTATATATATTATTTCATATTATATTGTATTGTATTATATTATGTTCTATAGAAATAATATGCGAGCCAAGGCCGTGGCAGCATCCCTGGCCCCGGAGGCAACGCCCGCATCCCCGGCCACGAGCTTTGCCGGGGCGGCCGCTTGGGTTTCGAGTTTTATGGGGTTTGGGGTTTAGGGTTTAGGGTTTAGGGTTTAGGGTTTAGGGAACCCTAAGTCTTAGAATCCTTGGACCCCCCGAGCTTCGTCGACCCAAAACCCGAATCCTTCTGTTGAAGTCCAAACCCCTCTAAACCCTAAACCCTAAACCCTAAACCCCACCCTCTAAGCCCTAAAGCAAATCCCAAGTCGCGCTGCGCTGAAGTACACTAATAACCCTAAACCCTAAACCCTAAACCCCGCAGGCTGCAGTCGATGCCGCTACGTCAGTTCTGGAGGACGGATTGGGGGGGTGGTTAGGGTTTAGGGTTTATAAGGTTTAGGGTTTAGGATGTAGGGTTTAGGAATTTAGGGTTGGGTTAGAGCTTTTCGGTTTTTTCGGGCTTATGGTTCAGGGTCCAGCCTCCAGGGTTCAAGGGTTTAGTTTGTTGGGCTTAGGGTCATCTGAGGGTTTGGTGCAGGGTTCAGGCGAGTGTGGCAAGGTTCGGTTTCGGCTCACGGCAAGGTATAGGTTTAGGGTTTAGGGTTTAGGGTTTAGGGTTACAGGGATCAGGGTTTAGGGCCGTTTAGCGTGTAGGGGGTTGGGTAAGGTTCACGGTTTGGCAGGGCTTAGGATTTGGGGGGCTTAGTAGAGGTTACGGTGTTGGGCTTAGTAGGCTTTGGGGTGAGGGTCCAGCTAGTAAACCTAAACCCTGAACCCTAAACCCTAAACCCTGAAGTTCAGGGCCTGAATGGTATTCAGCACGCTTAGCAGGGTTGAGTGCTAATCCCTTCCCCCTAATATTAAACGGGGGGGGAGCCCCCCCCCCCCCCCCCTTTAAAAACTCGAAATGTGTTTTTAGTATTAGGGGGTATTATTATCGAAATGTCATAAGACGGGCCTCTGATTAAACCCTAAGCCCTAAACCCTGAACCCTAGACCCCCAACCCTAAACCCTCTGAGGGTTTTATTGGTGTTGAAGGATTTCTTGGAGGCCTGAACCACCCCCCTAATTCGAAATGGGGTTTAAAAGGCGGGCTCGCTTTCGGCAGGATTTTCCGGAAAGTATTTTTAGTATTAGGGGTACCTTTAATAAAAGGGGGAAGGGATTAAGGGTACACCGTTTGTGTTGCGAACTTTGGCCCCACCCTGAATCCTAAACCCTAGAAGCTAATCCTACCCAGGCCATCGCACACCGACTTAACCCTATAAAACTCTTCTAAAACCTACAAGGCCCCCAAACCCTCCTTAACCCACTTAGCCGTGAACCCGAACGATATACAGCCTGTTCAACACCAAACCCTGCTAGCCCTCCAAAAATCCCTAAACCCAAAACCCTCCCAAACCCTCAGCCCGACGGAACCCTATATATTGAACCCTACTAAGCCGTGAGCCCCAAACCTGAAACCCCAGAACCTGAAACTCTGAAAGCCCAAACCTGAGAACCTAAACGAACCCTCAAACCCTCAAGGCCTCAAACCCTCAAACCCTGAAACCCTCGAACCCTCAAACCCTCAAACCCTCGAACCCTCAAACCCTCAAACCCCTCAAACCCTCGAACCCTCAAAGCCTCAAACCCTCAAACCGTCAAACCCCAAACTCCAAACTCCAAACCCGAAACCCTGAACCCCAAACCCTAAATCCTACACCCTAAACCCTAAACCCCAACCCCCAACCCTCCCCCCCGCAATCCGTCCTCCAGAACTGAAGTGGCGGCATCGACCCTAAACCCTAAACCCTAAACCCTAAACCCTAAACCCTAAACCCTAAACGTGTAGGGGGGAACCCTGGCTCAGGAGTTGCGCCGCGATTCTTCCCGGCTACCCCCTGGCATCGTCTTTGACGCAGAGAATCGTGGCTGGTTTGGGGGTTTAGGGTTTAGGGTTTAGGGTTTAGGGTTTAGGGTTTAGGGCTTCGGGTTTTGGGGTTTGGGTTTTGGATTTAGGGTTTAGGGTGAGAGGAAGCCCCCTAGGTCCAGACTCCCGTCCCTGACCGACTGGACAATGCCTTCTGCGACCCTCTAGCGACCACTTAATGTAGCTCGAAAACATCCTAAGCCTCGAGGGTTTAGGGTTTAGGGTTTAGGGTTTAGGGTTTAGGGTTTAGGGTTTATAGGGTTTAGGGTCGAGGGTCTAGGGTTTAGGGTTTAGGGTCCATGTGCATAAAAAGGGGACTTCTGTTTTTGGGGCTTAGGCCCTGCACCTGACCCCGTTTCACCACTACAGGGGTTGAGGCTTCAGCAAGGTTCTCCCTAGGGAAGGATGCACTTAGTTAATGACATCGTGCATCCTGAGCAAGGAGTAAACCGAGGCCGCATCGAAACAAAAACGGTCCCAATCCCGAAGCCCTAAACCCTGAAGCCTAAACCCCCTAACCCCCCTAAACCCTAAATCCCCTAAACCGCCTAAACAAGGCCGAACTGAAAGTGCGGCCGCTCACCCTACAACCTAAACCCTAAACCCTAAACCCTAAACCCTAAACCCTAAACCCTAAACCCCAGCATTGCCAGCATCCTTGAGCAGGGTAGGCTGCCCAGCAGTGCCCTGATTTCCTTTTGCCCCTAACGCCTATACACGTTAAGCCCTAAACCCAATTGGGTTTAGGGTTTAGGGTTTAGGGTTTAGAGTTTAGGGTTTAGGGTTTAGGGTTTGGGGTTTAAACCCTAACCCGAAACCGAAAAACATTTTTTGGGGTTTCGGGTGTAGGCCTTACGGCATACGGTCCCCTACACCACCCTTTAGGCAGAGAAGGGCCCGCCATTTCTTGACTCCCAGGTTTACGGGGCACAAATCCGTGGGTGTTTAGGACATTGGGGTCTTAGTAGAGTTTGCACGGTTCAGGACCCTAACCCTAAACCCTAAACCCTAAACCCTAAACCCTAAACCCTAAGCCCTAAGCCCTAAGCCCTAAACACTCCAAGCCCTATGCCGCGGACTTTTTTTCGCAGAGCTTGGCGGAAGCCCAGGGAAATGCACAGACATGGATAGCAGCAGTGCACTCGAAGCAATGGAGGAGCCCTAAACCCTAAACCCTAAACCCCAAACCCTAAACCCTAAACCCTAAACCCCCCCATGGCTAAGGGCCCCGAAGTCGGCAGCCATCCGGGGCGCCCTGGATTTGGCAGGACAAGCTGGCTCGTAGTAGGGTTTAGGGTTTAGGGTTTAGGGTTTAGGGTTGAGGGTTTAGGGTTTAGGGTTTAGGTTTTCAGGTTTGGGTTTTTAGGGCTTAGGGTTTAGGGTTTTTAGGGTTTAGGGGTTAGGGCTTAGTAGGGAAGGAGGGAATCAAGTACCTTAAATCCCCGGTGTTATAAAGCCGTCCCCAACAGCTGATATCACCCCTCAGGAATCCCAACCAAAGGGTACAAAACAACCCTAACCCGGAACCCCTAAATCCCAGCATGCCGACCCCCTAAACAAGGTTTGCCTAGCGCACCCTATGCATACTTAAATGAGGTACCTGTGCCGCTGTACCTAACATTGGACATACTATGGTACACCAAAACCCTGAAGCCGACACCCTAAAGCGTCAACCCTAAAACCGAACCCCTGAACCCCAAACCCTAAACCCTAAACCCTAAACCCTAAACCCTAAACCCTAAACCCCCCCCTGCCCCAGCATTATGTTTGGCCGCTCCGTTGCACGAGGAGCCCTAAGGGTTGTGGAGTTTTAAGTTGACGGTTGGATTGACCTTCGGGTAGCGACACTCGAATGCTATATAGTACTTTATGACAGTGAAGCCGGTTTAAGGTTTAGGGTTTAGGGCTTAGGGTTTAGTGTTCAGGGTTTAGGGTTTAGGGTCGGAATCCTCTACCCCTAAACCCTAAACCCCATAACGTTAACTCTTGGGAGGAATCCTCTTGCGCATTGGTGGCGTCCAGGATTTTCGGTGTCTCGGCTCACTGGGGCGTTGGGTTCAGGGTTTTTAGGGTTTAGGGTTTAGGGTTTAGGGCTTAGGGTTTAGGGTGTAGGGTGTAGGGTGTGGGGATTTGGGGGTCACAGGTTTTACTGCGTTGCAGGGTTGAAAGCTTGGGGGGCTTCAGGGTGTTTAGGAAAGTTTTGGGCTTTAAGGGTTCAGGCTTCAACCCTAAGCCCTAAATAGGGTTTTGGGCTTTTAGGGTTGAATTATGGATTGCGAAGTAATGGGGTGTGAGGTTCTGGAGGCCAATGAAGTTTTGGTTGGGTTCGAGACCCTAAACCCTAAACACTAAACCCTAAACCCTCAACCCTCAACCCTCAACCCTAAACCCTAAACCCTCAACCCTCAACCCTCAACCCTCAACCCTAAACCCTCAACCCTCAACCCTCAACCCTAAACCCTAAACCCTAAACCCTAAACCCCAAACAAACCTCAAAACGCTTCTCGTTGAAGCCCGGGCCGGCTGCTTCCTTCAGAGCCGAGGTCGCAAACCCTGGGCTGACACCTATGGTGGCTGGGAGCCCGGGTACAGGGTTTAGGGTTTAGGGTTTAGGGTTTAGGATAGCAGACAGGGGGATCGCCACCCTTTGGGGGTGCCACGACCCAAAGTAAGGAACTGCACATGCAACCTACGCCCTAAACCTCCTAAACCCTCAGCCCTAGGCCCAAACCCCAAACCCTTAAACCTCTGAACCCCCCCCCCCCCCCCAACCCTAAACCCTAGACCCTCAGCTCACCCTGTAGAAATTCTCAGGGGCCGTCAAGCAGTGTTTCCAGTTTGCCAAGCAAGGTCCGCCGCAGCGTGGTCCGCGGCTGCAGTGGTGAGAAAAGAGTAGGGTTTTCCTACTGATTTTTACCCTAAACCCTTGCTAGGCAAGCAGAGAAGTAGGTACCTGACATCCCCTGTATAAACCTTTAAGGGGCTTCTATATCCCTCCATTCCTACGAAGCACCAGTAAGTTTAGAGATAGGGGATGTAGGGTTTAGGGTTTAGGGTTTGGGGTTTAGGGTTTAGGGTTTAGGGTTTGGGGTTTAGGGTTTAGGGTTTAGGGTTAAGGGTTTAGGGTTTAGGCACTTGGGCCTTCCTCGGTCCCCTCATATGGCTCATGGTTTAAGGGTTTGGGGTGTAGGAGTTGACTAGGACCGGAAGTAGGCCTTCTTTTCCCTTTTTTAGGGTTGGGGTTCCCTTATAATCCCTTAAAGCCAAAAAGGGCACCCTTTTCATTACTGGTTCCCTTATAATCCCTTAAAGCCAAAAAAGGGCACCCTTTGAATTACTAGGTTACTCCCGGGTCTAGTTGAGTCTTTTCGGCCCTGCAACGCAAAGCTGAAGGTGAGGGTCCCCTGGTTTGAATTAGACCCTGCTTAGGGTTTAGGGTTTAGCGTTTAGGGTTTAGGGTTGGGGTACCCATTGGGGTGGTTCAAGGATTCTGTAGGGTTTTGGTGGTGGTAGTTGTGCTGGTGTTTTAGGCAAATACGGGCCGAGGGACATGGCTTATAGCCTGAGAAGCCCTAAACCCTATAGCTCTTTTTTCAAAAGTCCACGGCCCTATGCCCTGAAACCAAAACCCTAAACCCTCCCTCAGCGCCCTAAACGGGGCCCACGGGCCCTGACGACCTCCCCCCATCTGCCAGCCGCCGCTCAAAGCAGTAGAAAAGCCAAGGGTTCTCGGAAGTAGGGCCTTCCGGTTCGGTCGCGCTATGGCTTTAAGGGTTAAGGGTTTGGGGTTTTCAGGGTTTTCAGGGGTGTGTGATCTAGGAGGGGAGGGGTTAACGAGCTATCCTCTAACCCTACATAACCCTACTACGCGATCACCCTACAAACCTAATTCAACACTGAACCCTGTGACTCCATGTCTCAACAACCCTAACCCAAGACCTTACGTCCTGACCCCCCTTGTCCCCTGCTCTGGCACATCTTCCATTGCCCAACACTATCCGCCAAAGCGTGAGAGTCGGGCGCGGCACACTACGGAGACTTGGTGCGCAAAGTTCAAGGGTGTAGGGGTTAGGGTTTAGGAAACGTTAAAGTTTGGTTCAGGGTTCAGGCGTTAGGATTTCTAAACCTTACCTAACCCCTAAGCCCGAAACCCTTTACGGCTGCCATGGCTCAAGAACAGCTTAGGTTTTAGGGTTTAGGATTTAGGGCTTAGGGAAATCCTTGGGCTGAATATATCCTACACGGCGAGCCTGAACTCTAAGCCGGAGTTGGGTTCAGGGTTTAGGGTTCAGGGTTTGCGGTTTAGGCTGTTGATGTGAAACCCAAAGTTAAGCCGCAGACACTTTCTTCAGCTTCTTCCCTGTTAGGGTTTAGGGTTTAGGGTTTAGGGTTTAGGGTTTAGGGTTTAGGGTTTAAGGTTTAGGGTTTAGGGTTTAGGGTTTTTAGGTGACAAGGCTTCTGGCAATGACTGCTCGTATAAACCCCGAGCCCTAAACCCTAAACCCCTTAAACCCTAAACCCCGAAACCCTAAACCCTAAACCCTAAACCCCCACTGCCCCTGCCCTGCTTGAGCTCCTCAGGACCACGGGGAAGCTGGGCTGTAGACGTGGTGGACCATCATGGCCCCAAAAGTGCGGAAAGGGATGCTCCGAGGTTGCAGAGATGGGCCGAATAGGGTTTAGGGTTTCGGTCGGGTTTAGGGTTTGGGGTTCGGGGTTGGGGTTTGGGGTTTGGGGTTTGTGGGGCATTTGGGGAATGCATTTGGGCCTCTGTAATATGACCCTTTCGGCCCTGAAAGTCCTTGAAAATCCACAAATACGACTTTCCGTACACTTACGGGGGCAGCATGGCTCAGGGGCCTAGGTTGTTCTCGTTGTTTAAACCCTAAACCCTAAACCCTAAACCCTAACCCATAGTCATGAGGGTTTCGGGGTTTTGGAGGTTGAGGAGTGGACGTGGGGAGGCTCCCTTGAGGGGTACTTGAGGTTCATGGGTACTTGTACCCCCAAATAGAGGTTACTTGGGAGGTTCATGGGTACTTAGTAACCCACTTATAACTGTACTTATATCCCAATCATGACCCTGTTGGGGTACTTAAGGGGCTTATACGCGGGTTGTCAAGACAGAATTGCTTAATGAGTACCATGAACCTCCAAGTAGGCTTTAGGGTTTAAGGTTTAGGGTTGAGCCTTCCTGAAGGATGAGGGCTTGTTCTTTAAAATCGATCCACAATGAAGGACCCACACGGCTGTAAGAAACTACACTGCAAGCCCTTCAACCCTAAGCCCTAAACCCAAACCGCAAAAACCCTAAGCCCCAAGCCCAGTGGCCTATAAGAGTCTGAAGAGCATGTTCTGTCAGAGCTACTACCGACCGAGTACACCTGGATCACAGAACGTGACCTTGGTAAAAGCATCCGCCTCCCGAAAGAAGGTAGTCAGCAGCAAGGAGCAACCAGAAACCCTAAACCCTACACCCTAAGCAAACCCAAAGGCGACTACCTTTAACCCCCAGACCCTGAACCGAAGCCCCAAATCCTTCAACCCTTAAACCCAATAATCTGTAAACTCCGGACCCCTAAACCCTAAACCCTAAAACCTAAACCCTAAACCCTGAACCCTAGCCCTTGCCTTTTAATCCTGAAAGCCCTCCACTATCCTCCACTTAAAACCCTTGAATTCCTTCAAATCCTGAAAAACCCTGGAAAACCCTTACAGCCCTGCAAACCCTTTAGCCCCCGCCTCTCCAGCCGAAGGGGCATCCTTCCGCTGCCCAGGCCAGTAGCGGAGAGATCTCGTGAGGTGCCAGTGGGTTGAGGGGGTCTGGGGTTTAGGGTTTAGGGTTTAGGGTTTAGGTTTTAGGGTTTAGGGTTTAGGGTTAGCCAGCCTAAACCCTAACCCTTCAAACCCTAAGCCCTGTACCCTCAAACCCTAAACCACTTGTGGGTTGAGTGTCTAGTGCTTGGTGTTTGGAGTCTCAGGTTTGAGGCTTAGGGTTTAGGGTTCTGGGGTTTAGAAAGTCTGGGGTTTGAGTTTTTTAGGATGTAGGCTCGATAAGGGTTTAGGGTGTTTAGGGTTAAACCCTAAAGCAAAACCATACTAAAGTGCCTACTCCCTTTAAACCCTAAGCCCTAACCTCAAACCCTAGACCCCGAACCCGAGCACCCTAAAGCCCTAAACCCTACACACTGAAGCCCTGAAGCCTAAGCCGCACACCCTAAACCCTAAACCCGCGGCCCCAAACCAACCCTAGACCCGCGGCCCCAAACCCTAAAGCCCTGAACCCCAAATCCTAAGCCCTAAAGTCCTAAACCCTAAAGCCTGAACCCCCAAGCCCTAACCCCCAACCCTGAGCCCTAAGCCCTAATCGCCGACCTCTAAAGCCCTAAACCCTGAACCCCTAAGCCCTGAACCCTAACCCCTAAGCTCGAATTTATAAGCTTTAAGCTCTAAACCCCAAACCCTAACACCCTAACACCCTAAACCCCGACGCCCTAAACCCTAACGCCCTAGACCCTGAACTTCCTAAGCCCGAAACCCCAAACCCTAAACACTCAGCGCTAAACCCTAGCCCTAAACCCCCTAAACCTTAACCCTAAACCCTGAACCCTAAACCCTAAACCCTAACAGCTTTGGATCTTGTGAACCGAGAAGCTCTAACAAGCCTGCTAGTGCGCATTATCCTGAAAGGTCTGTTAGGGCTTCGGGTTTAGGGAGTTTAGGGTTTAGGGTTCGGCGTTTAGGGCCTTAGGGTTTAGGGTTTTGCAAAATGAATGCACATGCTGTGCGGCATTGTGAGCAGCCTAGCTTCCAACCACAGTATCTTCGCCGCGGGCTTCAACGCATTGTCTGGCCTAGATGAGGTTCGAGCCATAGTGTCGCTTTGTGAGGAGTTCAACGTAGATCGGAGGCGAAGGCAGCCTGAAGAGGAGCTCGGAGAGGACTTTGCTCTCACAATAGAGCAATTATGCGCGGAGCTGTGGAACAGACGAGGGCAGCTGTCTTGGCAATCAGAAAACCAGTGGAGCAATAGAAACCTCTTCAAGAACGACGATCATGAGATCCTGATCGACTGACTTGGAAAAGCTGTTGGAGTCACGTCTCTTGAAGATGCATGCAGCATCTTCATGGATACACTGCCCAATGCTTTCAGTGTTCTGAGCCCTGAAGATGCACTCAGGGTTGGACACGCTATCTTAGAGAGCGCACCGAGTTCAGTTCAACCCTAAACCCTAAACCCTAAACCCGAAACCCTAAACCCGAAACCCTAAACCCTAGCCCTAAACCCTAAACCCGAAACAGGAGCTGCGGAGCCCAAAGGTCGACGAGGAGACGAGCCTGGAGGATGGCAAGCCGCGAGTTTCGTTTTAGGGCGCATGTAGGGTTTAGGATTTAGGGTTTAGGGTTTAGGGTTTAGGGTTTAGGGCTAGGGTTTTGGCTTTAAGGTTCAGGGTTCAGGGTTAGGGAGGGTATTGACGGTTTAGTTTCTTTCTTTTGTTGGGGGGGGGTGGGGGGGTTATGCTTTCGCGTTTATTTAAAGGGCGAAGTTGGGGGGGGGGGGGGTTAGGACCGGAAGCCCCTAAACCCTAAACCCTAAACCCTGAACCCTGAACCCTGAACCCTGAACCCTAAACCCTAAACCCTAAACCCTAACCCTAAACCCATGGAAGCTGCCTCAGGCGGAAGAAGTTGTCCAGCCCGACAAGAACACTACGTTCCTACAGCGGACGCCTTCGGCCATGCTCCCAACGGAGGGCTTTTGGCATGTTTAGGTTGTAGGGTTTAGGTTTTAGGGTGTAGGGTTAAGGGTTTGTAGGTCTTGGGGGCTTCAGGGTTGTAGGATGAAGGCATTAGGGTGTGTAGAATTTTAGTAAGGAACAGGGCTTCAAGGTGTACGGAGCTGTTCGGTTCTCCGGGCTTTATATGTAGAGCTTTCAAAACTAAACCCAAAAAACCTAAACCCTAACCCTAAAGGGCTGCAGAGCTTTAGGGCTTATGTAGCCCCTCGAGCTAAGAAGCCCTGGGCCGTATCGCTGACCAGCGACCCATTTCTGCGCACTGTCCGCCCAGACGTATGTATGTATGCATGTATGTATGTATGTACCCTAAACACTAAACCCTAGACCCTAAACCCCAACCCCTAAACCCTAAACCCTAAACCCTAAGCCCTAAACCCTAAACCCTAAACCCAAAAACCTTGGGCAGTGGAATGCTCAGGCCACCACTCAAGCGGCGTCCGACCTGGCAAACGACAGGCCGGGCAGCGAATGGTGCTCAGGGGTTAGGGGTTTGGGGTTTAGGGTTCAGGGTTTCGGGTTTAGGGTTTAGGGGACCCTAAGCCCCAAGCTCTATAACCCCAAACTCTGAAACTTCAAACCCTACAACTATGAAGATGCGGGACTTATTTGGGGGTTTCTCGGACGTTGCAGCCCTTCGTCGATGTTTCACCCCCCAAAGGCCTCTGTGGTTTAAATCGGGCTTAGGGTTTAGTATTGTTCCTAAACCCCTGAATTCTACACCCGAGATCTTAAGACCCCAAAACCCTCAACCCTAACACCCTGCAAGCCAAAAGCCCTTCAACCATGCAACCCAATAGCCCTTCAAACCGTAAAGCCCCCAAAAGCGCCTAAACAGTTTCAACTAAACCCTAAACGACATTTAACACCCTAAAGCCCTAAACCGGAATCACCCTCAACCCTCAACCCTCAACCCTCAACCCTCAACCCTCAGCCCTAATAAGCCCCTAACTATACCCTAAATCCTAAACACTAAACCCTAAACCCTCGGCCGGATACTAACAATACTCGAGGCGACTCATGGGCGCGGCAGCCACGATCGGAGGCGCCGCAGGCTGGCTCCCGGCAAGGGAGTTTAGGGTTTAGAGTTTAGAGTTCAGAGTTTAGGGAGAACTGAAGGGTTAGGGTTTTAGGGTTTTAGGGTTTGAAGGTTCTTGGGTTTTAGGGTCTCAGGGTTTGAGGGTTTTCGGGTGTTAGGGTGTTAGGGTTTAGGGCTTCAAGGTTTGGGATGTAGGGTGGTAAAGTTGCCGATCAGATTGCCCTGGCTTTCTTCTCCCTAAACGCTAAACCCTAAACCCTAAACCCTAAACCCTAAACCCTAAACCCTAAACCCTAAACCCTAAACCCTAAACCCTAAACCCTAAAACCTAAACTAAACCTAAACCCAACAGGCCGCCATAGCCCTAAACCATGGAAACACTATACGCCCTAAACCTTCAACCCTGAGCCGGCTAAACCCTAAACCTTGTAAACCCTAAGCCCTTACACCCTAAACCGCCAACCCTAAACCCGAAACCCTAAACCCTAAACCCTAAACCCGAAAGCGTCAACCCCTAAGGCGGCTAAACCCTAAACCCTAAACCGCCGCTGCAGGAATCCTAAGCAGGGCAAGCTGACACCCAGACTCAACTACTCAACTACCCGAACCACAGGGGCTTAGGGTGTGTTGTTTGGGGTTTAGGGTTTAGGGTTTAGGGTTTAGGGTTTAGGGTTTAGGGTTTAGGGTTTAGGGTTTAGGGTAAGTTTAGGGGAGCCCTCAACCCGAAAACCCGACTCACTCCCACACTGCCCTACACCCTAAACCCTAAACCCGAGACACTACCCCTAAACCCTAAACCCTACTCCTAAACCCTAAACCCTAAACCCTAAACCCTACCCCTAAACCCTAAACCCTAATGCAAGGAGCCCTCCTCGCCGGGCCAGTCTCCGGCGTGGCCTTGGGGGCGGCCGCTTTGTACGTGCCGTGGCCAAGGATACTTCTGGTTAGGGTTTTAGGGTTTAGGGTTCGGGGTTTAGGGTTTAGGGTTTAGGGTTTAGGGTTTAGGGTTTAGGGTTTAGGGGTCCTTAAACCCTCAACCCTAAACCCTAAATCCTAAACCCTAAAGCTTAAACCCCAAGAACCGAACTTCCCGACACGTGCCCTCAACCTTCAACCCGAAGATTGGAGCCTGTGGACCAGAACTTAGGGGCGTGGGGTTCATAGCGTTTAGGGTTTAGGGTTTAGGGCTTAGGTTTGTGGTTTAGGGCAACCATCGCCTATAATAGTCGTTGGCATATCTTCCCCCTTGTGCGAGCTCTATATTTTAACGTTGAGTAGTGAAGCGTTTAGTCCAAAGGTGTGGCGACCCACGTCCCAAAAGGAACGACCTGCAACACCTTCACTGCGCCCTGAAAACCAAACTTACCCTAAAGCTATCATCGCAACTCCAAGAACACCCTAAAAACCTAAAAGCCTAAAAACCCTAAACCCGAAACTCCAAAACCCCAAAGCCCGAAATGCGAAGCCCTTTAAGTTGCCACTAGCCCTAAACCGTAAAATTGTCCCTAAACCCTCAACGCTACTCGTTTTTGTTATGGCCCCTAATATTATGTTGCCAGGCCACCACCCTCGAGGACGGCCCGGGCGTCATGGCCCGGCGAGCAGGGACTGTGCGATGTGGCAGCGGTGAGGGTTGAGGGTTGAAGGTTGAGGGTTGAGGGTTCAGGGTTTAGGGTTTAGGGTTTAGGGTTTAGGGTTTAGGGTTTAGGGTGACTTTTGGGGTTGTGGTGTTTCAGGCTTCTGCGGTCCAAGGGGGTATTCAGCTTTGAGCGTTTTGGGTGTGGGGACTCCTTCTGTGTGAGACTCCGTCGAACGAGTCACCTGCATCCTTCCTGGGGAGTACACACTACACCCCAGGCCCTAAACCCTTAACACTAAACCCTGAACCCCACACCCTGAACCCTGAACCTTAAATCCTAAGTTCCGCAGGCCTCCCTAAGAAGCTGAAGAGGTACAGTTCCGACCCGTTAGCCCCCAACCCTAAACCCACTACCTAACCTTCTAATCTACCCTATACAAATTGAGGGCCATTACATCAGAACTCATTTAAGGAGGTTAGGGACCAGATCAAGGGCCCATGAAGCTACCCTTAGATAACCTTTTGTTTGGGGTATAGGGTTTAGGGTTTAGGGTTTAGGGGTATAGGGTTTAGGGTCTAGGGTTTAGGGCTTAGGGGTATAGGGTTTAGGCTTTGAGGTGCTTTAGGGTTTACACAGTTTACACCTTCTGCATCTGCGGCTACGGAATAGAGCTCGGTGCTTCGACCTGAGTCACTGCGACGACTCTCGCCTCGAGTGTCGGGCAGCATGCACTTTCACCATGCACTTAGGGTATTTTAACCTAAAAAAACCCATTTAGGTTTTTTTAGGTTTTTTTAACGATAAAAATCCCTAAGTGCAATGAAGCCTGGTGACACGCAGCTTCTGGTGGATGTCCGACGCGTGCGCCGTCGGGAGATGCGCCTGCTGTAGGACGATCACTTGGCTTCGAGAAATCCATTGGCCGTGCCACCAACGCCGGCCCGTCCTGGATTTTCTCCCCGGCCTGAGGATTGTTGGCCCCGCGAACCCATACAAGTTAACTATAAGGTTCCTTTGATATGTGGAGCCTAAGCGTCAAACCCGCCCAAGCCCCAAAGCCGAAGCGCACCACAAACCTCCAAACCCTATACCCTAGACCCTATACCCTGACCCCTAAACGCTAAACCCTAAACCCGACACCCTACACCCTAAACCCTAAACCCAAACCCCAAACCCCAAACCCTAAACCCTAAACCCTAAACCCTATAAACTTCAAGTGAGGTATCTCAACGTCGCCGATTCTGCCGTGGACGAGGGCCTGCGAGCCGTCGATCGGGGCGCCCAGGGCCCAGAACCGCACCTTTTTGGGACTAGAGGGTTTAGGGTTTAGGGTTTAGGGTTTAGGGCTATTATAGGCTTTAGGGTTCGGCTTGAGGCACTAGGGTGAGGGCTTAGGGTTCAGGGCTTCGGTTGTCGGGATTCGGGTTTAGGCATCTAAGCCCTGCACACTAAGCTCCGAAGGGCTTTAGGGTTTATAGGGCTTCCAGGGACAGTGCCCCTACGGTCACACCTCGGGTTTAGGGTTTAGGGTTCAGGGGTTAGGGGTTAGGGGTTTAGGGTCGTGACTGAGGCCATCACCATCGATGATCCTAAGCTTTGTTGGGTGTAGGGACAACCCATGGCTTAGCCCTGAACTTCAAAACAAGCCCTAAACCGTAAACCCCAAAATCCCTAAACCCCAAAACCCTGACTCCCGACAAGATCTCTTTGCTCGCCCTACTTTCCGCTGATCCCCTAAACCCTATACCCCAAACCCGAAACCCTAAACCCGAAACCCTAAACCCTGAAACCTAAACCCTCAACCTTAAACCAAATCCCTGGCAATCAGGGAGCGAGGCAGTGACAGCACAGGAACAGAGATCAGGAAGTACAGATTAGGGTTAATTCAGGGCTGAGATTTATATGGCTACTTCGCAAGATAAGGGGTGCCCCTTATACAACCCAAGCATGCGAGAATCCTCTGAATAAAGATCTCAGAATAGGTACCCTCATTTTGGGGACTGCCCCCCCCCCCCCCCCCCCAAAGAGAAACAAAGAAAAACAAAATCAACAAGGTTTGGCCCGACAGCTCTCTACACTAGAGCATTGCCCTAAGTCCCGAAGCCCAAGCCGAACATCCTGAGAACGTTTAGGCTTTTGGGTTTAGGCTTTAGGGTGGCAAAGCCCTAAACGCCAACTCCCAAAACCCCTAAACCTGAAACACGCCTCTACCTGGCTCCACACCTAAACCCTAAACCCTAAACCCTAAGCCCTTAACCCTATTGAGGTGAAAGCTGTCGGGGCGGCCGTGGAAAGAGGCCGGGGAGACTCAAAGTTGAAGTCGCGGACTTGGGGTAGCCACAACAAGCCAGGGAGTAAAACCCTATACAGCCCAAACGCAACTCTAAGCCCAACAGACCTCTAAACCCCAAACCCTATGAATCCTAAACCCTAAACCCTAAACCCTACTCTAAACCCTATGGACCCTAAACCCTAAACATCCCCAAACCCCATGAACCCTAAACCCCAAACCTCAAACCCAAACACCCTGGTGGCCTCAACCAAGGCCTTAAACAATTAAACCTGCAGCTCGTTAGGGTTTAGGGTTTAGGGTTTAGGGTTTAGGGTTTAGGGTTTCGGGTTTCGGGTTTCGGGTTTAGGGTTTAGGGTTTCGGGTTTCGGGTTTCGGGTTTCGGGTTTAGGAATAAGGGTTTAGGGTTTTGGGTTTAGGGTTTAGGGTTTAATTTTGGTTGTAGCCAGAGAGGTTGCCGCCAGCTGGAGGG
Source organism: Symbiodinium natans (assembly GCA_905221605.1). Lineage (NCBI taxonomy): Eukaryota > Dinophyceae > Suessiales > Symbiodiniaceae > Symbiodinium > Symbiodinium natans. The sequence continues at coordinate 544,685 of CAJNDS010000535.1, forward strand.
GAGCGACGCGCTGCCGGCGCCCCTAAGGGCAGGACCCTCCTGGAATGACATGAGGGCTGATAGACTATTCTGGGGTTTAGTAGGGTGGAGGGTTTAGGGTTTAGGGTTTAGGGTCTGAACGGCTCCAACATAGTACAAGGCCTGCCCTAAGCAGCTGCTTCCAAGCACTTGAGCGTTTTCGGTTTGGGTGCTTTTAGGGCCTGTGCTATAGTGCGTTTGTCTTGGGGGTCATTTAGGGCTTAGGATTTCGCATTTAGGGCTTATAAGGGTTTAGGTTGTAGGGTTTAGGGTGATCGGAGTTAGTGTTGATTTCTTACGGGTAAACATTTTTTTCATGAAAGCTAGCGTGAGTTATAGGTTTTGCTATAGCCTGGACCCTAACCGGTGGGGGCGGGAGGGTCGGGTGTCGGTGGTGGTGGTGCTGGTGGTGGTGGTGGTGGCGGCGGCGGTGGTGGTGGCGTCAGTGGTGGTGGTGGTCAGGGTGGGTGCTGGTGGTCGGTGGTGCTGTGCTATGGCGTTTGGTCTCGGTGTCTGGGTGGTGCTGGGGTGTGGTTTTTGTGTGGTGGCTTGTGGATGTGTGTACCCTAAACCCTAAACCCTGGACCCTAAACCCTAAACCCTAAACCCTAAATATGTTGACTTAAATTGATCTTAAGCATGAGCCCTAAACCCCAACCCTGAACCCTGAACCCTGCACCCCTGTAGTTCCCAACATCCTGCACCTCCCATCAGCCCGAAACCCTACACCCTACACCCTAAATCCTAAACCCTAAACCCTGAACCCTGAACCCTGAACCCTAAACCCTAAACCCTAAACCCTAAACCCCAAACCCTAAACCCTAAACCCTAAACTAAACCCTAAACCCTAAACCCTATAACCCTATAACCCTAAACACAAAGAGCAGGACTTCAGTGTCTTCGCAGGCCTCCCGAGAGAGTCGTGGCAACGCATCACAGAGAGGGCCCAGCGTTGTCACAGCAGTGTTCCGGACCCTCGTTGGCGTTTAGGTTTTTTAGGGTTTAGGGTTTTTAGGGTTTAGGGTTTTTAGGGTTTAGGGTTTAGGGTTTAGGGTTTAGGGTTTAGGGTTTAGGGTTTAGGGTTTAGGGTTTAGGGTTTAGGGTTTAGGGTTTAGGGTTTGGGTTAACTGTTTAGGGTTTAGGGTTGGGGTCTTATAAACCCTAGACCCCCTAAATCCCACACCGAGAAGATTGCGGAGCCATGGCTCAGCCAGACAGGCTATCTGCATGAAGAGTGCGAGTTTCTCAGCACCCTAAACCCTAAACCCTAAACCCTAAACCCTAAACCCTAAACCCTAAACCCTAAACCCTAAACCCTAAACCCTAAACCCTAAACCCTAAACCCTAAACCCTAAACCCTAAACCCTAAACCCTAAACCCTAAACCCTAAACCCTAAACCCTAAACCCTAAACCCTAAAACCTCACAGTTTAGGGTGCAGGGATCCGGCCGATGGGTTTTAGGGTTTGCGCGCTCAAGGTACAGGTCTCAACGCCTAACTTATAATTGCTGACGCCTAAGAATCCCTACTAACGTCTTCCTCTCCACAACCACAAAAACCTAACCCCAAACCCCACACCCCAGCCCCCACACCCCAAATCACCCTAAACCCTAAACCCTAAACCCTAAACCCTAAGCCCCCTCCTCTGTAATCACCTCTATATCATCCCCCAGATTCCGGACTCCTAAACCCGATGAACAGATTGGAACCAAGCCCCTACAAAGCTAGCTCAAGTAAACTGAGCCTAAATCCTATACCCTAAGCCCAAACCCTAAACCCGAAACCCGAAACCCGAACCCGAAGCCCAAACCCTAAACCCCAAACCCTAAACCCGAAACCCGAAACCCGAAACCCGAAACCCTAAACCCTAAACCCTAAACCCTAAACCCTAAACCCCAAACCCTAAACCCTAAACCCTAAACCCTACACCCTACACCCTAAACCCTAACCCTAAACCCGAAACCCTAAACCCGAAACCCGAAACCCGAAACCCTAAACCCTAAGCCCTAAACCCTAAACCCTAACCCTAAACCCTAAACCCTAAACCCTAAACCCTAAACCCTAAACCCTATCCGCAGCCCTCCTTGATTCAAGCAGCACATCGTCCCCGCGTCCGCACGCGCGCTGCAATTGGCAGTCATGGCAGCAGTCTTCCCGGCGAACCAGGCTGGCGCAGCACCCCCTGTAGGGTTTAGGGTTTAGGGTTTAGGGTTTAGGGTTTAGGGTTTAGGGTTTAGGGTTTAGGGTTTAGGGTTTAGGGTTTAGGGTTTAGGGTTTAGGGTTTAGGGGCTTAGGGTTTTAGGGTTTAGGGTTTAGGGTTTAGGGTTTAGGGTTTAGGGTTTAGGGGTTTAGGGGCTTAGGGTTTTAGGGTGTAGCGTGCAGGGATCAGGGTTAGGGCTTAGGGTTTCGGGTTCAGGGTTTAGGGTTTAGGGTTTCAAGCCCTGAGCCCTAGGACCTATGAGTCTATGAGCCCTTTAAACCTTAGAAAGGCTATAAGCCTATAAAGCCTCAAAAACCCAGAAAGTCGACAAACCCTTTAAAGCCCACAAACTTACAAACCCTAGGGTTTAAAGTTTAGGATTTAGGTTTTAGGGTGCAGGGAAACCTTACCAGAACTCCAAACCCTGCCAGTCCCTAAGCAGCTTTAGGGGGTCAGGGTTTTGGGGTAGGGGCCTAAAACCCCCTAAACCCCCTAAACCCCCAAACTCACCCTAAATCCTCAAAGTCGGAGATTTGAAGGGTTTCCTCCTTGTAATGTAGCCAGGGAGCCCAAAGCCCAACCACCCAAGCAAACTTACGGGCTTTAGGGTTTGAAGTCTAGGACCCGGAGTAGGCCCTTGTTTCCTTGTTTTAGGAGTTGGGGTTCCCTTTTAAGCCCCTTTAAACCAAAAAGGACACCCTTTTTATTCCTAGGATGCCCTTGGGCCCCTAAACCCTAAACCCTGAACCCTGGGTTTTTATATTCCTAGGTTACTCTTGGGTCTGGAAGTTGAGGGTTTCTTGTGACCCCTTCCGTGACCAGTCCTTGCCCCTGCGCAATTCGCTGAATAACCCGGGTGTGGCTGCAAGCTTAAACCCTAAACCCTAAACCGTTTATAAACCCTAAACATACCCTATGGACCCCTAAACTCCCAGTTGCTCCGCCTCTGGCAGTGGACTTGCATACTGCACCTACAGACCCACACAAGACCCTAAGGAATCACACCGCGAGGGTGGTACCGTTTCAAGGAATTCCCTCAACCCTAAACCCTAAAGCCAGTAAACCCCTAAGCCCCTACTAAGAACCAGCGGGAACTCCCAACCGCACAGGTGATCGTGGTGGGTGGCGGCCTTGCAGGCAAAACCGAATCGGGTTTCGGGGGCGTCGGCCTTTGAGATAGGGCGTAGATCTTAAAGGCTTAGGGTTTATAGGGTTTAGGAGTAAGTTTTAGGAGAAGTTTAGTGTCGGTAGGTTTTGGAGTTCTGGATGTATAGGGGTTAGAAGGGTTTTGGATTTGGTTCTAAGGTTTTCGGGTTCAGGCGCTACCCCCGCCCCCAACCCTTATTTTGGTGCACCATGCTTGAAGAGGAACTTTCAGAATTATATATGGTGACAAGGGAGCCTCGCATCTAAGCCCCAAACCTTTGCCCCCCAAACACTTTATTAGGGTTTAGGGTTTAGGGTTTAGGGTTTAGGGTTTAGGGTTTAGGGTTTAGGGTCTTGAGTCCGGTTTTCGTTTTGTTGCTGGCTGTGTTTCGGCTTGAGGTAGGTTTCAGGAAGGGACCGTAATCCCTAAGCTTTTCCAACCCCACAGCCTTATGGAAGTCCTTAAGTTTATAGGATCCTTAAGGGAGGGGGGTTACATGGGGCGTAGGTACCCAGAGAACAGCGAAATCGAATCAGCTGCGAGCGGTGGATCTGGAGGAGTGTGGCTGGACGTTGGCGCGGGCAAGCTCCCACAAGGTCCACAACGGTACGGTCTTGATGGAGGCAGAGACGCGTCGCGGGGCATGCGCCGCGTTTTGCCGGACCTGCAGCCAGGGCCGCCGGCTGTGCGCTACGTCCTTGAGTACTTCGGACAGGGCGCACGAGACCTAATTAAAGGGAAGCTTGGGTTCCCTCCCTTGAACTCCCCTCCCTTGACTTTGTCATAGTTGGGTAAATTTCTTACATTGTTTAAGGGGTACTTAAACCCAGTAAGGAATATAGATTTAGATTCTTTATCTTCTCCAAACCATGAGCTAGTTGAGGACCCTGTAAGTCCTTGAACCCTTGACCCGAAACTCGTCCCTTCAGGCGTCGCTTATGTTGGATGCTATAGGACCCCTAAACCCTGAACCCGAATTAAACCCTAAACCCTGAACCCTGAACCCTATTCCGAAAGACCCCAAAGAACAAGCATTCAAGCCTCGAAGCCCTGAACTCCGAAGCCCTGAACTCCGAAGCCCTGCACTCGCACCCCTCCAAAGTCAGAAGGGCTTAGGGTGTAATTAGGGTTTAGGGTTTAGGGTTTAGGGTTTAGGGTTTAGGATTTAGGGTTTAGGGCAACCCCTTCCGGTTGCCAACTCGCAGCGTGCTGGATCATTCGCTACTATTTGCTTGAGGACTATCCAACAAATTAGATTGTTCCTCACAAGGGCAATTGAGGGATCATGATTCTTTTTTTGTTACCCTATACACCCTAAACCCTAAACCTTACACCCCACACCCTAAACCCTAAACCGGGGGTTCTTAAGCAGACAGTAGTTCTTCGTTTCTTTGGAACTCTTCAAGTGCTAGTCGAGCTCTGAAGCCCAAAGCTTGCGGGTTTAGGGTTTAGGGTTTGGGGTTTAGGGCTAGGGTTTAGGGTAAGCCTTGAGCCCATTGCAGGCATGTCCGCGGCTAACACCGTAGTGGAGAATGGCGGCCGCACCGTGCTGTTGGACAAGTGCCTTTGGCTGGACAGCGACAGCTGACGCTTTTTGGGGGGGGGGGGGGGGGGGGGGTTTAGGGTTTAGGGTTTAGGGTTGACGGCTTATAGAAAAAGGATGATGTACAAGTTTTGGGGGTCGTGAGTCTTTCAAACAGGGTTGGGGATGTTAGGGAATACAGGGACGTGTGCATTGACTCGAAGGGTAGTTTCATGGTCCCTGAATATGGTTCCTTACCCTCCTGAAAGGGTTCTGATGTATGGGCATGTGTGGGCCCTTGAGTTGTATAAGGTATATACAGGGCACCCTAAACCCTAAACCCTAAACCCTAAACCCTAAATCTTAAACCCTAAACCCCTTTTCAGGGATCATGCAACTACCCTAAGATTGACAGGTCTTCCTTCTGCGGTGGAAACAGCACCAAGGCGCGCCTGACCAGATTACCTTCAGGGCACCCTAAGCCCGAAAGGGTTTTAGGGTTTAGGGTTTAGGGTTTAGGGTTAGGGGTTTAGGGGGTTAGGGGGTTAGGGGGTTTAGGGTTAAACCCGAACATCCTAGTGGCAGCAGCTCGGGGCATGCTCGCAATAACCTTTACTGGACACAGGTCTAGTCCTAAACCCTAATTCCTCAACCTTAGATTCGAACTCGTGGTCTTTGACACGAAAGCAGGGGTGTAGGGTTTAGGGCTTAGTGGCAAAGCCCAAACCCCAAACGAACAGAGAAATTGCTGCATCGCCAGGCCACTAGCGGCATCAACGGCGCCGTGGTCCTGATTTGGGAAGTTTTCCTCCCGCCCCTCTCCCCTCCTCCAGACCCCCTCAAGTTTATGAAACGTCTCGAGGAACACCCCTGAAACTGTGGTTGCTGGTCTGTGGTTCATGGTGGGTTCAGCGTTGAAGGTTTAGGGCTTAGGGTTAAGCTTTTCACTCTGCTCTCGGTGGCGCATGTTTTGTTTTTTTTTTTTTTTTTTTTTGGGGGGGGGGGGGGGGTACTTTTAACCCCACTTCTAACTGCACTTATAAACCCCCAAGTCCCTAAGTCCCCTAGCTAAGTCCCCTAAGTAGATTATAAGTAGACTTAATTATAACTGGGGTTAGAAGTACCCATGTACCACCAAGTAGGGGGCAGGATGCGCGGAGGGGGGTGGGGGGGAGGGGGGGGGGGCAGGGGGTGCGTGAATGCTGGCGCATGCTATAGGCGCAGAAACATCAGGTTTGTAGGAATGGGAAGCAACCCTAAAGCCCTAAACCCCTAAACCCCTAAACCCCTAAACCCTAAACCCCAAACTCCCTAAACCCTATAAGGCCCTACACCTTCGGATCCCAGCAGAGGGTCGCCTTAGGTGCGGGCACCAAGACGCAGAAGGGCAAGTCTATTCCAGACAACGCGGAGCACCCCGGCGTTCTTGGGGCATTCTTGGGTTTAGGGAACCCTAAACCCCAAACCCCAAACCCCAAACCCCAAACCCCAAACCCCAAACCCCAAACCCCAAACCCTAAACCCTAAACCCTAAACCCTATTTAGGTTTGTTTTTTTCGAACTTAGGGTTCCCGCAAAAAGGTCTTTGGCACATACTCGCCATGGGTATCCGTATTTAGTGAAATTACCCATGTGGGTTTTAGGGCTTTGGGTTTTTTTTTAGGGTTTAGGGTCTAGGGTTTGGGGTTTTGGGGCTTTGGGGCTTTGGGGCTTTGGGGCTTTGGGGTTTGTGGTGGCTTTTAGAGGCCTTGCAGCGCCTGCGAGAATTCAGCTTCACAAGCCTGCCGCGACCCTAAACCCTAAACCCTAAACCCTAAACCCTAAACCCTGAACCCTGAACCCTGAACCCTGAACCCTGAACCCTGAACCCTGAACCCTGAACCCTAAACCCTACTGAGGATCTTCATCGCAGACACGCTGAAAGGCGGCGCGAAGAAGCCCGAGTTGGCGAAGGCAGGACCCAGTGCTGGGGTTTAGGGTTTAGGGTTTAGGGTCTAGGGTTTGGAGTTTGGGGTTTGGGGTTTAGGGTTTGGGCTTAGGGTTTGGGGTTTGGGGTTTCGGGTTTGGGGTTTAGGGTTTCGGGTTTCTGTTTAGGGTTTGGGGTTTAGACTTTAGGATTCAGGGTGGTTTGGGATTTTGGCCTTGGCGCTTGGAGCTTAGGTTTGGGGTTCTAGGGTTTCGGGTTTCTGGTTTAGGGTTTGGGGTTTAGGGTTTAGGGTTTAGGGTTTAGGTTTTAGGGTTTAGGGTTCAGGCGAACAAGGTTAAGTTAAGGGTTTAAGGTTTATGCCGGGTCTTGACGACCTTGAAAGAACTTCAGGGTTTATGTTGAGGTGTCCGTTTGGGTCGAAATCTGCGAATCCTAAAGCCTCTAAGTCCTCACGCCTGAAGGTTTGGGGGCTAAGGGTCTAAGTCTTGAACCGCTAGTGACCCCAAATCCTAAACCACTCACCCTAAACCCGAAACCCTAAAACCCTAAACCCTAAACCCTAAACGCTAAACCCTAAACCCCAAGTTATAAGCCCTAAACCCACACCAAACCCCCAGTCTCAAATTTTAAGCCCACAACCGCAGGGTTTAGGGTTTAGGGTTTAGGGTTTAGGGTTTAGGGTTTAGGGTTTAGGGTTTAGGGTTTAGGGTTTAGGGTTTAGGGTTTAGGGTTTGGCATGGCAACGCCCGAGTATTGAGATTTCGGGATCATCGGCTTGCAACAGTTCGGGGCTAAGGGTTGAGGGCTCAGGCTCATCAAGGGACTAAAGGAGGGACCCTTATAGGGGGACCCTGCAAGCTTATTCAGGCGATCTTCTGAAGCTTCTTATAGGTACCTAGGGACTGCATCATCTATATGTATACATAGGGCCGCCTTAGGGTTTAGGGCTTAGGGTTTAGGGTTTAGGGTTTAGGGTTAGGGTTTAGGGTCCTTAAGTTCAGGAACCCGAAACTCCAAGCCCAAAACCCCAGAGGGGTAGGGGGTAGGGGGCAGGGGTAGGGGGTAGGGGGTAGGGGGTAGGGGGTAGGGGGTAGGGGGTAGGGGGTAGGGGGTAGGGGGTAGGCGGCAGGGGTAGGCGGCAGATGGCTACCAGGTGCTTTGCGCCAACAGCGCAGCAGATGTTGACTGGCTCGTGCCTTGGACCCATAATGGCCTAAACCCGAAACCCTAAACCCTAAACCCTAAACCCTAAACCCCAAACCCTAAACCCTAAACCCTAAACCCTAAACCCTAAACCCTATAAACCCTAAAGCCTATAAACCCTAAACCCTATAAACCCTAAACCCTAAACACCCTAAACACCCTAAACACCCTAAACACCCTAAACACCCTAAACACCCTAAACACCCTAAACCCCCTAAACCCTAAACCCTAAACCCTAAACCCTAAACCCTAAACCCTAAACCCTAAACCCTACCAACGTGGTAGGGTTCAGGGCTCAGGGTTTCTTAGGTGTCCCAGGCATGAAGGGTTTGGGGCTTGGGGCCTGGGACCGAATGCCGAACGACGCACCAGAACCCTAAACCCTAAACCCCAAGCCCGAAACCCGAAGCCCTAAACCCTAAACCCTAAACCCTAAATCCTAAACCCTAAACCCTACCCTAAACCCTAAACCCTAAACCAAGGTGGACAAGTTCGACCTCGACCTCTCCCTGGTGGCTCGCCTGGGAGGCCACTCCCAGCCCCGCACCCACCGCGGGAAGGAGCGCTTCCCAGGACGCCGTGAGTTTAGGGTTTAGGGTTTAGGGGTTAGGGTTTAGGGTTTAGGGTTTAGGGTTAGGGTTTAGGGTTTAGGGTTTAGGGTTTAGGGTTTAGGGTTCGGGTTTAGGGTTTAGGGTTTAGGGTTTGGAGTTGTAGGGTTTTGGGTTTAGCATGGTAGGGTCGTAGGGTTTGGAGTTGTAGGGTTTTGGGTGTGAGATTGTAGGGTTTTGGGTTTAGCATGGTAGGGTCATAGGGTTTAGGGTTTAGGGTTTAGGGTTTAGGGTCTAGGGGCTGGATGAGGGGTTCTGGATGTAAAGGGTGTTCAAGTTGTTCAAGGCTTCAGGGTTTCAGGGTTTTTTGTCTGCAATTTCGGGGTTAATTTGGAGCCCTAAACCCTAAACCCTAAACCCTAAACCCTAAACCCTAAACCCTAAACCCTAAACCCTAAACCCTAAACCAGGGTTTATGCAAGTAGTCAACTCAGGGTTTAGCGTTTAGAGCTGGGAGTGCAGTGTTTCGGGCTTCGGCTTCTGAACTTTTTGAAGCTGTTCTTTTAGGTTTAGGGTTTAGGGTTTAGGGTTTAGGGTTTAGGGTTTAGGGTTGGCGGGGGGGGGGGGGGGGGGGGGGTGATGGTGGCGGTGGTGCTGGTTACATCACCAAGGTCGCTTTGCAGGACTACTCAGTGGTTGTATTCACGAGGGGGGGGGGGGGTTGGGGTTTAGGGTTATTGGGGCTTAGGGTCGAATTAGGGTTTGGGGTTAAGGGGTTTAGGGGTTTAATGTTTTAGGGTTGAGGGTTTAGGGTTTAATTAGGGTTCAGGAAGGGGGTTAGGGGTTCGGGTTCAGGGGTTAGGGTTATTAGGGCTTACGTAAGGTCTAGGGTTTGGGTGGGTAGTCAAGGTTCTGATGTCCGCCTTCTGGCAGACCCTAAACCCGAAACCCCAAACCCTAAACCCTAAACCCTAAGCCAGGAATGACCATCACCTATGCCTTGATCCAGATGCTTGAGAAAGTGGCTGAGAAGACCAACAGGGCTCGGATCATCACCAAGGCTGGGAAGGGTGTAGTAGTCCCAATACCCTAAACCCTAAACCCTAAACCCCTAAGCCCTAAACCCTAAACCCTGAACCCTAAACCCTAAACCCAACAGGGCTCGGATCATCAAGGCTGGGAAAGCGTGTAGTAGGAGACAGGTCATGGGTTCATCTACCACACCCCTCTATACTACTTGAAGGGTTTAGGGTTTAGGGTGCAGGGCTTAGGGTTTAGGGCTACTACCCCCCCCCCCCCCCTAGGTTCCCCCGATGATTGAGGTTATTTAGGGATCATTGAGCCTAATTAAGGTTGTTTCAGGGGGGAACCTAGGTGGGGGCGGGGGGTGGGTAGTATAGAGGGGGGGTAGTAAGGACTCCTATGAAGATGGGCTGATAGGTCTATCTAGAGCATTCGAAGTTCGTGGTGCTAAATCCTGAACTACTAAACTGGGACTGGGCAGGGAACATGTGTCGAGAGTTTGGATACAGGACAGACCCTGGCCTTGTGAGCTCCAAATCCCAAACCCCCAAGCCCCCAAACCGAAAACCCTCAGACCCTAAAGACAAAGTCCCATGCCCGAAAAACCCTAAACCCTAAACCCTAAACCCTAAACCCTAAACCCCAGACCCTGTGTGTGGAACTACAAGGGGCGCTTGTGCTTCGACGAGGTCTTTCTTCCACCTGGTACTCGAAGCCCGAAATCCCTGAACCTCAAACTCTAAACCCGAAGCCCGGGGTTTGGGGTGTAGGGTTTAGGGTTTAGGGTTTAGGGTTTAGGGTTTAGGGTTTAGGGTTTAGGGTTTGGGGTGTAGAGTTTAGGGTTTCGGGTTGACCCTGTACCGCCTATACCCTGCGGCTGAAACGTAAACAGAAGTGCTTCCAGCACGCCGGCTTTGGTTGTTTGATCCCTTCATGCTGTTGTTGCACCCCTAAACCCGAAAGCCTAAACCCTAAACCGCTGGTTTACTGAGGTCAAAGGAGCGATAATCCCCCCTGCAATCTCTGTGTAAGTAGTGTTCCCCCCCCCCCCCCCCCACTCCACTCCGCCCCCCTAATCACACACCCCAAGCCCTAAACCCTAAACCCTAAACCCTAAACCCCAAGGCGGAAGTGTACAAGCTGCTGGTGAATGCCGGGGCCGTCGTCGGCTGCGAGCCTCTGGGCGTGAAGCTAAAGTTTCTGCACGGCTACCTCCGCAGCCACTCAGCGGCTCGGATTCTGCCCGGTTTAGGGTTTAGGGTTTAGGGTTTCGGGTTTAGGGTTTAGGGCTTAGGGCTTAGGGCTTAGGGTTTAGGGTCACCGCACGAGATGGAGCCCGGGTGGCGTACGATGTGACCCTGCCATGTTTCCTTGGCCTGGGGACGTTCGGGTGTTGCAGCGGGTCGTTCTTGGAGCACTAGTTGCTAGATATGGCCGTGACAAGCCATACCCCTTACACCCCAAAATCCTAAACCCTAAACCCTAAACCCTTAACCCTTAACCCTTAACCCTTAACCCTTAACCCTTAACCCTAAACCAAGCCTGATAAGCCGAAACCGATGACATACATACTAGAGGCGATCTCCACGCCCAGAAGCTCTCGGGACGTCAGCACCCTAAACCCTAAACCCTAAACCCTAAACCCTAAACCCTAAACCCTAAACCCTAAACCCTAAACCCTAAAAGCAGGGTTTGAATGTCCGCTCGTAGGCTTCGACTTTGCATCCTTGCAAGTTTGGTTTCTTGCAGATTCCAGCGAAGTTTGATAGGGTTTTTGGTTCAAGGGCCTCTAGTGACCTCATGACTTACAACCCATAAGCCCTAAGCCCTAAGCCCTAAACCCTAAACCCTAAACCCCTGTTGGGTCCTCGGGGGTAGTTCCAATTTTGGGGTGGGGTCCAAACTCAAGCCGTACAACTCGGACCCAGAGCAGGCCCTTGTTCCCTTTTTTGGGGGGGTTGGGTTCCCTAAACCGTAAACCCTAAACCGTAAACCCTAAACCCTAAACCCTAAACCCTAAACCCTAAACCCTAAACCCTTACAAACCCCTTCAAACCCAAAAGGGCACCCTTTTTATTCCCAGGTTACTCCAGGGTCTAGACAATAAGACCCCCGGAAAGGATCTACAATTATTGTCCGCGTCGGCCTTGAGTATCACAAGGCTTGGTTTTTTGTTCCTGGTGATGTTCCTCAAGGGACTAGGGAGGCTTCCGATATGGTGATTTCTCTAAATGATGGTCCTCTGGGTTCCTTATTCTAAGGCGACCCCTCTTATTTAGGGGGCCCAAAAAAGGACCCTACTTTTGAGAACTCACCATATGATCCGCACATGACTTAGGGTTTAGGGTTTAGGGGTTAGGGTTTAGGGGTTAGGGTTTAGGGTTTAGGGCTTAGGGGTTAGGGTTTAGGGTTTGGGACATAGTTTATGTTTTCATCCCGGAGTCTGCTCAAAGCAGTGCTGAAGCAACGGCCGCTTTGCTCCCTCCAATTTCCGCCAGAGCCATGACAAAGGCCGAGCAAAAGAAGGCCGTGCAATTCACCCGGATGTGCAAATTCTGGCGGACGAATGAGTGCAAGATGGGCGCAGACTGCACGTTCGCGCACTCAACATCGGAGTTGCGCCCCAGCCCGAAGCCGTGCTTCGACTTCGTGAAGACCGGTTTCTGCCTGCGGGGGGAGGGGTGCAGGTTTCTCGGTCATAGTTGGGAAACATTTTTGATCTTTAAGGGTACTTAAACCCAATAGGGAATATAATTTTTGAATTTCGAACCCAAACCCTAAACCCTAAAACCTATACCCTAAACCCTGAACCATAACCATAAACCCTAAACCCTAGACCCTAGACCCTCGACCCTAAACCCTAAACCCTAAACCCTAAAGCCTAAAGCCTAAAGCCTAAACCCTAAACCCTAAACCCTAAACCCTAAACCCTAAACCCTAAACCCTAAACCCTAAACCCTAAGTCAGGTTTGTCCATGACGTGTTCGAGATGAAATCAAAGTCAAAGATGATGATCGACGTGCACGGTTCGACCTTCCCGGGCATCCCTGCACAAGCGGATCCATCCCCATTCGTTGCCACTTTCATGATCTCAGTAGCTGAGAAGGTAACCTTTATACCCTTTTGGGGTGGAACCCTAAACCCTAAACCCTACACCCTAAACCCTAAACCCTAAACCTTCTTTTTTTGGCCCAGGGTACTCAGCAGCTAGGTGATGCCAACGTACAACTTCATGGATCCTATGAGCTTGGCAGAAGCACCTGCCCTCCTCCAACAGCTGATTTTTTTCGCTTTTTTAGGTTCCCTTATTTAGGAAGAGTACCCTAAACCCTAAACCCTAAACCCTAAACCCTAAACCCTAAACCCTAAACCCTAAACCCTAAACCCTAATTGTTTTTTCCCCCCTTGGTTATTGGAGAAGTAAGGCACAGCAGCTTCTCCCGCCCTACGAGCCTGAACCCTACGTGCACATGGCTGAGTAGCTGAGTGAGTACACTTTACACTTTTGTGATACTACAATCCCCTATAGAACTGAAAGTGTAACCCTAAACCCCAAACCCTAAAACCCCTTTCTTGTGGCTTATGAACTCAGCAACCAAGATGGCGAACTCACACACGGCCATGGACAACAACGACCTCTTTGGCCCGCGATTTCATGTCACGGACATGGACTCCAATGTCCACTTCGGCCCAAATCCTCATGCACCACCCGTTGCGGAGCAAATCCCTGTGCCTTTGGGATACTTGGGAAGAGTTGTTCATGTTTGGGCACTATAATTCCTAAGGAGCAGCGAAGAATGTGATTTTTGCTAGGGTTCCATGTTCAGTAAACCCTAAACCCTAAACCCTAAACCCTAGGTGCCCTTCGGCCTCATCGGCGGTTTGGGACACAAGGGGGACAAGGCAGCGGCAGAGTCCAAGTTCCCTAGCCTAACCAAGGCGTCACTGAGCTCCTCAGGTGCTCTTGAGCATTGCTTTTTTTGGTTTCTGCATGGGGTTTAGGGTTTGGGGTTTAGGGTTTCGGGTTTAGGGATGTTGCCATCATGCTTCTAAGCAATGGAGACAACCTAGGTAGGCACTTGTGTTGTCTCATGCTTTTCCTCTTGAGGGTTGAAGGGCTTGATATCTAGGAAGATTTCTCAGAGGATTTTCTGCGCCATCCTAAAAACTAACTTTCTCTTCCCAAACCCCAAACTCGATACCCTGAACCCTACACCCCAAACCCTAAACCCCTTAAACCCCCTAAACCCCCTAAACCCCCTAAACCCCCTAAACCCCTTAACCCCCCTGAACCCTAAACCCTAAGCACCCAAGGTGTGGACCACCTATACCTCCTTTCTCTGTGACCAAGAGCTTGGCACCCGACGCAATGAGGTTTGCCAAAGGGAGTGTGACATCTCCGATGTGGCTGAGTGTATGACACGGCTTAGGGTTTAGGGTTTGGGATTTAGGGCTAGGGTTTAGGGTTTAGGGTTTAGGGCTGCGACACCCTTGCACTTCAGTGAGCTCGATCCGCCAGAAATCGAGCAGAGGCTGTATGTCTAATTTCTGGTCCTCATATGTTCATGGGGACTTAAGTGTTGTGCCGTGAGAGGTGCAGATCCACCCACGGCGAAGCTCTCAGCACCCCCTTTCTCCATGGTAATTGTTGCTCATTCATAATGCGATACAGACTGGCCGAGAAGCAGCGCGCGCATGGCTGCAGATTGTTTCGGGTCTGGGCGTGGCGTCCAGACCATTCCATAGAGGTTTCCTGTCTCGGGCTTCGGCTTTCAGTGGGCCCTTATTTGGGTTTGAGCGTTTCTGGTCCACAGGCTTCTACCAAAAGTTCCGCCTGAGCGCGCGCTGCTGGATTTTTGTTTCTAAAAATCTGCCCTTGCCAGAGCAGTCGTGACCTCGCCAAGAATCTCGTCACGCTTGGTGCTGTGTTACTGCGCTGGCGAAGAAGGTGCACTCACCGGCGCTGCGACCCTTGCCTCTCAAACCCTAAACCCTAAACCCTAAACCCTAAACCCTAAACCCTAAAAACTAAACCCGGTAGCCCAAGTGGTGCCCCTTTGCCTTTCCTTGTTGTTTTCTAGCTTTTCCTTATATATAAAGGAACCAACCCCCCAAGATGGTCGCCTTTTAAGTTATTGTTACTGGGCTACCAAGCTTAGAACACATGGGTGGCTGTCAAAATGGGTGCCCTAAATAATCTAAATATTAGGTGCCGTATCATACTGGGGATCCGAAAAGGGAGCATAATTTTGACAGCCACCCGCATGGGTTACGAGTTAAGAGCTATTGGGCTCTCTCATGAACACGTCGTTGCGACCTTTAACCCAAAGCCTAAACCGAAACCCTAAAGCCTAAAGCCTAAAGCCTAAAGCCTAAAGCCTAAAGCCTAAAGCCTAAAGCCTAAAGCGCACTCACTGTACAGGGGAGCCTACGACTCTAACTCTGAAAGGCCCTATAAATCCCCTGTACTTACAAACTCTCCCCAAACCCTAAACCCCAAACCCCAAACCCCAAACCCCAAACCCCAAACCCTAAACCCTAAACCCTAAACCCCAAACCCCGAACCCAAACCCTAAACCCCAAACCCTAAACCCTAAACCCCAAACCCTAAACCTTAAACCCCAAACCCTACAAGCCTGGGCAGCATGGTGCAGCACCTCGTTTCACAAAGTCGCTCCAAACTTCTTAGATTCAGGCTTGCTGAACTGATTAGCCCTAGGTCCGGAGGAGCGGTTTAGGGTTTAGGGTTTAGGGTTTAGGGGTTAGGGTTTAGGGTTTAGGGTTCAGGGTTCAGGGTTCGGGTTTCGGGCTCCAGTTTGTCTAGGCGCAGTGAAGTTCACAAGCAGCGTTGCCATCGTGAAGCTCCCTTCCGCAAGCTCCCAGATGTCCATAGAGACCTGCATTGATCGCTTGACCCTGAACAGTAAACAGTCCCCCCCCCCACCCCCCCCCAAGAAGGGGACCGGAGTATCCCTAAACCCTAAACCCTAAACCCTAAACCCTAAACCCTAAACCCTAAACCCAAGAAACAAGCAACCCAGAAGGGGCCTGGAGGGAGCTTTGAAACAACTCCTGACATGTCTTTCTCGCTACTCCCGCGACATCCCTAGCGTTAAGCGCCCGCTGCTCTGCAGCGGGCGGCGCTGGGGTACTTGTACTTTCGAGAATGCGAGCGGGCTCGGGGCTGTATAATGGTTTGCAATCAGTAGTTTGGGGTTTAGGATGGTTTAGGGTCTAGGATGGTTTAGGGTTTAAGGGTTTATAGGGTTTTTTTCTGGTTCAGGGTTTATAGGGTTGATAGGGTTGGCAGGGTTGATAGGGTTGAAAGGATATTGGATCGAGGGGAGACCGAGCGTAATCAATGGCTCCTCATTACCTGCAAGCGTCTTGTTTTTGCGTCACCGATTTGGCCCTCAGTCGACAACCCAAACCCTTGTAGGGCTTAGGGTTTCGATCGGGTTTAGGGTTTAGGCTTCATTCAGGAGGGCACAGCTCAGGGATACGTAGAGTAGCCATGTCTTTCAGTTCTCGCTCGGATCAAGCATTCGTCTGATTTGCAGATTGAGCTGTGTTTCTGCTTACCCTCCATTCTGCTCGTTGAAGCCAGGCCTTGGGTCGAACTACAGCGCGTTAAATCTGTTGCCTGGGATGACACAGAGAACCCTAAACCCTAAACCCGAAACTCTTGTCGATGTTGGAGGAGATGGGCGGAACGAGCAAGCGCGCTGTGTTTGCATAGGCGCGCTCTGTCAGGTAATCCGATCGCGCATCCTTGGACAAATTAGGATGTCGTGGTGTCGGTTGGACTCTGAAGACTCAGAAAGTACAGTAGACCAGATGCCGCTGATGAAAAAAGTGGGCTCGACTTCCTGACTCTAGGTTTAGGATTCCGGGTTGTAGGGGTAGAGTCAGACATGGATCGAGTGAAGAAGCCAAGGTTCAGTCCGTTCATCACGATAGGTCGTTCATGGTTGAGAGAGGTTCGAGGGCCGTGACAAGGTTTCGAGATGCTCGGCGTCCAGGAACTTTAGCCCTCTCCATCAGAGTTTACGAGAAGCTGTTCAGATCCACCAGCGAAATTTCTAGCTCAAAGCAGATTTTTGCAAAGGCCGTTTTGCTCCTCCAACCTCTGCTGCCAGGGCCATGACAAAGGCCGAGCAAAAGAAGGCCGTGCAATTCACCCGGATGTGCAAATTCTGGCGGACGAATGAGTGCAAGATGGGCGCAGACTGCACGTTCGCCCACTCGACATCGGAGTTGCGCCCCAGCCCAAAGCCATGCTTCGACTTCGTGAAGACCGGTTTCTGCTTGCGGGGGGAGGGGTGCAGGTTTGTCCACGAGATGAAGTCCAACTCCAAGTTGGTCGACGTGAACGTGTCGCCCTTCCCGGCAATCCAGGCACAAGCGGGTCCATCCTCTTTCGTTACCACTTACATGATGCCAACGTACAACTTCGTGAATCCCATGACCTTGGCAGAAGCACAGCAACTTCCCCCACCATATGAGCTTGAACCCTACAAGCACATGGCGAACCCACACACGGGCACGGACAACAACGACCTCTTCGGCCCGCGTTTCCATGCACCACCCGTTGTGGAACAAATCCCCGTGCCTTTCAGCCTCGTCGGTTTCGGGCACAAGGGGGACAAGTCAGCGGAAGAATCCAACTTCCCTAGCCTCAGCAAGACGTCGCTGAGTTTCTCAGATTCTCTTGAGCATTGTTTTTTTTGGTTCTGCATGTTCCTGCTCGCCGCCATCATCCTTCTAAGCAGTAGAGAACATGCAGGCAGCCCCCTGCGAGTGATGATTCATGTTCCCTAGACTCCCTAAACCCTCAACCCTAAACCCTAGACCCTAAACCTAAATAATTATTGGGTTTAAGAGATTGCTGTTCAGGAAGACTGTTCAGAGGGTGTGAACTGTCAAGCGCTGCCTTAACCCTGAGCCCCTAAACCCTACAAACCTCAAACCCTAAACCCTAAACCCTAAACCCTAAACCCTAAACCCTAAACCCTAAACCCCAAACCCTAAACCCTAAACCCTAAACCCAAGGCATGGACCACCTTCCTCGCTTCTCCGGGACCAACAGCTTGGCGGCCGATGAAATGAACGAGCTTGACATCTACGATGTGGCTGAGTGTATGACACGGTTTAGGGTTTAGGGTTTAGGGTTTAGGGTTTAGGATTTAGGGTTTAGGGTTTAGGGCTTCGACACCCTTGCACTTTAGCGAGTTGGATCCGCCAGAAATTGAGCAGAGGCTGTATGTCTAATTTTCGGTCCTCATATGTGGGCCCATTGGGACTAAAGCGTGTGGGCAAATGTGCCGTACGAGGTGCAGATCCACCCACGGCGAAGCTCTCAGCACCCCCTTTCGACATGGTAATTTCATGTTGCTCATTCATATTACGATACAGACTGGACGAGAAGCAGCGCGCGCATGGCTGCAGGTTGTTTCGGGTCTGGGCGTGGCGTCTAGACCATTCCAGAGAGGTTTCCTGTCTCGGGCTTCGGCTTCAGTGGGCCCTTATTTGGGTTTGAGCGTTTTGTGGTTCACAGCTTCTACCCCTAAACCCTAAACCCTAAACCCCAAACCTACGGCTTCTACCAACAGTTCAGCCTGAACGCGCGCTGCTGGATCCGTTCTAAGATATCCGCCTTGCCAGAGCAGTCTTGACCTCGCCAAGAACCCTAAACCCTACACCCTAAACCCTAGACCCTAAACCCTAAACCCTAAACCCTAAACCGCCTTGGTGCTGTGTTACTGCGCTGGCATAGAAGGTGCACTCACCGGCGCTACAGCTCTTGCCAGGTAGCACCCCTCTTACACGGTTTAGGATTTAGGGTTTAGGGCTTAGGGTTTAGGGTTTAGGGTTTAGGGTTTAGGGTTTAGGGTTTAGGGTTTAGGGTTTAGGGTTTAGGGTTTAGGGTTCAGGGTTTAGGGTTTAGGGTTTAGGGGTTTACGAGTTCATCGCTATTGGTTGCTTTCAGAAGCCTCGTCAAGCCCTGAAGCCCATGAGCCCTGAAACCTACGAATCCTCAGCCGACAGCTTGAAGCCTAAACCCGTAACCCTAAACCCTAAACCCTAAACCCTAAACACTAGACCTTTGGTACCAGGGGAACCTAGAACTTTCAAAGCCCTATGGACCCTCTAAAACCTGTGACCTATAAAGCCCATACAAACTCCAAAAGCCTGGGCAAAGCCCTAAACCCTAACCCCTAAACCCAATTTCTAAACCCTAAATCCAAAACCCTAAACCCTAAACCCTAAACCCTAAACCCTAAACGCAGCACGGTGCAGCACCTCGGTTTCACACGTCACGCCCACTCTTATTATATTCATGCTGGCTGAACGGATTAACCCTAGGTCCTGAACCCTGCACCCCAAACTTCGACTGCTTTTCCGCTTTGGTTCGTAACTTCGTACAGCGTTGGGTTTAGGGTTTAGGGTTTAGGGTTTAGGGTTTAGGGTTTCGGGTTTAGGGTTTAGGGTTTAGGGTTTAGGGTGGTCCTGAACTTTGCACCCCAAAGCTCGGCTGCTTTTCCGCTTTGAGTTGGGGACTTAAGCTCAAAGGCTTCGTAACTGCGTACATTGCTAAACCCTAAACCCTAAACCCTAAACCCTAATCCCTAAACCCTAAACCCTAAACCAGGGTGATGAGGCACGACTCAGTTTGTCTAGGCGGCGTCCAGTTCTCAAGCAACGTTGTCATTTTGAAGCTGCCTTTCCGGGGTCCTAGATGTCAATGGAACCGATCTCTATCTTCGGAACCCTGAACAGCAGACAGTCCCCCTCAAGAAGGGGTCTGAATTTCCCTAAACCTGACAAAGCCTAAACGCTTACCCCTCACAAGGGACCGGAAAGACAGGATACATGTCTTGCTTGCTACTCCTTGACATCCCTGGTGCCACAGCCCGCATCAGCGGGCGGTGCTGGGGTACTTTGAGAATCCGAGCGGGCTCAGGGCTTGTTAGGGCTTGGGAGTTTGGGATTTTCAGGTTCTAGGGGTCAGGGTTGAGGGTTGAGGGTATAGGGCAAAGCTTAATCAATGACCCTTATTCCCTGCAACCGGCTTGCTTCGTTCAACCAATCTGGCCTTCAGTCGAAAATCCAAACCCTCTTCAAGAGGTCAGGCACCGTTCAGGATACGTAGAGCAGCCACCCCCAAGTAGTAGGATTCCCTTGTAATCAGGACCCCAATAAGGTACCCTAACTCTAAGCCCTAAGCACTAAGCCCTAAATCTTAAACCCTAAGCTCTAGCCCTAAACCCTCAACCCCCATACAAGGTACCTAATTCACTCTTTTAAGGAACCCCTCCAATTTCTTTCAGTTCTCGCTCGGACTCCAAGCATTCGGTTGATTGGCAGATTGACTCGTGTTCCCGCTCAGCCTTCTTGCGGCTCGTTGCCCGCGTGGCCTCGGTCTTAGGGTTTAGGGTTTAGGGTTTAGGGTTTAGGGTTTAGGGTTTAGGGTTTAGGGTTTAGGGTTTAGGGTTTAGGGTTTGGGGTTTAGGGTTTAGGATGCTTTAAAGCCGTTGCCTGGGATGACAGGGAAAACCCTAAACTCTTTGTCGATGTTGGAGGAGATGGGCGGAACGAGCTAGGGCGCTGTCTTCGCATAGGCGTGCTCTGCCAGGGAATCCGATCGCGCATCCTTGGACAAATTAGGATGTCGTGGTGTCGATTGGACTCTGGAGACTCAGAAAGTACAGTAGACCAGATGCAGCTGATGAAAAAAGTGTGTTCGACTGCCTGGCTCTAGGTTTAGGACTCCGGGTTGTAGGGTTGGAGTCAGAACTGCTCGGCGAGTGAAGAGACCTAGGTTCAGCCGGTTCATCACGATAGGTCGTTCATGAGAGACGTTCGAGGGCCATGAGAAGGTTTCGAGATGTCTGGCGTCCAGGAACTTTAGCCCTCTCCCTTAGAGTTTACCGAGAAGATCCACCAGCGAAATCTCCAGCTCAAGGTAGTACTTTTGCAAAGGCCGTTTTGCTCCTCCCATCCCCGCTGCCAGAGCCATGACAAAGGCCGAGCAAAAGAAGGCCGTGCAATTCACCCGGATGTGCAAATTCTGGCGGACGAACGAGTGCAAGATGGGCGCAGACTGCACGTTCGCCCACTCGACATCGGAGTTGCGCCCCAGCCCAAAGCCATGCTTCGACTTCGTGAAGACCGGTTTCTGCTTGCGGGGGGAGGGGTGCAGGTTTGTCCACGAGATGAAGTCCAACTCCAAGTTGGTCGACGTGAACGTGTCGCCCTTCCCGGCAATCCAGGCACAAGCGGGTCCATCCTCTTTCGTTACCACTTACATGATGCCAACGTACAACTTCGTGAATCCCATGACCTTGGCAGAAGCACAGCAACTTCCCCCACCATATGAGCTTGAACCCTACAAGCACATGGCGAACCCACACACGGGCACGGACAACAACGACCTCTTCGGCCCGCGTTTCCATGCACCACCCGTTGTGGAACAAATCCCCGTGCCTTTCAGCCTCGTCGGTTTCGGGCACAAGGGGGACAAGTCAGCGGAAGAATCCAACTTCCCTAGCCTCAGCAAGACGTCGCTGAGTTTCTCAGATGCTCTTGAGCATTGTTTTTGTACCCTAAACCCTAAACCCTAAACCCTAAACCCTAAACCCTAAACCCTATATAAACCTCGCTGCAGTCATCCTTCTAAGCCATCGAGAACATGTAGGCAGCCCCCCTGTGATGTTTCATGTTCTTCTCTATTCTTAGGCTTGGTACTAGGATGCCCAGTAGTACCCTTATTCCCTCTTTTGAGGGGTTTAGGTTCCCTTATAAACCCCTTCAAGCAAAACAGGGCACCCTTTTTAAGCCTAGGTTACGGGCAGCCTAGGGTAGCCCAGTGGTACGCTTTTCCCTTTTTTTTGGTTCAGGGTTCCCTTATAACTTAACCAACCAAAAAAAAAGGTGCCCTTATTGTAAGATGGTAACTGGGGTACCCAGTTGGCTTTTAAGAGAGATTGCTAGTTCGGAAAAAAGCATCAGAGGGTTTCAAGGGCCATCCTGACAGACCTTTTGTTTGGGCTAGACCCTTTAGGGTTTAGGGTTTAGGGTTTAGGGTTTAGGGTTTAGGGTTTAGGGTTTAGGGTAACCCTTAAGAACCAGGTATGGACCACCTTCCTCCATTCTCTGTGACCAAGAGCCTGGAGACCGATGAACGGAGGTTTCCCACAAGGAACGTGACACCCGCCATGTGGCTGAGTGTATGACACGGTTCAGGGTTTAGGGTTTAGGGTTCAGGGTTTAGGGTTTACGGTTTAGGATTCAGCATCTCATGGACTAGCTTTAACACCCACCCACCCAGAGAATCCCACAGCATTTGGAAAAGCACAGCTCACCGATGCCGATTGAGCCGACAGTACTATTACCAAAATTCCAGTGCCGATTGACCGTTTGTGTAAGAACACTGGTGCCGATGGACCGTTTTCGTAAGAACACCGGTGGCCGATGGACCGTGTTCGTAAGAACACTGGTGCCGACGGACCGTTTTCGCAAAAACACCGATGCCGATGGACGGTTTTGGTATGACCACCGGTGGCCGATGGACATTTGTTTTTCGTAAGGACACTGGTGCCGATCGACTGTTTTTGTAAGAACACTGGTGGACCGTTTTTTGTAAGAACACTGCGCAAGAACGCCGGTGCCGATGGACTGTTTTCGTAGGAACGCTGGTGCCGACGGACCGTGTTCGCAAAAACACCGGTCGCCGATGGACCGTTTTCGTAAGAACACCGGTGGCCGATGGCCCGTTTTTGTAAGAACATCTTTTGGGCAGAGGGGCCGTTTTCGTACAAACGTTTAAATATTTATGAAAGAGAAGGTTTAGGGTTTAGGGTTTAGGGTGTAGGGCGAGCTCGACCCGCCAGAAACTAGGACCCCGAGTAGGCCCGTATTCCATTTTTTTAGGGTTCAGGTTCCCTTACAAGCCCCTTTAGACTCAACAGGACACCTCTTGTATTCCTAAGTTACTCCTGGGTCTAGGAATTTGAGCACATGCCGGTGTGTCTAAGTTCTCGCCTCTCTCTCCGGTGGGCAGTTCTTCGGGCAGTTACATGGTCCCGTAATATGGGCCCTTACAAGGGTACCCCCTTACCCTATACAAATTACGGGCCCATACATCAGAACCCTTTAAAGGAGGTTAGGGACCATATTAAGGGTCCATGAATGAAACCGCCCTTAGAGCCTTTATGCAATCTGCCGTACGAGGTGCAGATCCACCCACGGCGAAGCTCTAAGCACCGTGTCTAGCAGCAGGTGCAAATCCACCCATGTTGTTCCTCTCACGATACAGACTTACCGAGGAGCAACGCGCACATGGCTGCGGGTGGTTTCGGTTCTGGGCCGTGGCGCCCTAAACCCTGAACCCTGAACCTTAAACCCTAAACCCTAAACCCTAAACCCTAAACCCTAAACCCTAAACCCTAAACCCTGAACCCGAATTTTCGGTTCTCGTTGCGTCAGCTCTCAGAGGGCTCCTGATTGGGTTTGAGCATTTCTGATTCCACGGCTTCTAGGGAAAGTTTAGCCGGACCGGGCGCTGCTGGACTCCGTTTTCAAGAAGATCTGCTCCGCCGGAGCAGTCTTGTGACCTCGCCAAGGACCTCGGCATAAACCCTAAACCCTAAACCCTAAACCCTAAACCCTAAACCGCTTTGGCGCTGTTTTTCTGCACTGGCAGAGGAGGTGCGCGCACCAGCGCTGCAATCTGGCCCTGTAGTAATATGGGGGGGTCGGAATTATTGCCAATAGTATTCCCTTGTGGTCCCTTTGAAACGATAATGACCCCCAAAACCCTATTCTAGTTATTCAGGCCCCTAGAGTAGCCTTATTAGAGGTTGTGAGCAAGATTTATATACGGGGAATAGTTGTTAAGTATTAGGTACTCTCATCAAACTCGAGAAGGCCTAAATCTAAACCCCCTACACCTTGCATCCTAATCCCTACATTAGCAATTTCCATACCCTAAACCCTAAACCCTAAATCCCTAAATTGGCAATTTCCCCTAGCCGGGTGCTCCCAAAAACCCTCTGAACCCACTAAATGTTTATAGGCGCTATAAGCATTATAAACTCTACAAGCCAGCAGACTCGAGACCCTAAACCCTAAACCCTAAACCCTAAACCCTAAACCCTAAACCCTAAACCCTAAACCCTAAACCCTAAACCCTACGAGCGTGCGCCGCACGGTGCAGCACCTCGGTTTCACACGTCGCTCCCAATTTCTAGATTCAAGCTTGCATAAAACTGATGAAGTTTAGGTTTTAGGGTTTAGGGTTTAGGGCGGTCCTGAACTTTACTCCCTAAACCTCGACTGCTTTTGCGCTTTGGGTTGGGGATTTAAGCTCATAGGCCTCGCAACTTCGTAAGGCTACGTTTATCGTTTAAAGGTTTAAAGGGCTCAAAGTCCGAAGCAGCAGGTGATGAAGCATAGCTCCATGGCTCAATCTTAGGTTTGGCAAACTCACGGGTTTTCCTACTACCCCCCTCTATGCTAGGGGGGGGGGGGTTCCCACCTTGAATAACCTTAGTTAAGCTTACATTTTCCCTAAATAGCCTTAGTTATGGGGGGGAGCCTGGGAGGAGAGTAGGGGAGCTCAAGACCCGTTTGTCCAGGCGGAGTGGAGTTCACAAGCATTGTGGTCAATAAACCCTAAACCCTAAACCCGAAACCCTAAACCCTTAACCCTAAACCCTAAACCCTAAACCCTAAACCCTAAACCCTGTAGCTGGGACTGGATTTTCGCACAACCCTATGTGGGGTAGTTCTCACAATTAGGGGCCCTTTGGTTCGTCCTATACATAGTAGGGCACCCTTAGAACCCTAAACCCTAGCTCGGGACCCTAAACCCTAAACCCTAAACCCTAAACCCTAAACCCTAAACCCTAAACCCTAAACCCTAAACCCTAAACCCTACACCCCCAACTCGGGACCCTAATTTCGAGAACGGCCCCCCCCCATGTTTTTCTTTGACATCCCCGCGCGCCGATCCCGCGGCTTGGCAGTGGACTGGGCGCTGGGGTCGAATCCGAGCGGGCTCAGGGCTTCCTAGGGTGTAGGGGTTTGGGGGGTTTAGGGTTTAGGGTTTAGAGTTTAGGGTTTAGGGTTTAGAGTTTAGGGTTGAGGGTTTAGGGTTTAGGGTTTTGATTTAGGGTTTGGGGTTTGGCGTTTAAGGTGCAGTACGGGTTCAGGGGTTTGGGGTTTAAATGGGCTCAGAAAATGAGGGCTTAGGTTCCAGGGCCAAGCGAAGAGCCGCGGTTTAGGGTTTAGGGTTTATTGTTTACGGTGTAGGATTTAGGGTTTAGTGTTTACTACCTGCTAGCGGCTTGTTTCGCTGAACCAATCTGGCCCTCAGTCGAAGACCCAAACCTTATTCAAGAGGTTAGGCGCAGTTCAGAAATACGCAGAGCACCCTAAACCCAAAGATCTAGCCCTAAACCCTAAACCCCCATATAAGGTACCTAATTCCCTCTTAGAAGGAACCCTCTGATTTCTTTCAGCTCTCGCTCGGAGCAATCATGTGTTTGGCAGATTGATTTGTGCTTCCGCTTCGTCTCCTGCTGCTCATTGCGGCGTGGCCTTGGGCGTAACTACAGTAAATACAGTGCTTTAGAGCTGTTTCCTGGGATGACACAGAAAACCCTAAAGTCACCTTAAACCCTAAACCCTAAACTCTTCACGGTGTTGGAGGAGAGTGGCGGAACGAGCAAGGGCGCTGTCTTCGCATAGACGCGCTCTGTCGGGGAATCCGACCGCGCATCCTCGGACAAGTCAGGATGTCGTGGAGTCGGTTGGACTCTGAAAGGACGGTACCACCAGATGCAGTTGGTGAACAAAAGTGTCTTCGAGTCCCGGCTCTTAGGTTTCATAGTTCAAAGGGTTTCAGAGTTGAGGGTTTAGGGTTTAAGGTTTTCCGATTCAGGGTCGTAGCGTCAGAACCCCCTGGCGCTTGGCGTGATGAGGAATGAGGGAATCAGGTACCCTATATCCCCCTATATATTTTTATGCTACCCCCCCCCCCCAGCGACCTACCCTTTTTAGGCCTTTTTAGGCTTTTTTAAAAAAAACAACAAAGGAGGCCCAAAAGTCGCGTAGTTAATCACCGGGTAATGAAGGACAGTTACTGGGAAACCCACCTCACAGACCCCAATAAGCCAGCATTGGAAGAATCTACATTTTGAATCTGAAGCGGACAATGCTGTTTTTAGATGTTTAGATCAGTGTTTTTCTATGCAAATTGTGCGTTTCAAGGGCAATTAATGTTTTGTTGAGCAACTAATTTATTTATACAGTTGTGTTTGTACGAGGCAAAGTATTAATCAAATAGTGAAACATTTTTCTTGGTTCTATGCGAATTTAGCTACTAGAGTAATTATTCAGCAAAGAGCCCAATTTGACCCAAGTGAATACTATTTAAAGGAGCATACTCAACCAAGATACGAAATAAACACCATTCTCAACCAAAAAATGGCAAAGTGTGCGTTTAAAGTGCGAATACTGTATTTATACAATTGTGTTTGTACTAGGCAAAGTATGCTCTCTGAAAAGTCCACTGAAATACCTTATGTTTACATATTCATGAATCGTTCTTGTTTTTGAAATAGTCATTTTATGCGAATTTGGCTACTAGAGCAATTATTAAGCAAATAGCCCAATTTGACTCAAGTGAATACCATTTAAAGGACCATACTCAACCAAAATACGAAAGAAGCACCATATTCAACCAACATATGGCAAAGTGTGGTTTAAAGGGCAAATAGTGCTTTGTTGAGCAACTAATGCATTGAAACAGTTGTGTTTATACCAGGCAAAGTATTATTGAAGTACTATCTGCAAAGTCAAATGAAACACCTTATGTTTACATATTCATGAAACATTTTTTTGAAGTATTCATTCTATGCGAATTTAACTACGAGAGGAGTTCTTAAGCAAATAGCCCAATTTGACTCAAGTGAATACTATTTAAAGGACCATACTTAACCAAATACGAAATAAACACTTGCGGAAATGGAAACGGCTCTACCTACATAACAATGAGACAAAGATTGCTGAAGTATTCACTAAAGACCACTTATATACTATGTCTGAAAAGCCCAATTTGCATGAGCAAGCTTAAAAATGGACAATAATGGAAATAGAAGCGGTTCTACTTACATAACGATGAAACAAAGATGTCTGAAGTATTCAATAAAGACCAGATATATACTATGCCTGAAAAAAGCAACTTGCACAATCAGGCTTAAAAATGCACAAGAATACTAGAAAAGTACTTAGTGAAGGCCATACACAAGCAAATTCACAAATACATAACAACATCCAAAAGCGCAAGCTTTTCAGGAGAATCTCTGGTAAAGTTTGGATTATAGGGTTTTGGGGTATTCCTGGACGAGTAGGAGTCACTTTTTAAGCAAACAGTTCTAAGCAAGAAATGCTTTTTCTCAAGACAAGTATTGCAAATGCTGCTTCTAGATAATTAATCGCATTTACCAGGCAAATATTATCCATGCGAATTGAGCTACCAGAGCACCAAGTAATGGCTGAATAAGGTCTACTACACTTGAGTACAACCAAGAGATGCACTAAACACTAGCGGCTCTACTTACATAATAACGAAACAAATAGTTCTGAAGCACTAGAAAGACCATTTGTATACTATTTCTGAAAAGCACAATTAGCATAAGCACACTTAAAAATGTGTAGTTGTTGCCTCGTGACCGTGAAGGCGAACCAAAAAGCCAAAATACCAAAACCAAAAAACCAAAAATACCAAAAATACCAAAACCAAAAAAACCAAAAAAACCAAAATCAAAAAAAACAAAAATACCAAAAAAACCAATTTTCCGGGACTCTTGGAGAAGCCTCATAGGGATTTCCTCAGAGTCCCGGAAAATTGGTTTTTTTGGTATTTTTGGTTTTTTTGGTTTTGGTTTTTTTGGTTTTTTTGGTTTTGGTTTTTTGTTTTTTTTGGTTTTGGTATTTTTGGTTTTTCTGCTGTCCCGTGTATGCGATTTTAGTTGTATTTTAGTCTACGCCCTAGGAAATACGCTATATTGCACACCGAGTTTGCTTGCAGTGCAGCTGGGTGACTTGAGACAAGGCGAAAAAGGGTAGGTCACTGCGGGGGGGGGGTACCATATATATATATATATATATATATATACCTTTAAGGGAATAAATCGGGTACCTCAGTGCCTCATTCTCTACTAACACTAAGACGAGTGGCCCGTTCAAGGTGAGGAATTTCCGACGCCACGAACTGTAGCCCCCTCTAGAAGCTGTCAAGGGACTAAAGGAGGGACCCTAATAAGGTTTTTTTTTTAGGGGCTCTTTTAGGGGCTACTTAGGTATATAGGGACTCTGACTATACCCTTTGTATTAAAGCTGTCTTTTCTGCTCTGAGGCCGTAAATGTAAGCCAGCAAACCTGCGTTGATGAGTTCCCGAATTTCGGAACCGTAGGTTGCGCCCATGTCATGTATCTCTAGTGGAAGTGGGTTGGGTTGCAAGAAATAGGTAGCTTCCAGTGCATGATTTATAGGGGTCTTGCCCTAAACCCCCAAACCCTAAACCCTAAACCCTATAGGAGACTTAGGCCTCAAGGGGCCCCGACATGCGCGGCAGGCTCTGTATGTGGCGTTCAACGCGGAGCGAGGCAGCCAGCGCTTGTTGGAGGGTTTAGGGTTTAGGGTTTAGGGTTTAGGGTTTGGGGTTTGGGGTTTAGGGTTTAGGGTTTAGGGTTTAGGGTTTGGGGTTTAGGGTTTGGGGTTTAGGGTTTAAAGTGTCTACTGTCGGATGCCTTGTGATTCTTTTCCTTTGTGCAGGAGATGCTCAGAAAGGGTGCCGACAACGTGTCGGGTGTAGGGTTTAGGGTTTAGGGTTTAGGGTTTAGGGTTTAGGGTTTGGGGTTTAGGGTTTAGGGTTTGGGGTTTAGGGTTTAGGGTTTGGGGTTTTAGGGTTTAGGGTTTGGGGTTTAGGGCTTCCTAGGTTTTCAGGCGGGGGCGCGAGATTTCGTCGGGCTGGGCCTTGTTTGGAGATTCCAGGTTGGAGTCCCTAAACCCTAAACCCTAAACCCTAAACCCTGGAGTACTCTTGCGGTCGCAGGCGAAGCACGGAGAAACGAGGAGGTGTTGAGCTGAGAGGCGAAGGAGGAAAGGAAAAGGTTTAGGTTTAGGGTTTAGGGTTTAGGGTTTAGGGTTTAGGGTTTAGGGTTTAGGGTTTAGGGTTTAGGGTTTAGGGTTTAGGGTTTAGGGTTTAGGGTTTAGGGTTTAGGGGGGCTCGAAACAACTACTGCAACAATAGAAACTAGTAAGACTGAGCTTTGGGGACCCTCATGCTGACATAACCTGGCTCCCGTGGGCCTGGAACCGGGTTGCTGTCGACTCCCCGGCCAATTTTAAGGGCTGCGGCCTCACCTCACTAATTTTCAGAGCTTGTAGAGAGCTACATCCTTGGGGGTCACATGAACCGCAAAAGGGTTGATGGATCATATGCATATGCCTTAAAGGGAATTCTAGTAGTATAATTAGGGTTTTTGGCCGAAGATCAAGGACGAGGCGAAGCAAACGCAAGAAGTTAAACATGAAATCAAGCACGCGGCCTTCTGAGCAACTACGATTTGCTTAAGAACCCCTCCCAAACAACATAGATAACAATCCCTTTACCCCTCAAGGACGATGTTTTGTGGGGGGGGTTCTGAAGCAACAAGTAGGTCCTAAACCCTAAACCCTAAACCCTAAACCCTACGGCGAGCGCCACCTCCCAAACTTCAGCTGGCACATGGCGTGCTGGCGCGGCTCCTTTTGGAAACGTATCATCGCTTTTAGGGTTTAGGGTTTAGGGTTTAGGGCTTAGGGTTTAGGGTTTAGGGTTCGTAGCGGAAAGCCTCTTTTGAGGAGGTGGCGGCTGCACTCTTCGATCTCGGGCTGTGGCCATCAAGTACATGGCACGAGCAAATCCAGATGGCCGGAGGGGGTTTGGGGTTCGGGGTTTAGGGTTTTGGTTTTGGGGTTCGGCCGAAGGACTTCTGGGAGATGAACCCTAAACCCTACACCCTAAACCCTAAACCCTAAACCCTAAACCCTAAACCCTAAACCCTAAACCCTAAACCCTAAGATGAGGCCTGGAAGCAGGCGGTGACCTCGTGCAAGCAGCAGGAGAAGGAGAAGGAGCGGGCTCAGTTGAGCGAGCTCAAAAGCGCTGAAGGGCGAGGAGGGGCGTCCTCCTGACACGCAGGTTTCGCACTGCGGGCCGCAACTCGTGTAGCAGGTCGAGTTGGAATGTTTTACATCCCTAAACCCTAAACCCTAAACCCTAAACCCTAAACCCTAAACCCTAAACCCTAAACAACCCCAAACCCCAAACCCCATCTTCTTTCTCTCAGTAGGGTTGCCTCGCAGGGCCTTTCACGTGGGCAGGTAGACTCTGTTCGCACTGAGTGCAATTGCGCCAGCAGGGATTGCAATATAGGGCTCTGAATAATTACTATAATACTACTCCCTTTATAATTATGCTACAAATCCCCCCCCCCCCCCAAAGCCCTATTCGAATTTAAGGCCCCTATATGACATCTGAAACCTGCTGCGAGCGGCATGCTACACACCTCCCACGTGGGTCTGGCCCTGCATGGATGGGGAGAGTTGACAGGCCTTGCAAGGCCCTTCAGTTTCGGACTGGTGCGCCCCTAAACCCTAGACCCTAAATTCTAAACCCGAAACCCTGAACCCTAAATTCTAAACCCTAAACCCTAACCCTACACCCTACAGAGCCTAAACCCATTGGCTGAAATTGATTCAAACGGCCAAGGATCCCACATCCGCTTTTGCCTGACATGGCGAAAAAAGGAGCCTTTTCAATTGGAATAGGGTTTAGGGCTTAAGGTTTAGGGTTTGGGGTTTGGGGTTTAGGGTTCAGGGTTCAGGGTTTTGGGGCTTATCATAGTATATTTATACAGGGGCCACAAGGGAATGCTACTCGTACTGAGTCCGACCCCTACTTGGTGGTTCATGGTACTTAGTAATCCAATTAGAACTTGTACTTATAACCCAATTATACCCCTATTAGGGCACTTTTTGTGGGTTTTAACTACCCCTAAGCCCTAAACCCTAAACAACCCTAAACCCTAAAAACCCTAAACCCTAAACCCTAAACCCTACACTTGTAATGGGTTACTAAGTACCCTGAACCTCCAAGTATGTTACTCATCCGCGGCAGGGTTTCTAGGGCTTTGGGCTGAGGGGTTTAGGGTTTGGGGGTTTAGGGTTTAAGGTTCAGGGTTTAGGTTTTAGGGTTTAGGGGTTTAAATAGGGTTTTGGGTTTAGCCAGTTTTTTGAGCTAAGAGGCTCAATGTTTGTTTTTGGGAAGCTGCTCCGACGTGTTTGAGGAGAGTCCGGAGTGCGGGGATGAGACCCCTAACCCCCCAAAACCCCCAGAACCCTGCGCACGCCTAAAGGCCTTAACACACCCTAAGAGCCAATCATCCCAGAGCCTAAACTCTGCGGAGTACCCTAAACCCGAAGCATTCAAAACCCTAAGTGAAGTGATCTAAAATCGTGTTAACCCTGAACTCCCGATTCAACCCTATGCGTCACACACTTCTGGACCCGGATTGTATCCCATGGAGCCCAATGCCCCTTAGTTAGATGAACTCAGCGCCACACCCCAGACCTTCTAAGCCCCAAACCCCAATACTTGCAGATTATTGCACAGCCCCCACACCCCAAATCCCTCTACACACGCCTACACTTTAAACACATAAACCCATAAACCCATAAACACATAAACCCATAACCCATAAACCCATAAACCCTAAACCCTAGCAAACCCTAAGCCGCCTAAAAACCCTTCAACCTCCAGACCCCTACTTGGAGGTTCATGGTACTTACTAACCACTTAAAACTGGGCTTATAACCCTACTTATAATAGGGATAACCCCTGTAAGGCCATTTAGGGGTATTATAAGTAGGGTTATAAGTACAATCATAATTGGCGAGTAAGTACTATGAACCTTCAAGTAAGCCTTGCTGAGGTACAAGAAGGCTGGCAAGACCATCAAGGAGTCCGGGATTGAGAGGTCTTATGGTGTGGTTTAGGGTTTAGGGTTCGGGGTTTAGGGTTTAGGGTTTAGGGTTTAGGGTTTAGGGGTTCGGGGTTTAGAAGTTTGGGGTTTAGGGTTTGTAAACACTGGGAGGTGCCGGCCCCAGGCTCGGGGCGCCTGTAGGCACATGTGTTTTTTCGGGTTTAGGGACTAAGGTTTAGGGTTTAGGGTTTAGGGTTTCGGGTTTAGGGTCTAGGGTTGGGGGTTTAGGGTCTGGTTTGGGTTTAATGTTTAGGTTTAATGTATTCAGTCTTAGACTAGAAGGATCCTTTCGCAGGATAAGCCCCGAAATCCCAACCCCCTCCCCCCCCCCCCCCCCCCCCTGACTTTAGGCCCTCATACCTGAAGCCCCAAGCCCATAAGCCCTGGATAATTGCCAGAGACAACTCGGATCCCTACAGAACCCACAGGTCCCAAACCCTAAACCCCTAAACCCCCAAACCCAAAACCGAACCCTAAAACCTAAACCCCTAAACCTAAGCGCCAAACTCTGAACCCCAATGCCTAAACCCCTAACCCTAAACCCCTTACCCTGTACCTTAAACCCCAAAACCTAAACCCTAAACCCCCCAACCCTAAACCCTAAACCCCATACCTTATTTTGAACCTAAACCCCTAACCTGAAACCCCAAACCCGAAACCCCAAACCCTAAACCCCAAATCCTAAACCCTAAACCACTAAACCCCGAAACCCGAAACCCCAAACCCTATAACCGTAAACTTTCGTTTAAACCTACACCCTAAACCCCAAACCCTAAACCCCAAACCCTCAACCCCAAAGCCCAAACCCCAAACCCCAAACCCCAAACCCCAAACCCTAAACCCTAAACCCCAAACCCCTGACCCTAACCCTAAACCCTAAGCCCTACTGAAGGAGTTCGGACCCATGATCCTGGCCTCCGGCGGCTTCGGCGCCGACTTCGGAGCGGTAGCTCGTCGCTGCTGCGTAGGGTTTAGGGTTAGGGTTTAGGGTTTAGGGTTTAGGGCTTAGGGCTTAGGGCTTAGGGGTTAGGGTTTAGGGTTTAGGGTTTAGGGTTTAGGGTTTAGGGTTTCGACGTCGGCCTAAAACAAGCGGTTTAGGGTTTGGGGTATAGGGTTCAGGGTTGTGGTTCCGAAGCCCCTGCAACCCCCCAAAAAAGAACCACAAAATCCTGAACCCCTTAAAGCCATGAAACTTAGGGCTTAGGGTTTCGGGTTTAGGGTTTGGGGAAAGCCTCCCCAAACCCTCTGACCCCCCAAACCCTCCTGACACAACCCCCTGAACCTAGGACTCACTAACCCTAAACCCTACACCCCAGACCCTAAACCCTAAACCCTAAACCCTGAACCTAGGACTCACTGCTGGCCACATACCGCCCGGATTTGCTCCACCTGCCCACCACCAACGGCGAGCACCACTGGCCCAACGTCTTTCGGGTTTAGGGTTGAGGGTTTAGGGTTTAGGGTTTAGGGTTTAGGGTTAGGGTTTAGGGTGTAGAGTTATAAGGGTTTGCGGCTCGGGGGCGAAATTCAGGACTTTAGGACTTTAGGAGTTTGGAGTTTAGGATTTAGGGTCTAGGGATTAGGGTTAAAGATAGAAGGTGACTATTGACATGTTCCTTCATGAGTGAGGGACTGCGTGGGTTGAGGGAGTAGAGGGTACTACTGAACCGTGAACCCTAAACCCTACCTTAAGAACCCAAAGCCTGCCTCTTCGTAGGTTTTCCTACGAATCCTGCACTTAAGGGGTTTGATAGCAAGAGCTTCCCAAAAAAGCAGGCTTTGGGTGCTGAAGGTAAACCCAAACAGGGTTCCCAGCGTGGGAAATGCCGCACCTAGAGTGGCACAAGTCAGGACTAAACTTTAACGCAAAACAAGTCCCGACCCCCCCCCCCCCCAAGTTCCCCTTCAAATAACTTAGTTATCCCCAAAAAGCCCTAATCATGGGGGGCAACCTAGGGGGGCATAGTCTAGAGGAGGGTAGCAGGGGCACCCATGAAAGGCATGAAAAAAGCTTGTCGTCCAAACACAGCGATTCTCGGCAATATGGTTTCAGCAGCCACGTCTTTTTTTAAACTTAGCAGCTGAGTAGGTAACCTTTAACCTTTGGGAGTATATACAAGCCAAAGTGGGCTGTTGGTTGAGCACGCCGGAGCAGAAAAAGCAGCCAAACCAAAACTGTAAGCCCCAAATCCTAAGCCCTAAACCCTAAGCCCTAAACCATAAGCCCTAAACCCTAAACCCTAAACCCTAAACCCTAAACCCTAAACCCTAAACCCTAAACCCTAAACCCTAAACCCTAAACCCTAAACCCTAAACCCTAAACCCTAAGGAAGGCCAAACAGCCGCGATGAATAGCCTAGGATGCCCAGTAGTGCCCTTATTCCCTTTTTTGGGGGTGAGGTTCCCTTATAAGCCCCTTTAAGCAAAAAAGGGTACCCTTTTTAATCAAACCCTAAACCCTAAACCCTAAACCCTAAACCCTGGTTACTGAGCATCCTAGTAGCCCCAAAGCAAGCACACAGTCGAGGCACTGCACCGGCGATGCCATCAAGATGGGCGAGGCCTGATCCCTAAACCCTAAACCCTAAACCCTAAACCCTAAACCCTAAACCCTAAAGCCTAAAGCCTAAAGCCCTAAACCCTAAAACCCTAAACCCTAAAGCCCTAAACCCTAAACCCTAAAGCCCTAAACCCTAAAGCCCTAAACCCTAAAGCCCGAAAGCCTAAGCTCTGAGGGTCCATAGCTCTCTGTTCAGGGTTCATGGGGTAGTTCGGGGCTATGCAACCTGCACCAGACAGATAGCATGGGCAGCGCCAGTCCTACAGACCAGCAAGAAGCCCTCAAGAATACTAAGCCCTAAGCCCGAAACTCTTACACCCTAAACCCTGGTCCCTAAACCCTACACACTTAAACCCCAAAGTTTATGGTCTTGAAGTCTTGGTGTGAGTTCTTGCCAAGAGAACCTGAGCGAAGAAAAGGGAGAGCTCCAGGCTTATAGTAAGGGTTTAGGGTTGTAGGGTTTCGGGTTTAGGGTTTAGGGCTTTGGGTTCGGGACCATGACAAGCACACTATGCAGGGGCCACTCCATTTGCAAGTGTTTAGGGCTTCGGGTCCCAGGGCTTAGGGCCCCCCAATGACTTCTTCTAAGGGTAGTTACACTGGGACCGGGAGTAGGCCCTTTTTTCCTTTTTTTAGGGTTGGGGTTCCCATATAATCCCCTTAAAGCCAAAAAGGGTACCCTTTTGATTCCTAGGCTACTCCCGGATCTAGTACATGTCGCCTTTAATATGGTCCCGTGCTTTCCTTAAAGCATTCTGATGAATGGGCCCTTGGGTTGTGCAGGGTAGAAGGGGCCCCGTTTGAGGGCCCATCTTGAGGGTTTAGGGTTTAGGGTTTGGGGTTTAGGGTTTAGGGTTTAGGGTTTAGGGTTTAGGGTTTGGGGTTTAGGGTTTAGGGTGGGACCATGTAACTCCCCCTGAGAACTTGTTTGCGTGGCGAGTAGAGGCAATTGGTGCCACCACCATCGACCTTGAGTGGGTCCAGGTGCGAGACTCCATGTAGGGTTTCGCGGTTTAGGGCTTTAGGGTTTAGGGTTAGGGTTGGGTTTAGGGTTTACTGTTTGCTGTTTCGGGTTTGCGTGCATCCATAGCCAAAGCCCTAGCTACAGCCAACACCGATTGCACTCTGGGCTTTCAGTTCTCGATTCCAAGGGTGTGAACGACCAAAAGGTACCTTGTGAATGATGGGCCGAACAGACCTTGGGGACTAAATGAACCCTAAAAGGGTTTATGGTTCATATACCTGACTAGGACTTATAGTAGTCGGGGTACATGACCCCCAATTTTGGGGTTCATTTCGTCCCCAAGGGAGGTTGTCCTTCCGTCGTCTTTTTCCCTCTTTGTTCACGCGCTACAGAAATATTCTTCTGAGTGTGCAAGGAACGCGCGACCCGACAAGAATATTTCTGTGCGCGTGAGTGAACAAAGGGCGGGAAAGGATGGAGTGACTGACCAAAAGACGCGTTAACAGTAGTATTATTTTTGGCAGGCCACCCCAATGTACATCCTGTTGCATGAGGGTGTTCGTTTTACTATTGTCCCATGCATACCAA
This sequence comes from Symbiodinium natans, assembly GCA_905221605.1. Taxonomy (NCBI): domain Eukaryota; class Dinophyceae; order Suessiales; family Symbiodiniaceae; genus Symbiodinium; species Symbiodinium natans. The sequence goes on from CAJNDS010000535.1 coordinate 580,483, forward strand.
ACTCTCGACCTACTATGTACCCTAAACCCTAAACCCTAAACCCTAAACCCTAAACCCTAAACCCTAAACCCTAAACCCTAAACCCTAAACCTACTAGGGACAACTCAACTCAGAAACTCCCATAGACCCGATTTCTGAAACCTCCAAAGCCTTCAACCGCAGCAGCACTCCTTGGACCTCCAAAGCCCTCAACCAAAACAGCAAATCTAGGGGGGGGGGGGGGGGGGTGGGGGGGGGGGTAACCCTAAACCCTAACCCTAAACCCTAAAACCCTAAACCCTACAACCTCCACCCTAAACCCTAAACCCTAAACCCTAAACCCTAAACCCTAAACCCTAAACCCTAAACCCTAAACCCTAAACCCTAAACCCTAAACCCTAACCCTCAACCCTAAACCCGAAACCCAGGTGCACCCGACTGGCCTCGTCAAGCCGGACGACCCCGATGCCAAGGCCCTAAACCCTAAACCCTAACAACCCTAAAAACCCTAAAGACCCTAAACCCTAAAAACCCAAATCCCTGTAAACCCTAAACCCTAAAGGCTGAACCCTAAACCCCAAACCCTAAACCCTAAACCCTAAACCCTAAACCCTAAACCCTAAACCCTAAACCCTAATTAAACCCTAAACCCTAAACCCTAAACCCGCCCACCACCCCTCTCCTTCTGTGGGTGAGTGGGCGCAGTCGAGCGTTCAGCGAGACCATGGCAGGCTCTGCTGAGCTGCAGAGCCTGCAGCCGCACCCCTGAGGGGTCGCCAAGCTGAGGGGTCGCCTACCTTCAAGGGGAAAGTTCGGCTTCTCCCGGACCATTTCTGTTTTTGGGCTTCGGGCCAGTCCCAGACCAATTTTGCTTCTCCCGAACCATTTCTGGGCTCTTCCCGGACAGTTTCTGAGCCTTTTTCGGGCTCCTCCTGGACAGTTTCTGCGCCTTTCGTGGGCTCCCTTTCTGAGCCTTTTTGGGCTCCTCCCGGACAGTTTCTGCGCCTTTTTTTGAGCTCCTCCAGGACCCTTTTCTGCACCTTTTAGGGCTCCTCCCGGACAGTTTCTGAGCCTTTTTGGGCTTCTGGGCTTTTCCCAGACCATTTCAGAATTTTTTTGGGCTTCACCCGACCATTTCTGAGCTTCGGGCTGCCCCCCCAATTTCTGAGCTTATTTGGGCTTCTCCCGACCAACTTTTTTTGGGATTTCCGGGATTCTGGGCTGCCCCCAGACCATTTCTGAGTTTCTTTGAGACCATTTCTGAGCCTTTAACCCGGAAACTTCTGACTATGTTGCGCAAAGCTTTGAAAAAAAAACCCGCTCGACAATCCGACATAGAGAAAAAAGAAAACAATGAGAAGGCCCTCCGGCCGAAGACTCCCCCAACGCAAAACCTAAATTTTTTTGGCTGCAGTTTCTTTACATGTCCTGAACACAAGCTTCTGGGCATGTTTTTCATAAGGCCTCATTGCATAACCACACTTTCGCCATGTAGCTAATCCGACGCAGAAAAATGTTGAATGGCTGGCTGGTTTTGGCTGGCTCCGGCTTGGTTTTGCCGTGAGTTGTGATTGGGTGGCCTTGGGGTGGGCATGTCTTCAAACTATCGCGTCCAGCTGACCGGTGCTACACCCTAAACCCTAAACCCTAAACCCTAAACCCTAAACCCTAAACCCTAAACCCTAAACCCTAAACCCTAAACCCTAAACCCTAAACCCTAAACCCTAAACCCTAAACCCTAAACCCTAAACCCTAAACCTAAACTAAACCCTAAACCCAACCCCCCCCCCCCCCCCCCCATCCGCACTTTCGGCTGCTGCAGGCGCCTTCTTGAAAACTGGGTTTAGGGTTACCGTTGACCGCTGCCCTCAACCCTAGAAACTAAACCCCGACCCTAGACCTTGATCCCTAAACCCCGAACCCTAACAAACCCCCTCATGGGATTCAGGGTTTAGGGCTAAACCCTAAACCCTAAACCTTAAACCTTAAACCCTAAACCCTAAACCGTAAACCGTGGGAAGGTTCTCACACTACGGTTCCCTGTTTTGGGGTTCCTACCCGGGAAAAAGGGGTTGGGACGTTCCCCCTTATACTGACAGCTTAATAAGGATTAGAACCCTAGACCCCAAGCCCTGACCTGACCCCCAAACCCTGAAGCCTATACCTTATAAGGCCCTAAAGCCTGACCCTGAAATCTGGTGATCTTTGAGATAAATCCAAGGCTCAAGGAACTCGCAAAGCCTTAAGCTTTGTGGCTCTAAGGACGTGCCAGAATGTGGTTCCCTACTCCGGGACTTTGGAAGGGTTTTGGCCCTCGCTTCGCGCCCCCGCAATGCCCAGATAAAGCCCGGCACAAGCCAAGCCACAACCCAAGCTCGTAAGACCCTAAACCCTAAACCCTAAACCCTAAGGACTAAACCCTAAGCCCAAAACCCCTTGCGCACAGTGCTCAGTGACATCATCTCCAAACTTGAAAAACCATTACCTCATGTAGTGACATGGAACGTCAGCGAAACTCACTGCTTACGGGGCAGATTGACTGCAAGCCCATGTCAAGTCGTCAACCCTAAACCCCAAACCCCAAACCCTAAACCCTAAACCCTGGGGCCCATGTAACCTGAAGATAACCCCCAAACCCTCAACCCTAGGACGTAAAGAGCACCTTCTTGGGCTCCAAGTTCATTGAAAAGGAAGCACTTTACAGCCCAAGTATGGGGGGCCCCTAAACCCTCGAGGGTTCAGAGTTTAGGGTTTAGGGCTAGGGTTTAGGGTCTCTAAACCCTAAACCCTAAACCCTAAACCCTAAATGCAAAATCAGTGCCTGGTGGGCAGGTCAAGTTCCTGGCTGCTGAGGCCCTGCGAGGCAATCTCTCCGCCTTTGTGGTTTCATCATGGGGTTCGGGTTGGCCCTAAACCCTAAACCCTAAACCCTAAACCCGAAGCCTAAGCAGGACTTTGGGGTTGAGCGTTTAGGGTTGGGGGTTGAGGGTTTTGGGGATGTTCGGTTCGGTTTTGGCATGCTGCTTGACTGAGGAAGTTCGGGCAGCCACATAGGTCAAGGTTCAAGGCTGTTATCGGCCGAGGGTTTGAAAGAAGTAGCCCCAAACCTCCTGCATTTGTTGGGGTTTGGGGCTTCGCAACGCACAGCAAAAGCTGTGCACAAATGCAAGCTCAACGAAAAAAACAGCCTTCCTCCAAAACCCGTAAGACAGTAAACCCGCAAACCCGTAAACCCGTAAACCCTAAACTTCACGGCTTCTCCCTCCTGCATCCAAGAACCCAAACATCCAAAAATGAATTTGCAGAAAGGATTGCGTTTGGGTGTTCAATGTTTAAGGATGATGATGATGATGGTGGTGGTGGTGATGATGATGGTGGGTGTGACAGTGTTCATCCAGTAAGTTTACACAAAATACATACAATGACATCAATCATCGCATGTATCTGTGTGCATGAGTTAAAAGATGATGTGGTTGGTATGTTCACATGGTATAGCATAATAAAATACAACATACGTAGAATATTTATTTATTGTATTCATATGAGAGACATATTTTCGGGAAATGCAGCTTTTGGAAAGCAGGCGTGGGCGGAATTGTCCTCGATGCCAATGGCGACCGATTCTGCAACGAGCTGGGCCGTCGCGACTACGTCACGGGAGAGATGTGGAGACCTGTTTTGACTTTGTGGTGTATAAAGCTGGGTTTTTTGAGGGTTCAGCATTTCCTGGTGCAGTTGAAGCCCTTAGCTCAATATGGCGATGTCAAGATTGATCCCAAGATCCCAAATCCTTACGTGTTGTGGGGTTTAGGGTTTAGAGGACTGTTAGAAAAAAGGGGGAACATCCTAACCTAAACAAAAATCTCAACCAAAAGAAGCTCATCGGTTCCCCTCTCATTGGTACCCAGTGGCGTAGGAGGGTTCGGGGGGGAGTTAGGGTTTAGGGTTTAGGGTTTAGGGTTTAGGGTTTAGGGTTTAGGGTTTAGGGTTTAGGGTTTAGGGTTTAGGGTTTAGGGTTTAGGGTTTAGGGAGTGGACGGGCTCAGCCTTGTCTTCGTCCCGCACTTCCCGTAGGGCGATGTATAGGGGTCGGAATCATTACTATATAGTAATGTTCCTGCACGGTCACTATATAGATATACTATAAAACTCCAAAACTTGATTCGAATTATTAACGCCCCTACAGTAGCCCAGTACCAAGTAGTTCTCTTGTTTCTCCTTCTGTGTTCGTGCCGGCCTCCGAAGTAGGACTGGCAAGTAAGCGTTCAGGCACGATAGGGTTTAGGGTTTAGGGTTTAGGGTTTAGGGTTTAGGGTTTAGGGTTTAGGGTTTAGGGTTTAGGGTTTAGGGTTTAGGGTTTAGGGACTCGGAATCAAGTACACAAGCTTCACACCCGGACCTTAAACTCTCAAGCCCCGACCGCCCAGGAAGAACAAGCCTCCCTTCCGCCTGTGCCTGAACAAGGCTGGATCACATGCTTCTCCGTCTGCTAGTGCCGTTTGGGGTTTAGGGTTTAGGGTTTAGGGTTTAGGGTTTAGGCTTTAGACTTCGCCGCCTGCTAGCGCGAGTTTCTCACAGGACTCTACCTGGGACCCCTAAGGTTGGACCCGTGGGTTTGGGGGGGCCCTTTTGTTACAGATCCTGTAGCTACAAAGGGACCATAAGGGAATCTTATTGGTTTAGGGTTTAGGGTTTAGGGTTTAGGGTTTAGGGTTTAGGGTTTAGGGACCATAAGGGAATCTTATTGGTAATTCTTCCGACCCAGATATGAAGTTCGCCAATCATGCCGCTGTGGTGTGCCACCAAGTTCGGGAGGGTACGAGCGCATGTGTTTAGGGTTTAGGGTTTAGGGTTTAGGGTTTAGGGTTAGGGTTTAGGGTTTAGGGTTCCCTTGCTCTGGGTTTTCTTTTTCCTCAGTGGCACTGAGCGCCTGGTTTCAGAACGCTCTTTGTCCTACATCCTAAACCCTAAACCCTAAACCCTGCCCTAAACCCTAAACCCTAAGCCCTAAACCCTAAACCCTAAACCTAAACCCCAAACACCCTTTCGCTGGGGAGGTGGCGGCCTCTTTGTAAGAAATCCCATCATCAGCATCAGGGGGCTTAAGTTTGAAGCACGAAGCTCCAAAGCCCCAGCTGTCACGCAGTAAGGGGGAGATCTGTAAGGTTTAGGGTTTAGGGTTTAGGACTTGGGGCTTAGGGTTTAGGGTTTTAGGGTTTAGGGTTTAGGGTTTAGGGTTTAGGGTTTAGGGTTTAGGGTTTAGGGTTTAGGGTTTAGCAAGTGGCTGAGCACCATCCAGGCCGCCGCCGATGAGATCATCTGGCACGCCAAGCACTACACCGGCCGTGGCGACACTCGGTAGGCTTAGGGTTTAGGGTTTAAGGTTTAGGGTTTAGGGTTTAGGGTTTAGTGTTTAGGGTTTAGGGTTTAGGGCCCCTGTTCCATACCCCCGAAACCCGAGCAGAAAGTTGCGAGTAACCTCAATAGCCTGAGACTTGTAGGTAAATAGAGTCGTAGTTTTCCGTAAGGACGTCAGGTCGAGGGTTTGAGTTTTAGGGGGAGAATCCTCAAGTCGTGGTAGGAACTGACTAACCCTAAACCCTAAACCCTAAACCCTAAACCCTTGTCATGGTCAGGAGAGAAATCCTCAGCTCGGGGTAGGAACTGACCTGAAACCTTAATCTCCTGAATCGAGAAAACCCTATAAACCGTATAAACCGTTTAGACCCTAAACCTTAGCCTCTCAGCCCAGGTCATGAAGTTCTACCCCTCCGGTGAGGACCTGGCAAAGGACTTCCTCTCCGGGAGGGTTTAGGGTTTAGGGTTTAGGGTTTAGGGTTTAGGGTTTAGGGTTTAGGGTTTAGGGTTTAGGGTTTAGGGTTTAGGGTTTAGGTTTGTTGGGTTGTTCAAGGGTTTAGGGGCCCTCAGGCCTAAAGCCCTCCAAGAAAAAAGGCACCAAAACCCTCAAACCCCCACAAGCCCTAAACCCTAAGACCTTGTTGGCAAGTGGGGGTCAAGGTGTAGGGGTTTAAGGTTTAGGAATTTAGGGATTCAGTGATGGAGGGGTTTGGAGATGTAGGCATGTAGGATGTCCACAGCCCCTTCTTTAGAACCCTAACCCAATATTTTGGTATTTAGGGTATGAGGGTTGATGGTTTAGGTTTTAGCTAGGGTTACCCTAAACCCTAACCCCTTTTTTCTGCACTTTACCCAGCGTTTAGGGTTTGAGGGTTTACCGTTAATGGATTAGGGTTACCCCAAACCCTAAGCCCTAAACCCTAAACCCTAACCCTAAACCCTAAACCCTAAACCCTAAACCCTAAACCCTAAACCCTAAACCCTAAACCCTAAACCTAAACCCCCCCAAACACGCGGAGGACATGGGCGTGCCTCTCCAGAAGCTCGTGGATGCCCACCAGAAGCACTTCGAGGTGCACCAGGGCCTGGTGTTGCGTTTTTTTTTGTAGGGCTTAGGGTTTAGGGTTCAGGGTTTAGGGTGTAGGGTTTAGGGTGTAGGGTTTAGGGTTTAGGGTTTAGGTCTTGGGCCTTAGGGCCTAGGGTTGTGGGTTTAGGGTTTAGGGTTTTGGATTTAGGGTTTCGGTTTTAGGGTTTAGGGCTAAAGTTTTTGGGTGTAGGGGTTTAGGGTTTAGGGTTTGAGATTTAGGGTCTTGGGTGGTAGGGGTTTAGGGGTTAGGGTATTCTCTAAACCGGCAGCGCGAAACTTTGGAACCCTCAGCCAAAAGCCCTCAACCACTTCACCCCACACCTCCAAAGCCCCCAGCCTTTGAATTTGGCTCCTACCCAGACCCTAGAGCCTAAACCCTTACAAGCCACCAATGGGCTTAGGTTAGGGTTTAGTCCCTAAGGCTTAGGGTTTAGGGTTTAGGGTTTAGGGTTAGGGTTTAGGGTTTAGGGTTTAGGGTTTAGGGTTTAGGGTTTAGGGTTTAGGGTTTAGGGTTTAGTTTTTAGGGTTTAGGGTTTAGGGTTTAGGGTTTAGGGTTTAGGGTTTAGGGTTTAGGGTTTAGGGTTTACAGATGGTGAAAGCTCAGTGTTTTTTGGGGGGGGCAAGCACGCGCGCAGGCGGCGAAGAAGCAGGAGAAGGACCAAAGTGGGCTGCGCAGGGCTGTAGTGAATGCAGTTTAGGGTTAATTGAGGTTAGGGTTTAGGGTTTAGGGTTTAGGGTTTAGGGTTTAGGGTTTAGGGTTTAGGGTTTAGGGTACAGGGAAGTGATCCCTGGCAGGGATACAGAGGGGATTTTCTCCAGCTCCCTGATTCAGAACCCCCGGCAAGTTGTTGGCGTCGATTCGGCTGCTGACCAAAACGGGGCTTTACGTCTTCCCTCCCTAAACCCTGAACCCAAACCCTAAGATTGAGGCTCGTATACCCTATACACCTGTTAATCCTATTATGGCATATGACCCAGAAACCCTTCTAGGGTGCATTTGGTCTAGAGACCCGAAACCCCCGGAACCCGGTTTAGGGTTTAGGGTTAGGGTTTAGGATTTAGGTAGGGTTGAGGGTTTAGGTTTAGGGTTCAGGTTTCGGGTTTAGGGTTTAGGTATAGGGTTTAGGGTTTAGGGCCAGTGAAGCCCTGAACCTTGAACTCAGATTTGTTGAGCCCTGCACGGTTTAGGTGAGCCGAGGGAGCTGAAGAGTTTGTGTCCTTGATCCAGCTCCCCACACTCTACTCCGTTTAGGGTTTAGGGTTTAGGTTTACGGTTTGAGGTTAGGGTTTAGGGTTTCGGGTTTAGGGTTAAGGGTCCCTTTCAAGCCCTAAACCCTTAAAACCCGCAGCTCTCACAGGACCCTGATGGCGGCCCTTTCCCGGCCTATCCGCCACTCTGCTCCAAACTCCAACTTCCTTGATAGGGTTCTAGGGCTGTTATAGAGTTTAGCGCAGATAGTCTTATATGTATGGCTAGCTGATGTGTAATTAAGGATAACTGCAGTTATGACTGCCCGAAGACCTAACGAAGAGGGACTCTGATGGATTACAAGGTTGCCTACCCCCCCCTCGAGCAATGCCGAAACCCCACTCTAACCCTATCCCTAAACCGTTATCACGTGAGCCCCTCAGCAACCCCGCAAGGTGGACATTTCAACACCCATACCCCGGAACCGGAAACGGCAATACCTGACTACTTCCAAACCCTCAAAAGCCCTAACCCTCACAAGCCCTAAACCCTAAACCCTAAACCCTAAACCCTAAACCCTAAACCCCCTCAACCTGGAAGCCTCTGTCTCAACACAGGTCCGGCAAGACCTGGGATGAGCCCAGTGGCAAGACCGGTAGCGGCAAGAAGTTCTTCCACAACATCATTGACGGCTCGAAGGCCTCAACCCTAAACCCTAAACCCTAAACCCTAAACCCTAAACCCTAAACCCTAAACCCTAAACCCTAAACCCTAAACCCTAAACCCTAAACCCTAAACCCTAAACCCTAAACCCTAACCCTAGAATCGAAGGCCGAGCCCAAGCCTTCAGCCCTCAGCCGGAAAGCCCTAAAGCTCCTGGCTCCTAGTACGTAGGGAATGAGGGAATTAGGCACCTTATATCCTGCCATATGTGGTTTAGGGTTTAGGGTTAGGGTCACTTCTCTAAAATATGGTCCCTTCCCTGGTCCTTATTATAAGGCGGCCCCTCTTATTTAGGGTACCCCACAGGGACCGTATTTCTAGAGAACTAACCGTAGACGCTTGAAGGGACTATGTAACCTCCTCCTAGGAACCAGTAGGTAAGGCTAAGCCCGAAACCCTAAACCCGAAAACCTGAACCCTAAATTTGGGTTTCGGGTTGTTGTTTTTTGTGGGTCGGTGGGTTGGGGCTGGAATGACTTCTCGAAGAGGGTTTAGGGTGAGGCCTCAGGGTGTAGGGAACAGGACCGAGCAGGATTGAGGACTGAGAGTTGAACGGGTGGCTTCTTAAGGATTCTAGGTTTTGTTGTGTTTTTTTTTTCTTTTTTTTTTTTGGGGGGGGGGGGGGGGGTTGAGGGTTTAGGCTCACAGTGCAGACTCTGCGGCGTTTGGGGGGGGCAAGCGCTGAGGTTTGAAGCTTCAGCGTCTTGGGTTGAATTCGGCAACCAGATGCCTTGTATCCCCTTATAGATACCTTGAGAAGAGGGATCATTAGCGGGTGCCTAGAATCCCTAATTCTCTTCTAGGAAGCATACGTAGGGTTTTTTTTGGGGGGACAGGCGAGTTTAGACCGGCTAATATAGGGCCCTTAAGAATTAAGAATTGGAACAGGAACCACGAAAGGGGTACGATTAGTATTTATTCCGACCCTTATATCCCCAAAAACCATTTTGCTTAGGGTTTCGGGCTTATTTAGGGTTTAGGGGTTTAGGGGTTTAGGATTTAGGGTTTAGGGTGTAGAGGGTTTAACCCTAAACCCTACACCGCTGTCTCCAAACCCGAAGTCACAAGCACCATGACATTGGTTTGAGGGAGATCTCTCCTGTGAGCTTAAACCCTAAACCCTAAACCCTAAACCCTAGGCCTTGAAATGACGCCTTCATCCTTTAGAGGGTGATGATGAATTACCTTGCAGCTTCGGCATTCGAAGCTTCGGTATGTATGCCTTTTTTCCCTATGGATATAGGGTTTAGGGTTTAGGGTTTAGGGTTTAGGGTTTAGGGTTTAGGGTTTAGGGTTTCCCCAAAAAGCCTTTGGGCCCCCAGGGTAGCAGTGACGGTCGGCATACGTCCTTTTCCCCACCCTGCGTAGGCCCTAAGCCCTAAACCCAAGGCCCCACGTCGGACTTTTTTCTTCCGAAGCCCGTTTCAATCTCTCTACAGATCCCGGACCGCCCCAAACCCGAAACTTTGTCATAGTTGGATAGCACTTTACATGGTTAAGGGTACTTAAACCCAATAAGGAATGAACAATTCAAATCCTATTAGGGTTTAGGGTTCAGGTTTTAGGGTTTAGGGTTTAGGGTACAATGAACCAGGAAGCCCTAAACCTTCAATTCCCGTATACAACCGTCCAGGTTGCCACGGAGCCATTCTACGTGGCCATCATCACCCCTGTGATCCACTACTGCCGCTTTCTCGCGCTTGATCTGGGACCCGAAGCACGTGGATTGAAATCTTGAGGGGAACCCTAAACCCTAGCCCAACCCCTAAACCCTAAACCCTAAACCCTAATCCCTAAACCCCTAAACCCTAAACCCTAAACCCTAAACCCTAAACCCTAAACCCCTAACCCCTAAACCCTAAACCCTAAACCCTAAAACCTAAACCCTAAACCCTAAACCCTAAACCCTAAACCCTAAACCCTAAACCCTAAACCCTAAACCCTAAACCCTAAACCCTAAACCCTAAACCCTAAACCCTAAACCCTAGCCCAACCCCTAAACCCTAAAACCCTTCAAGCTCCTTAAGACTAGATCAGCCCTCAGCTCTAGAAGCACTCGAACACCCCAAGGAACTAAAGAGCTTGAAGGTCTACATCCCTACACTTGTCGAACCCTCCATGCTCTGGAATCCCAAGCTCAAGATCCTTAACTTCTAGAACCCCGGAACCCAAAACCCTAAACCCTAAACCCTAAACCCCAAACACCAAACACCCTAAACCCCAAACATCTTAACTTAACCCTAAACCCTAAGCCCTTCAACCCTCAACCACTAAGCGCATAAAGCCCTAACATCTAAAACCCTAAACCCTATAAATCTCAAACCCCTTATCTTAACCCTAAACCCTAGACCCTAGACCCTAGACCCTAAACCCTAAACCCTAAACCCTAAACTCTAAGGCCTAAACCCTAAACCCTAAATACCCTAACCCCTGAGATAGCAAGAGAGGCATGGGCGGCCTGGAGTGCACTGTGGATGCCGAGTGCATCGACAAGAAGGGCAAGGCACGGCCGAGCTCCTTTTTGTTAGGTTTAGGGTTTAGGGTTTAGGGGTTGGGCTAGGGTTTAGGGTTTAGGGTTTAGGGTTTAGGGTTTAGGGTTTAGGGTTTAGGGTTTAGGGTTTAGGGTTTAGGGTTTAGGGGGGTTTAGGGGGGTTTAGGGGGGTTTAGGGGGGTTTTCGGGGAGGATGGGGGGGGGGGGGAGGGTTTAGTGTTTAGGTTTCAGGGTTCAGGGTAGGGTCTAACCCTCCAAGCAGTTGAGGTTTAGGGTGTAGGGCTGAGGGTCTTGCGTCGGTCAGCACTAGCCGTAAGCCCCCCAAACTTCGCAAGGGTTAAGGGTTAAGGGTTTAGGGTTTAGGGTTTAGGGTTTAGGACCCACAGCTTAGACGGCAAACTTCCGGCCTCCATCCATCTGCCCCGGAACCTGAGGGTTTAGGGTTTCGGGTTTAGGGTTTAGGGTTTAGGGCCCTATTATAAACCCTTAAAGCGCCCGAAGAGACTGAAGCCGTAGCTTGCTAGCCTAGCTCCTGGTAAGGAAATCAGGTTTTAGGTAACCTCACATCTCACTAGATCTCGAAAAAGCGGGTTGTATATCCCACTAAACCCTAAACCCTAAACTCCAAACCCCCAACCCCAAGCCCCAAACCCTAAACCCTAAACCCTAAACCCTGCCGACGCAGGTCATTCCAGGCTTGTATGTGGCCGGAGAGGCGGCTGGAGGCATCCACGGCAACAACCGCCTGGGTGGCAACTCCTTGCTGGACCTCTTTGAAGGTTTAGGGTTTAGGGTTAATTAGGGTTAGTTAGGGTTAATTAGGGTTTAGGGTTTAGGGTTTGGGGCCGTTTAGGGTTTGGGGTTTAGGGTTTAGGGTTTAGCTGAAGCCCCCCTGAACCCTTAACCAGAAGCCCCTGAATCCTAAACCCTATGCATGGGTTCGCATCAGGTTCGTGTGAATTGAGTACTTTATGGATTGGTTTAGGGTGTAGGGCTGAGGGGTTTCAAGGTTGCGTGTTGAGAGCCTCTGCTGAGGGGGTGCCAGCAACTTTTCTTACAAGCCTTTCGGAAAGCTCCATTCCTGACCCACTTAAGACATTCCGAAACCAGCCCAAACTCAGGTTTTGGGGTTTAGTTCGGGTTTAGGGTTTAGGGTTCAGGGCTTAGCAAATCTTCATGGAAGATTAGATCGGCAGTTCTCTATACGACAAGAGTTGAAGAGGTCCTGCTCCGAAAACAGAAACGACGGGGAGGGGGGGTATATGGGGGTAGGTACCTAGGGAACCTTCGGGAAGCTTAGGGAGCCTTAGGGAGTAGTAGGGAGTCTTAGGGAACCCTAAACCCGCGAAACCCCTTAAACCCTTAAGAACCCCAAAAGAGTCCGTCTCCTGAAGGCCTTATGATGATAGGGCTGTCTTGCTGCGGAACCCTACCCTCTGAGGGTAGTTTCATTGGCCCGTAATATGGTCCCTAGCCTCCTTGAAAGGGTTCTGATGTATGGACCCTTCGTTTGTATAGGGTATATGAGGGGTATATAAAGGGTCCCCGTTTAAGGGCCCATACTAAGGCACCATGTAACTACCCTTTTAGATACTCTGCCCCTATTACTGTATGGGGGGCCTAACCCAAAGAAATGGAGATCCAGAGAACAGGCTTGTGAATTACTCATGTTTGGTGGGGAATGGGGACATGTATTCCTACAGGCCCTCCCACGCATCCCCAAACCCTAAACCCTAAAAGACCGTTTGGGAGTTGCGAAGCCAAAACCCGGAAAAAACTTAACCCAAGACTCTAAACCCTAGACCCTAAACCCTAAACTCTTGCAAGCCCTCTGTGCATTCTTAACACCTCGAGGACTGCGTGGTCTTCGGCCGAGTGGCCGGCAAGGTGGGGAAACCTTCTTGCGGAAGCTGGGGTAGGGAGACCACGGTTTAGGGTTCAGGATTTAGGGTTTAGGGTTTAGGGTTTCGGGCTTAGGGCTTAGGGCTTAGGGCTTAGGGTTTCGGGTGCAGATGGCTGGCTTCTCATGGGTTCCCCTACTACCCCCTCTAGACCACCCTCCGTAGGTTCACCCCTTAACTAGCCTATAATTAGGCTTAATTAAGACCTATGCCCTATAAACTTTGAACCCGAAACTCTCGAGCCTACAGGCCCCAAATCCTACACCCTAAGCCCTGAACCCTGAACCCTATAAACCCGAAGGATTTAAAAACAAAACTGGCCCAACATCCTGATCCCGTGCCTGTCCCTATTAAAACCTCTACAGACGGAACCTTGGGTGGGTTAGGGGGGGGGGGGGGGGGTCGGACGGGCTGAGTCAGGCTTAGGCTGGGCTGCTGAGCCAGCATGCTACAATAAGGACGGGCTGGATTTTCGGACAAACGATAAGATCCCCCTAATACTGAAAACCTTTTGGGCTTTTTTATACAAGGGGGGGGACCCTTTCATATTAGGGGGAAGCGATTAGACCCTAAACCCTAAACCCCAAACCCCAAACCCCAAACCCTAAACCCTAAACCCTAAACCCTAAACCCTAAACCCTAAGCCCTGTGGTGGAGAGGCTGCGTGCAAGTTCACCTTCGGCCCCGGCGAGAAGTTCAAGCCTTGCCGCTTGCCGCGGCTGGCTGTAGGGCCTTAGGGCTTAGGGTTCTTAAGCCCTAAACCCTAAACCCTAAACCCTAAACCCTAAACCCTACACCCTAAACCCTAAACCCTAAACCCCGCCCCCCCCAGGGTTAAGGGTTCTGGTCTATTTAGCTCCTGGATTTGGGCTCGAGGTCGTTTAGGGGTTAAGGGTCGTGGAGGGCTCGAGGGTTGGAGTCCCTGTAAATCAGCTTGCGTAGGTTTTCGGGTTTGGGGGTTCAGAGTTTACTCAGGGTCTGGGGTTTAGGTTTTCAGGTTTGGGGTTGAAGCTTTACTTAAGGTTTAGGATTGAATTGAATGCTTAGGCCAGGGTTAAGAGCTTTTCTAGCCCAAGTTTAGAGCTGCGGGTGTAAGGTTGAAACCCTCAGCCCTACAACCTGAGCCCTAAACCCTGCAACCCTGAACCCTAAGCCCCCAGCAAGTACCAAGCAACTTAGCAACCCTAAACCCTAAACCCTAAACCCTAAACCCTAAACCCTAAACCCTAAACCCTAAACCGCTCAGAATGGTGGAGCCCCAAAGCTGGTTATGACCACGGTTTATGGTTTAGGGGCGTTTAAGCCCTAAACGCTAAACCCTAAACCCTAAACCCTAAACCCTAAACAAGGGAAGGGGGGTCCCATGATGCACGGCTCTGTCGCAAGCTTCAAGTCCGAAATGGTAACCCTCAACCCTAAACCCTAAACCCTAAACCCTAAACCCTAAACCCTAAACCCTAAACCCTAAGCTTCAGGATGTTGGATCAGAGACGAGAGTTGGCTGGGTGACCATGGAGACCGAGGGAGCAGAACTGCGTTTGCTTGGGGATACCCTAAATCCCACGCATGTTCTTCACGCCGCCATGGTGGCGCCAACCAGTGAAGCCCCGGCGCTGTAAGCAACCTTAGCACAAACCACAAACCCCTAGACCCTACACGCCCAAACCCCACACCCTACACCCTGAGCCCTCAACCCTCCTATCCCTAAACCCTAAACCCTAAACCCTAAATACCCTCTTACACCCTTCCGCGATGCCCAAGGCCCGCCACCCACTGAACTCAAAGCGCTGTGCAAGTGAGGGCTGCGCAGGTGATTTTAGAAGACAGCCTCCGCATGAAGTAGGGCCGGTGAAATGATTAGGGTTTAGGGTTTAGGGTTCAGGGTTTAGGGTTTAGGGTGATCTAGTCTACGAATTTTGGCAAATACTTTGTGTTGGGGTTTGAGGGCTTAGGGAGTCGGTACATGGGGTACCGACAGGGGTGCATGAGAGAGTTGGGGGTGGCATTTCTCCTAGGATGCCCAGTAGTACCCTTATTCCCTTTTTGGTAGGTTTAGGTTCCCTTATAAACCCCTTCAAGCAAAAAAGGGCACCCTTTTTCATCCTAGGTTACTGGGCAACCTAGTCTCTTGCTAGAAATGGATTTAGGGTTCAGGGCTTGAGGGTTTGCATCTCAAACGCTACAGCCCCGCAAGTCGAAGTTCGTCCAACTCCCAAACCCTAAACCCTAAACCCTAAACCCTAAACCCTAAACCCTAAACCCAAGAGATGCCCCGAAGTCCAGATATCCTCACCCTGAGCCCTGCAGACCACAGTGGAAGTACTGAGGCTTTAGGGCATTAAGAAGCTGTTTAGGGTCTAGGGCTAGGGTTAGGGCTGAACCCTAAACCCTAAACCCTAAACCCTAAATCCTCATGGGTTTAGGGCTTTGGGTTTCGGAGCTGTAAGATCTCGGGTTCAGGAACTGTAGGGTCTGGCATTTTGGCTATAGGAACTGTAGGGCTTAAGGTCTAGGATCCACAAAACCTCAAGGGTACAACCTTCAGGATCCAAGGTACACCCCCTAGGGTTTAGGGTTTAGGGTTTAGGGTTTAGGGTTTAGGGTTTAGGGTTTAGGGTTTAGGGTCCATGTGGTAGGCTGAATCTGCGGCTGCACAGTGCAGCCTTGGTTTTCCTTCCAAGCGGCGGGGCCGGGCGCCACAAGGGGTGGGCTTCATAGGGTTTGTAGGGTTTGTAGGGTTTAGGGTTTAGAGTTTAGGGCTTCTAAGCTTTGCTGGGTTTTGGAGTAAAACCCTAAAACCCTGAACCGCAACTCAGTTGAAATGCACAGGCCCGCTCCTTGGCCCCGTCTTGAGACGCACGCAGCAGCGCTTCCTTGTGGGAGCCGCAGCCGCGCAAAGGGAAAACACCTTGGGGAAGTGAGAAGTCACCCTGCAGATTAAGGGTTTAGGGTTTAGGGTTTGGAGGAGTGGGTGGGGGGGGGAGGGAAGAATCCTTACCTAGGTATATCCCTCCCTTGAGCATCCATCTCACTCGCACACAACTAAACCCAACAGTCTTGAACCCTAAACTTTACCCTGGCCAGCATGAAGGTCAAGGTCGAGCCAAGCCATCATCCCAAATTCAAACCGCCCCACCCACTCCCCCCCCTCCTAAGAACCCTCTGTCCTCTCTCAACCCCTACAGCTCAGATAAACCTGAGCCCAAAACACCCTAAACCCCAGCTGATCCTAAACCCTAAACCCTAAACCCTAAACCCTAAACCCCAACTGAACTCCTAAAGCCTCTTCCCTCAACACCCTATAAGGCCCTAACACTTCAGCAGCAGCCTTGGACAGGCAGGGCGACAATGCGGTCTCCGTCCGCGGCACGGGGCAGGCCGCCCCCTAAACCCTAAATCCTAAACCCTAAACCCTAAACCCTAAACCCCTAAACCCTAAACCCTAAACCCTAAACCCCTAAACCCTAAACCCTAAACCCTAACCCTAAACCCTAAACCCTGGTCTTTCAGCTCAAGGGCTCTGCACTCCGAAGACGGTTGCCTAATTTTGCCTAAGTCCTACACTCCAGACACTAAGCCCCACAAGTAGGGATGTAGGCTTTAGAATTCAGGATTTTCAGGGTTTTGGAGTTTAGGGTTTAGGGTTAAACCCTGCACCTTAACCCTAAACCCTAAACTCCCTAAACCTAAACCCCAAAACCCAAACCCTCACCAGCTCTGCAGGCGACGGCAGAGGAAGCGCAACAAATCCTGTCGAAGCATCTCGCCTGCCAGCCAGCCTAATCTCATGGGTTTAGGGTTTAGGGTTTAGGGTTTAGGGTTTAGGGTTTAGGGCTTATCATGGGTTCCCCCACTACCCCCCGCTATACTACTTCTCCCGAGGTGCCCTAATTTAGGGCCGTAATCCCTAGGTAGCCTTAATTTGGGGGGGAACCTACGGGTGGGGGAGTAGTTTTGAGGGGGCTAGGAGGGGGACTTATGGTAATCACCAAAAGCTTGGAGAATCTCGGCTTAGGGTTCAGGGTTTCGGGGCTGTCTAGGGCTTCATGGATTTAGGGGCTTAGGGGTTAGGGTCGAGGGCTCGAGCGGAAGGCTGCGAGTAACCCCTAAACCCTACCCTAAACCCTAAACCCTAAACCCTAAACCCTAAACCTGAGGTACCCAGACCGCATCCCAGTCCTTTGTGAGAAGTCGGCTCGCTCGACTCTGCCTGCCTCTTTGGCCGCGTTTTGGTTGGGGCCTAGGTTCCCGGGGGCATTCGGCTTTAAAGGAAGTACTCCCTAAACCCTAAACCCTAAACACCCTAAACCCTAAACCCTAAACCCTAAACCTCTGGGGGGGGGGGGGGGGGGGGTGGAAGACTCCACGATATCTCGACCTTGAGCCTTAAGACCTGCTTGCTGTGTCCCAAACCTAAACCCTAAACCCGAAACCCTAAACCCTAAACCCTAAACTCCCTGCTTTCTCGACCTGCGGAACCAGGCGCCCTGAATCCTGCACCTTAAAGATTTGGAAATGTGCCCCCTGAAACGAAGAAAGCACCCCCCCGATTATCGTCCCTGTGAAGGTGTTTAGGGTTTAGGGTTTAGGGCTCAGGGTTTAGGGTTTAGGGTTTAGGGTTTAGGGTTTAGGGTTTAGGGTCAGCACAGGAAAAAACATTCCAAACCGTAAGCCCTGCATGGCCAGGGAGGATTGCGACCTGCTTAGGGCTTAGGGCTTAGGGTTTAGGGCTTAGGGTTTAGGGCTTAGGGCTTGGGGTTTTAGGGTTTAGGGTATTCTTGGACCCGAAGCTCTCAGCCCTCATGCTTGGAGGTTCAGGGTACTTGGTAACCCTTTTAGGGTTTAGGGTTTAGGGTTTCGGGTTTAGGGTACCTAGCAATCCCTTTATATGTGCAGTTATAACCCACATATAAGCCCCTTAAGTACCTTAAAAGGCTTATACTTGGCTTATACACCGTTGCAATTGGGTTACTAAGTACCATGAACCTCCAAGTAGGCTTTCCAGGGTTTAGACTATTAAGCCCCGCCCCGCTCCACAAAAAAAAAACAAAACAAATAAAACTTCTTAAGTAACATATGCAAGACCAAGAAGAAGAATACGAAAAGAACCCTGAACCCTGAACCCTAAACCCTGAACCCTGAACCCTAAACCCTAATTAAACCCTAAACCCTGAACCCTGAACCCTAAACCCTAAACCCTGAACCCTGAACCCTGAACCCTAAACCCTGAACCCTGAACCCTGAACCCTAAACCCTAAACCCATGCCCTGGATCTGTTCAGGAGCTGCCGAAGAACAAGCGGCCCAGCAGCAAAGCGAAAAAAAACCTAAGCCCCCTAAACCCTAAGCCCCTGTGGGTTTAGGGTTTAGGGGGTTTAGGGTTTCGGGCTTAGGGTTTAGGGTTTAAGGTTTAGGCTTAGGGTTTAGGGGTTAGGGTTTAGGGTTTAGGGTTTAGGGTTTAGGGTTTAGGGTTTAGGGTTTAGGGTTTAGGGTTTAGGGTTTAGGGTTTAGGGTTTAAACTCTGAGCCTTAAACCCTAAGCCCTAAGCCCCTAAACCCTAAGCCCTTAGCCCGAAGCTCCTAAACCCTAAGCCCCTCAGCCCCTAAACCCTAAGCCCCTGAACCCTAAACCCATGCGTCCCAACCAGCATGCTCTAAAAGTGCGAGTGGCCACAAAGAATCGCCTCCACCAGCTTCCACACGGACTTCAGCGACACAGCTTGATACCCCTAAACCCTAAACCCTAAACCCTAAACCCTAAACCCTAAACCCTAAACCTTAAACCCTAAACCCGACAGAGGCTTAGGCTTGGTATATAGGGGGCCATATAAGGTATGTATAGGGTTTCCCTAAACCCTACACCCCACACCCTAAACCCTAAACCCTAAACCCGAAACCCTAAACCCTAAACCCTAAACCCTAAACCCGTTATATTAAGGGTCCCTTCGAGGGGTCCCTCCTTTTACCCCTGAAGTTGGGCGATTTGGGCTTAGGGTGCGACCCATGCCTGACAGGTTTAGGGTTTCGGGTTTCGGGTTTAGGGTTTAGGGTTTAGTGTTTAGCCCCAAGTGGAATCGTGTTGATTGCTCGGGAAAGCCAATGCCCGACAGCTACAAATTCCTTGGGTTTTGGGTTTAAGGTTTCGGGTGTAGGGAGTTAGGAAATCAGGTACCCCACATGGTCGGTTATGTATGGGGGACCTACCGAACCCTAAACCCTAATTCCCTTAAACCCCAAAACCCAAACCCCAAACCCCAAACCCTAAACCCTAAACCCCTACCCGCGAAACCCTAAACCCCAAAACCCCAGACCCTTGACCCCTAAACCCTAAACCCTAAACCCTAAACCCTAAACCCTAAACCCTGCCGATAGACTTGGGCTGTGACCCAGACCCGCGGGGGGATCCAAAAAGTAGAACCCCCAAATAGTACCCTGTACTGTATTGGGTCAGTCTTAGGAACCCTGTAGGGGATATTTTTTTGGATCCTTCCAGGGGTCTTCCCTAAACCCTACACCCTAAACCCTAAACCCTAAACCCTAAACCCTAAACCCTAAACCCTTGCAGTTGGGCTGTGAGGTTTGTCGTCCATGGCTCCATGCTGTGCGGCGAGTTCAAATACATCGCCCTTTGTCGTGGAGCTAAGGTTTGGGGTTTAGGGTTTAGGGTTTAGGGTTTGGGGTTTGGGGTTTAGGGTTTAGGGCCGGGAGCCCGAAGCCCTCAATCCTAGGGTTTAGGGCCTTTAGGGTTTGGGGTTTGGGGTTTGGGGTTTAGGGTTTAGGGCCTAAACCCTAGCCCTATACCCTAATCCCTCTTGAGCCTGGTAGCAGCATTCGCGAGGCCAAGGGGGCTTAGCTAAGTGCAGGAGCATCGGCCTTGCAATAGGCAAGTAGATCTTAAGGGATGTGCTGGGAGGTTCAGGGTTCTTATAACCCCAATGAGGGTCTAATATTCAGGGTACTTCTAACCCCAATTCTGACTTGACTCATGAGCCCCCTAAGTCCCCTAAGTAGGTAGACTTATAACTGGGGTTATAGGTACCCATGAACCTCCAAGTAGGGACTCAGGGGTCAATAGCCCTATAGGGGTCGAGCCCTAAACCCTCCCTAAATCCTATCCACCCCAAACCTTTAGGGCCGATGAAGCCAGAAATCCCTAAACCGTACTTCGTTTTCCTGGGATGTTTGCTGGTGTTTAGGGATTCAGGACTGAGGCGTTTAGGAGCTGTTGAGTTCAGGATCTTCGGTAAGCTCCAAGCTCCAAACTCTAAATCCAAGGTAGACCCCGTCTTTTGCTCCTTTATACTGGCGGGTCGTGCCTTAGACACCAAACGGAAACTTTAAGTTCCCTAACAACCCCAAACCCCCAACCCTGAACCCTAACCACCCCAACCCCTGGGGGGGGATGGGGGGATGTTTTGGGTCCGTAAAGTAGATTCCACAAAGTTTCGCGTTGAGGGTTTTGCGGCTTGGGTTTTGTTTGTGCTTTCAGGGTTTGTCTTACTTTTTTTGGTGGGTGTTTATCTTTCCCCAAACAAAAAAACGGCTCGTCATTTCGAACAGACTCCTGAGAGGTCCACAAGCAGATTGCGGATGCCACTCCGGAACGGTTGAGCGTGGATCAAACGACCCTCGTCCTCGAAGGGGCCGTGGGAGGGTGTACCGTTGGTTTGCTTCGGGTCGTGGTTACTCTTCCCAACCCTAAACCCTAAACCCTAAACCCTAATCAGTTTCCTAAATTCATGCTTTGGGGTCCGGGTTCCCTTACCCCCAAGGAACCCCCCCCACTAAAGCAGAGTACCCATGTTGTCATAAGTTTAGGTTTTGGGTTTAGGGTTTCGGGAATTTGAATTTAGGGTTTAGGGTTGCTGGGCTACCAAGTGCGTTTAGGGCTCATATATATATATATATATATGCTCTAGGCTTTCGGACGTGAGGGTGTTTTCTCGGTTTTTTGTTGGTCCAAATTAAAAAGGGCCTGGGTACTTTTCAGGCTTCAGAGAATGAATAGGGTTTCTGGGGTTTAGGGTTGGGCGTTAGGCTTTAGGCCTTAGGCCTTAGGCCTTAGGCCTTAGGCTTTAGGCTTTAGGCTTTAGGCTTTAGGCTTTAGGCTTTAGGCTTTAGGCTTTAGGCTTTAGGCTTTAGGCTTTAGAGGGTTTAGGGTTTAGAGGGTTTAGAGGGTTTAGGGTTTAGGGTTTAGGGTTTAGAGTGTTTAGGGTTGAGGGTTTATAGAGCGTTTAGAGGGTGTAGAGGGTTTTCAGGGTTTGGAGGGTTTAGAGGGTTCAAGGAGTTTCAGGGCGTAGGGCGTCAAGGGCTCTAAGGCTTTTGAGGGCTTAGGGGTTTGGGGATGTTCTCCCTTATACTAGCAGCCCTTAACATTGATGAAAACAAGGGGACTATCATCCCTACTAAGGACTGTTCGTGCAAGGGGGAAATTTTAAAGGCGCGTTCCCTAAACCCTAAATCCTGAACCCTAAACCCTAGGGGCTTCGTGGCTTTGATCCAAACCCTCTGGCCCTCTAAACCCCAAAACCATATAACCCTAAAGCCTAAACCCTAAACCCGAAACCCTGAACTCTAAACCCTAGACCGTAGCCTGAGCTGCCTGCCAGCAACTCACATGTCAGGGCTGGGAAAGTTTTTGCTCGGGCAATATTATAGGCTTAGGGTTATAATTTTAGGCTTAGGGTTTATGGTTCAGGGTTTATGTTTTTAGGGTTTTAGGGTTTAGGGTTCAGGGTTACGGCTTAGGTTTCAGGGTTGAGGCTTTAGGGTTTAGGGTTTTGGGCTTAGGGATTCAGTATCAAGATTTCTTTTCCGAGCACCCTAATGAATGCCCGAGCGCGTGGGTGGCAACCTGAGGATATACCTCTTCGTCAACGGCGTCACGCCAAAAACTAGTACCCCGATGTCACAGCTGTACGACCAGTTTAAAGCGTCGGACGGCTTCTTGTACATAAGGCCGGGAACGGGGGGGCTGGTGTGATGTCCAAAGCCAACGAATAAGGCTGTTCCAGGGTTTGGGGTGTAGGGCTTAGGGCTTCGGGTTTAGGGTTTAGGGCTTATACATTATGAGCTTTATCGACATACCCACGTGTCCATACACCCGTTAAGGAACTAACACACTTAGATTTGCCCTAAGACCCCTCTGTAACACCCTTAAGGAGGCTTCGCCATTCTGTACAACAACAGCGACGAAAGCAGGAGCAGATTTTCATCGAAGTTCTGAGAACCTGGTTCTGAGAACCTGAAGGCCTGAAATCCCCATTTTGCAAATCCTAGACCCTTAATTGACCCTACAAGCCTAGTTTGCAGATCCTCAGGACCCTCAAAACCCTAACCGCGACCTAGACCCCCGAGACAGTGTAGGAAATTATCTCATTTCGGGGCCCTGTTTGGGTACCCAGAAGAAGGCTTCCTATCATAATAGGCGCCCGAAAGAAGGACCATAAACCCTAAACCCTAAACCCTAAACCGCAGCGCACGCCTTGCAGGTATGGTGCAGAAAATACCTTGGGCTGAGCCCGCGCGCCACGGACGCAAGCGAGATGGCCCTAAACACTATACAGCTTTCCTAAGCGGGTTTTGGGCTTGAGAACGTTTAGGGTTCCGGGTTTAGGGTTTAGGGTTGTTCATGTTACTTACCCAGTTGCAACTGTACTCACTCGATTATAACCACATTAGGGCACTTCAGGGGCTTAGAAGTGGGTTATAAGTACCGCTATAAAAATGGGCTATGAGTACCATGACGCTCCAAGTAACCCTGAACTGGCCCTAAACCCTGAACCCTAAAACGCTAAACCCTACACTCAAAATCCTAAACCCTAAGCCCCAAACACTGAACCCTGAACCCTATAAACCCTAAACCCTAAACCCTTTGTCATCCTCAGCCCAGCCAAGGTCGCCTGTCCCTCGGGCAGTGCTGCGACCTTTTTTAAGAAGGCGGCTTGGCCAAACCAAACCAGTTGGGAGTTTCCCAGAATTAGGGGTTAGGTTTTAGGGTTTGGGGTTTTAGGGTTTTAGGGTTTTAGGGTTTTAGGGTTTAGGGTTTGGGGGCGTCACCATACTAAGGATGACAGTATTTGGGGCTTTCGCCCGACCTGTGGCGGTGCCCATTTCCCCTTTTTCGGTTCATGGTATATGGTTGCTGGTCTTTCCCAAGACCAAATACAAGGTGTAAGGGTTTAGGGTTTCAGGGCTTAGGGTTTCGGGTGTAAGGGTTTATAGTTTATGGTGTCAGGGTTTAGGGTCTAGGGTTGAGGGTTTATGGTTTCAGGGTTTAGGGTTTAGGTTTTATGATTTCAGGGTTCAGGCAAACCTTCAACCCTGCACCCGCCTTGAACCCTACAAACCCTGAACCCGTGAACCTCCTAAACCCTAAACCCTAAACCCTAAACCCTAAACCCTAAACCCATATTTTTTCCATGAACCCATGCATGCATAGGCATCTTGGGGAAGAATAACGGGTGGTTTGCGGTTTCTACTAACATCTGAACCCTAAACCCTAAATCCTAAACCCTAAACCCTAAACCCTAAACCCTAAACCCTAAACCCTCAATTGACCCTTAAAGCTCTACACCAAATCTACTGTTTCCATGGAGCCCGAATTCCGCCAACCGCCCCTCCAGGTACGCGGGGCAGCCGGGTATCTAGTGCCGCTTCTACGCGTGCGCCCCTTCGGGATGTTTCTCCGACGCTTCAGGCCTAGCACTCCTTGAAGACCCCTGTCACCTAGCCCTAAACCCTAAACCCTAAACCCTAAACCCTAAACCCTAAACCCTAAACCCTAAACCCTGTTTCTAAAACCCCCACATCACTCAGGAGTCGGGTGTAGGAGTCCTCTTCTGGTTTCCTTAAGTGGTATGTGTCCTACATACTGGTACCCTTTCGACTCCTTATGCCCAAGAATGCGATATGTCTATCCCCCCCATGATAGGTAACCCTAAGCTCTACAAACCTGAAGCCCTAAACCGTAAACCCTAAACCCTAACCCTAAACCCTAAACTCATAAACTCTCTAAATCCGAAACCCTAAACCCTAAATCCCAGGTTTTTCTTGATTCAGAGGCCAACAGTTTGCTGTTTCAGAAGGTTGAACCAGGCCGGAACCTCGTGGTTCAATAAGGGTCTAGGGTTTAGGGTTTAGGGCTTAGGGTTTAGGGTTTAGGGTTTAGGGTTTAGGGTTTAGGGCTTAGGGCTCAGGGTTTAGGGTTTAGGGTTTGGGGGGCGAATCAAAAGAACTCCTGGTGTTTGGAGTTCAGGGTTTGGGCTTCTAGAGGCATGGTCGATGAGGTATAGAGCCCGAAACATGCGTTAGGCGGGTTTAGGGTTTAGGGTTTAGGGTTTAGGGTTTAGACTGCTCAGTTGTCTGTGGATTCTTAGGGTTTTCGGCGCTTCCTCCTGATCAGATATAGGGGGTACCCAAAAATGGCCCACAATTGAGGGAGATGGCCGCATCATTAACCGGTTCCAAGGCTTCTTGGTAAGTCAGCCAAAATGTGGACATATACCCTATACCCGTAAACCCCCAACCGTAAACCCGAAACCGCTGAACCCTGGCCTGAACCCGAAACGGACTTGGCAAACTGCCCTAAACCCTAAACCCCTAACCCTAAACCCCAAACCCCAAACCCTAAACCCTAAACCCCAAACCCTAAACCCTAAACCCTAAATCAGGGGTTTGCCCGATCCTCCTCCCGTACCGACCCTTCATCCCAACCAACCTACACTACGGCCTAGACACTTTACGGGGTGAATACCCCTCTTCTTGTTCCAAGCACTGCTACCCTAAACCCCAAAACCCTAAATCCGAAATCCTAAAAACTAAACACGACATAACCCTAAAAACTAAACACGAATTAACCCCGTGTAAAACTCTGTTTGTTCAGATACTTCACAGACAAAAATATGAGCCCTGGTGGTCTGCAGCACGAGAAACAGCCACGTCCCACATCCCTGGCACGCAATGGAAGCTTTTATGGTCGGGTACCCTAAACCCTAAATCCTTCATCTTAAGCTTGACCTACACATTGACATAGGGTTTGAAGGAGGGCTTTCGGGGGGCCTACGTCGGTACTCTGGAAGAGGGTGTAATGTTTGGGGTTTAGACCCTATAAGTACAGCAGAATAAGGTCCTCGTTAGGCGATTATTTGCTAAACCCAAACCCAAGTCTAATCCCAGAGCCCTCAACCCTGTAAAGGCCAGGTATGGGTTGAGGACGTGGTTCAGGGCTTAAGACGCTTTTTTGGTGAGGGGGTATTTACTCTCTTGTCATTATCGATCACTATGTGAGTGCATAGGGTTAAGGGCATTAGAGTAAGGGAACCACTTTAGGCTACAGGGCTCAGGAAACCCTAACCCTTTAAACGCTTCAAACTCCAAAATCACGACGATCCATTGCCAGGCCAGGGGTGTTGTGCAGAATCAGGAGTAGGGGGTGCCGGCGTAAGAAAGCACGCTGCAATCCTTGACAATTCCTCCCTTGGGGGCGAAAAAGAACCACCTAAATTGGGGAGCGCGTGCAGCGCGTACCACGTAAAATTTCCGAGCCCAAGCCCGTAAATACGAAAGCCCTATAAACCCTTTACCCTAATAAGGCCACAACCCCTAAAGCCCTAAACCCTGACAATACGTTGTGGGCCCCCTTTGGCTCCTAAAGCCCTCAGCACCCGAAGCCCTAAACCTTTGGGGCTTCGTTTAGCAGGATTCTCCTAAGCCCTGCAGCCTTCTATAAGACCCTGCCATAAACCCTAAACTCTAAACCCTAAACCCTAAACCCTAAACCCTAAACCCTAAACCCTAGACCCTAAACCCTAAACCCTAAACCCTAAACCCTTAACCCTAAACCCTAAACCCTAAACCCTAAATTTAAGAGCCTCCGGCTCAAGCCGCCGACCCCGCTGGAGCATAGTTGAGAGGTCTAAACCCGCTCGCATGGAAGATCATCCCAACCTACTCGGCAGAGTTCTGTGAATCGTTTGGGGGGGGGTAGGGGGCAGCACCAGGACAAGTTCAAGCCAAAAAGACAGGTGGGTGGGGGGGAGGGGGGGGGTGGGGGGGGGGTCGGGGGGGGGGGGGGGGTGGGGGCGGGGGGGGGGGGGTGGGGGGTGGAGGGGGGGGTGGGCGGCGGGGGGGGTGGGGGGGGGGGGGGTCGGATTTTGAGGGCGCCCCTACCCCCCGTGCTGAACCCCTGTTTACGCTGTGTGGGTGGCGCGGTCCTCCACGAAAAAATTGTGCACCGACCCCCCCCACCCCCCCCCCCCCCCCCTCCCGGGTTTTGGGGGGGTAAGGAGGGAAAGAGGGAGGTTTTCACCTCCTTTTCCCATCCAACACGCCGCCAGGGTCGGCGGACCCTAAACCCTAAACCCTAAACCCTAAACCCTAAACCCAAACCAATCCCTTTTGGGGTTTCCTCTCGCTCCCAAGGGCCTGGGCACCAGCAGGTTCCTAGTGCATGGTCTAGATGGGCCTCGGTGGCAGCCTGGGGTTTAGGGTTTAGGGTTTAGGATTTAGGGTTTAGGGTTCAGGGTTTACAGGGTTTAGGGTTTACAGGTTTAGGGTTTCCAGGGTTTAGGGTTATGGGTTCAGGGTGTAGGTCGCTGGACCCCAAGAAGTAAGCCTCCTTCCAGCCTGAACGGGGTTTGGGGTAGGATTTAGGGATTACAGTAGGGTTTAGGGTTTAGGGTTTAGGGTTTAGGGTTTAGGGTTTAGGGTTTAGGGTTTAGGGTTTAGGGTTTAGGGTTTTGGGCCTGGGGGCCGCCATAGGTTTTTCCTTAACCTGCTCCGGGATGCACGCCGAGGCTTTTGGAATTCAGCTTTGTACAGCCTAGATTGCCTGCGCGCAACGGCGCCATGGGCCGCAGCAATCTGTGTCTTGGTAGCCCTAAACCCTAAACCCTAAACCCTAAACCCTAAACCCTAAACCCTAAACCCTAAACCCTAAACCCTTTTGAAGCACCAACCCCCAAAAGGGTGCCCTTACTATGGGTGGTGGGCTGCCATGGTGTTTTGTACATTTCAACTGCGCCTGCTCTGGATGCTGTGAAGACTCCGCGCTTGAACGGACCCCACCAACCTACGGGCCCCTCAAAGTTCCAAACCCTAAGCCCTCAACCCTATCATATGATGCCCTCGTACTATTGTTGTCACCATCAGAGGTTATGAGTCCAAAAACTTAAATGCACAACCCTCTGAGGTTCATCCCTAAACCCTAAACCCTAAACCCTGATATTCGCACATAAGAGCCCCTGCAGTAGCTGGCAATAGCCGCCGCTCCCATCCAACTATCCAACTCTCAGCACTGCAGCTTTTTTTAGCTGTTTGGTGTCAGCTGGACGGGTGCGGCCTTAACCAATGGTTTAGGGTTTAGGGTTTAGGGTTTAGGGTCTAGGGTCTAGGGTTTAGGGTTTAGGGTTTAGGGTGTAGGGTTTAGGGTGTTTTGGGAGATTCCCTTACTAAGACTAGCTTGGGGCGTCGAGTCTATGGGGTTTGCTGGGCTCAGCCATTCCATGGTCCGGGATAGCCGTGAACTGTACAGAGGTGCGAGCTGCAGCAGGTGCAACTAATCCGCGGCAGCCATGCTGAAAAACCCTAAACCCTAAACCCTAAACCCTAAACCCTAAACCCTAAACCCTAAAGGAGCTAGGCCGACCTTGGCCCTAAACCCTCAACCCCTAAGATATCGAGCAGATCGCCCCTAAGCCCTGAATCCCATCCATGATCCCCGAAAACCGCTCCGTAAAACCCTGTGCCCGTAGACCTCCTTAAGCCCCAAGCCCTAAATCTTAAACCCTAAACTGCCCTAAACCCTAAACCCTAAATCCTAAACCCTAAACCCTAAACCTTTTTGGGCGTTCAGGGGGCCTGTAACTTTGAGCCAGCCCCTCCCGCAGGTAGATGTCCTGCTGCTCATCTGGGGCCTTCTTATCAAGGAGCGGGGCGTGGGACAAGGGAGGGTTTAGGGTTTAGGGTTCAGGGTTTAGGGTTTAGGGTTTAATTAGAGTTCAGGGTTTAGGGCTGGTACTTGCAAAACAGTGCCCAAGTCAAGCTCAAAGACCCCACATACTCAAGCCACCCTGACTTCAGTTAAGCCCGAAAACCCTAACTGCTAGCTTTGGCTCCTAGGTTTCAATTTTTTCTTCAATTTGGCTCGGTGATTTTGCGGCAAGGGCTTTTCTGTGCATCCACATGAAATTAGTAATTAGAGTTCAGCAGTCAGGGGGCAAGATCGCAGGCTTAGTTGAGGGGGTTCGTGGCTTTACGGTTCCTCCCACCACAACCGAAAACCTCCAAAGCCTGTCGCGGGTGAATGTGAAGGAGGGGTTTGGATGCTTGCATTGCCCTTTAAAGGCACCCCATGCAAACAGTCATCAGTATTATAAGGAGCCCCTTCAACCCTAAGTCATGCCCAAAACCCTAAACCCTAAACCCTAAACCCTAAACCCTGGCGGGTCCACAACAGACCCGCGCAAAACTGTGGCCCCACCAGCAAACCTGAGATGGAGGACTTAGGTCACCGCCTTTAGTGTTGAGAAATGACGCCTTTCTGCTCCCCAGTGTGCCTAAAAGCAAGAACTTCCAGCCATTTCTACCCAGAAGAAGGTTTAACCTTCTCGGAACGGATTAGACGATGTAAACCATGAACGTCATCATGCTTGGGCCATGGATGCTCTCTTCTCATCAGAGCAGAATAGACCGTCATGATGCTTGGACCCTGGATGCTCTCTTCCCAGAACGGAGAAGACCATGGACGTCATCATGGTTGGGCCATGGCAGTGCAGAAAACATGTAGACCATGGACGTCATCATGCTTGGGCCATGGATGCTCTCTTTTCATCAGAACAGAGTCGACCATGGACGTCATCATGCTTGGGCCATGGGATACTCTCTTCCCAGAACGGATTAGACTATGGACGTCATCATGGTTGGGCCATGATGCTCTCTTCTATAACTATGGTGAAGCAAACGTGTTATTTAGACCGAGGGCTGGGCAGAAGCGGATGCAAGCAAGACAGGGCTTAGTTTAGGACACGTCGAAAGTGCGAAGTAGTGCACAAAACCCCACAAATACCAGTGCAGTCTACGGATGCCCAAAAAATTGCAGAATAATTTTGGATAAAAATTGCGGGGATGAGGTGATGGGCGAAACCCAGGAAACATCGGTATTTACAGGGGATTCTGAGGGCAACAGAGCTAAACTGCCGAAAGCCCGTGGGTCTGTTATGGCCCCGCCTAGCCCTAAACCCATGAGCCCCTTCAGCCCTGAGCCTGCGATCTTAGCCCCCTAATTCTGAACCCTAAGCCGTTACCCTTCTAATCAAGCCCTAAGACCTAAACCCTAAACCCTAAACCCTAAACCCTAAACCCCCTTTGGCCCTCGAAGGATCGAGGCTGCTCCGCTTTACCGAACACTCCCTAAGGGCAGTTACATGGTGTTTTATCTGTCTTGGAGGGTTCTGAAGTATGGGCTCTTGTTAGGACTATAGAGTGTATAAATATAAATATAAATAAATAAATATATATATATATATATATATACATATAGAGATAAAGCCCATCATTACTAGGGGCTTGCCTCCCCCCCCCCCCCCCCCCCCCCCCCGCCCCCCTCCCCAAGAATGCAAGATCTCAAAGAACAGGGACCTATTTGATAGACCTTAAGACTTGAAAGTTTGTGGTTGAGGGCCCGGTGCCTATAGACCTGAGACTCATCGGCTTGGGCTTCCTAAACCCTAAACCCTAAACCCTAAACCCTAAACCCTAAACGCTTACTTGCCAGGATCCCTGCCTCACCACAGCAGCCCTGGTGCGTCCACGCCTTATTCCGAAACAAAGGAAGGGCTCAGCGTTGTCATAATCAGGGAACCCTAAGCCCCCAACCCTCAACTCTAAACCCTGAAACCTCAGCCCTTCAGTCCTTGAACCCTGTAAGCTCTGAGTCACTTAGAAAGGGCACGGATGGGAGCTGCTGGCGGGGCGTGACAGGCCTTGTCGCGTAGACTCTCGGGCACACCATCCAAAAGAAGTATCACTGTAAAAGATGTCATGCTGGTCGACAGGCTACCGAGCTGTGCTTCACAATCTTTGCAAACGGTGCCTTTTCACAACCCCAGCACAAAGCCCTAAACCCTAAACCCTAAAGCTTCGTGTTCAGGGTTTAAGTAGGGTTTATTTGGTGTTCGGAGATCCCTGAACCCTTCGTGCCCCAAACTCATTGAAACCTGAACTGCCCCCACTCCCCCCCCCCCACCCCCCCCCTCCCCCAAACTCCCCCGGCCCTAAACCCTAAACCCTAAACCCTAAACCCTAAACCCTAAACCCTAAACCCTAAACCCTAAACCCAGGTGAAATTGGCCAAGCCTACGGCGGCGCCTTCTCCTGTGGCGTCGTCCGCATGTGCCGTGACTGAGCGAGGGTTTAGGGGTTAAGTTTAGGGTTTAGGGTTTAGGGTTTAGGGTTGAGGGTTGAGGGTTGAGGGTTGAGGGCTAGGGTCTAGGGTCTGTAGGGCTTGGTGGGGGGGGGGGGGGTTGCTGTCCCTAAGCCTTAAACCCTATAAACCCTTACTAAGGTTCACAGGATGAATAGGGTCTATAGGGATTAGGCTTGACTGCTCTTCATGAAAACCCTAAACCCTAAAAACCCTAAACCCTAAAAACCCTAAACCCTAAAAACCCTAAACCATATAAACCCTTCCTAGGGTTCACAACGCATGGCATCCTGTGAGCCTCTCTGGGACACCAGGCTCCTTGGCCCCTACTTCTGTGAGCCTTAGTTTAGGGCTTAGAGTCCCTAAACCCTATACCGTAAACCCCAAACCCCAAACCCCAAGCCCCAAGCCCCAAGCCCCAAGCCCCAAGCCCCAAGCCCCAAGCCCCAAGCCCCAAGCCCCAAGCCCCAAGCCCCAAGCCCCAAGCCCCAATCCCAAGCCCCAAACCCCAAACCCTAAACCCCAAACCCCAAACCCCAAACCCCAAACCCTAAACCCTAAACCCCTAACCCCAAACCCCAAACCCCAATCCATGCCTTCGCCTTTGCAGTGGGGCTTACCTCGTCGTGGCCGCCACGGTGCTCCTGGAGGCCCAGACGTGGTTGTGGGCTCCATACGCCCCCTAAAATAGGGGTTTAGGGTTTAGGGCTTAGGGTTTAGGAGGGTTTAGGAGGGTTTAGGAGGGTTTAGGAGGGTTTAGGAGGAACCCTAGCCCTAAACCCTAAACCCTAAACCCAACTCCTGGAGCCCTGGCCCCTGTACCCCCCAAAACATGCCACCCACGCTTAGGGTTTAGGGGGTTTGGGGTTTAGGGTTTAGGGTTTAGGGTTTAGGGTTTAGGGTTTAGGGCCCTTTCTGAACCCCGAAAGCCTAAAACTCCAAAGCTGGCAGACCTACGCACTCCTTTGCGTCTGGTCTTTCTGCGAGGAGAGAGGGGTGGGGTGGGGGCTACGGGGCTTGGGGGTTTAGGATTTAGGGTTTAGGGTTTAGGGTTTAGGGTTTAGGGTGGGGGGGGGGGTGCGGGCCTGGGGGCCTTCTATGGTTCGGGTTCGGGGTTAGTGTTCAGTCGGGTTTGAGTTCTTTTTCAGGTTCAGGCTTAGAGTTCTCTGGTTTGGGCCTACGCAGGGTTCTCTCCATAAAGTCGCTCGAGGTTTAGGGTTTAATTAGGGTTTAGGGTTTAGTTAGGGTTTAGGGTTTAGGGTTTAGGGTTTAGGGTTTAGGGTTTAGGGTTTAGGGTTTAGGGTTTAGGGTTTAGGGTTTAGGGTTTAGGGTTTAGGGTTTAGGGTTTAGGGTTTAGGGGTTAGGGGTTAGGGGTTTAAAGTTTAGGGTTATTGTCTGGGTTCAGGAGCCGATCGTTATATTTACATGCAGGTATAAAATTTACCAAAATTCTTTATAAGTGAGAGCTTCGGGGTCCTGTTCTGCCCCCTTAAGAATTATTATAATTGAACATATTAATTATAATATATATTATATATAAGAGCAATCCCAGCACAATACTGTATGCATGGAGCCCAGTCACGTAATGGTTGCGCAAGCGGGGGTGCGGAAGGATGCTTAAAGACTTCATTCATCTGGAGAACTTTTGGCAATGCGGGAGGTACTACGCAAGGAGCTCAGCTCGTGACGACAACTCTGAGTATCAGAGGAGAATTCAGATGCTCATTGACTACGCCTACTACGAGTACCGCACAACTGGAAGGATAAGACTCCAATTCCTGGGCGTCAAGATCGTGCCGCCCAAACCAGGACAGAGGGTATCCGACACACCGCTGGACGGTACCCCAGGCGTTGGTGCAACCCGGGGTTTGGCGCTTCAAGGGTTTTGACTTCGAAAAGTGCCAAAGCACCAGAGAGAAGGTCTGAGCCCCCTAACTCCAGAACCTGCATCCTATCTGGATTTCGGGCCCTAAGCCCCCCATAAGGCCCTAAACCCCAAGCCCCTAAACCATAAGCCCTAAACCCTAAGCCCCTAGGCCCTATAAACCCTGAACCCTAAGTTCTAACCCTAAACCCTAAACGCTAAGCCCTATGCCCTAGGCCCGGAAACCCTAAACCCTGAACCCGGGTTTCGGCGCAGGGGCTTCGGGTTTTAGGATTTCGCGGAGCTCAGGGATCTGCAAAAAAACACCCCCAAGCCGGTATTGGTACAATGGGGTTCAAGGTTTAGGGTTGAGGGTTTAGAGTTTTCGGGTCTTGGGTTCAGGGTTTAGGGCTTAGGGTTTTAGGCTTTAGGGTTTAGGATTGTAGAGTGGGGTTTAGGACTCTAGGGTTTAGGGTTAGGGTTGAGGGTTACAAGGGTGAGGGCTTGCAAGGCTCGTGAGGGCTTCTAGAGCTACCCGAGTCCCCAACTTAGAGCAAACCAAAGAAGTCCCTTGCCCCGAAGCCCCAAGCCCGCCCCCGCAAAGCCCCAAGCCCTATCAACCCTCAGCCACAACCAAAAAAACCTATTAGGGTTTAGGGTTTTAGGATTTTTGGGTTTTAGGGTTTCGAGTTTAGGGTTTACGGTTTAGGGCCACCCCCCCGCCCCCCTATCAAAACGTAAAAAAACAATATATATATATATATATATATATATATTATATATGTATATATATATATGTATGTATATATATATATTATTTTTATATTTATTTAGTTTTGTTTATTTGTTTCTTTATAAAGAAGAGGATCTGCGTGGTGGGCTGCATGCCCCCGAGCTCTCAAGCCTCATGCTGGGCCAGGCGGAATCCGATGGCCTGTCTTAAACATGTCTGGGTGTGTAGTCTCCCGGTTTAGGGTTAGGGTTTAGGGTTTAGGGTTTAGGGTTTAGGGTTTAGGGTTTAGGGTTTAGGGTGCAGGGTGTAGGGTTTAGGGTGTCATATATGTGTTGTTTGTCCTTGTCTTAAGCCCTATACGATTTACGGGAGGCTTCTACAAGCAGGAATTGCCGGCCAGGAGTTATTGTTTGGTCCAGGGTTCAGGGCACAGGCTTCAATCAACCCATGTACCCGTCAGAGGGGAATCTATCCTCGGGGTAAATTTCCCCAACACATATATATATATAGTTATATTATATATATATGTATATAGATCCCTCAAAAACCCTAAACCCTAAACCCGAAATATTTTTGTGCCTTACTACCGGGCTTGGCCTATAAGGGTGCACAGTTTACTCTAGGCAAGTGGGTTGGGCCAGCTACCACCCCCCCCCCCCCCCCCCCCCCTCTCCGAATCTCCTGAAGGGTCGGCTTGGGGCTTAGGGTTTCGGGTTTAGGGTTAGGGTTTCGGGGGTTAGGGTTTAGGGCTTAGGGTTTAGGGTTTGGGGGTTTACGGGTTTACGGGTTTGCGGGTTTTCGGGTTTTCGGGTGTACGGGTTTAAGGGTTAACGGGTTTCGGGTTTACGGGTTGGGCTTCGGGCGACCAAGCCCATCCCTGCAGTCGGTAGCCAGAAATCACAAATGACAAAGACGGCGCCTGCCCTAAGTAGCACAGCAAGCCCTGCAGGAGTTTACTCGTAGTGACGAGCAGGGCTTAGGGCTAGGGTTTCTACACCGAAACCCCGAAACTATAACCCGCCGCAAAACCCTAAACCTGAACCCTAACCTCTAAACCCTACACCCTAAACCCCAAACCCCAAACCCCAAACCCTAAACCCAAAACCCCAAACCCCAAACCCTAAACTTTAAACCCAAACCCTAAACCCTAAATCCCTAAACCCTAAAAAAGAGAAGCCCCCACGGTAGGAAAGCGCGGTGGTGAAGCGGCCTCAAGAGCCCCTGAAGATGAGCTGGGGCCCTGGTAGGGTTTAGGGTTTACAGTTTAGGGTGTAGGGTTTAGGGTTTAGGGTTCGGGGTTAGGGTTTAGAGTTTGGGGTTAGGGTTTGGTGTTTAGGGCTTTTGGGGTTTCAGGGTTTCAGGGTTTAGGGTTTAGGGCTTTTGAGATTTGAGGGTTTAGTTTTTAGGGCTTTTGGTGTTCAGGGTTCAGGGTTTAGGGATTTTGGGATTATAGGGTTTAGGTTTTAAGGCTGTTGGGGTTTTAGGGTTTTAGGGTCCGCTTTTAGGGTTTTCGGGTTTTAGGGTCGAGGGTTTTCCGAAGCTCAAAGCTGCAGTTTTCGGAGTCCGCAGCTGCACGAGGCTTGCGGCAGGTTTAGGGTTTAGGGTTTAGGGTTTGGGGTTTCGGGTTTTGGGTTTAGCGTGTTTGGGGTTTGGGGTTTATGCGACCTGTCATACGGACCTCTCCGAAGGGTTTAGGAGTTTAGGGTTTAGGGAAACAGGTCTCTGTCCAGAGGGCTTATGCGTTTCACAGGGCTTGTAAGTCACAGCACTTACAGTAACTGCAGGGGCTGTGCCTATTACCCCCCCCCCACACAGAACACAAAAGCAGCAAGCCCTTTGGGGGCTGTAGGGTTGAGGGCAGGGGGTTGAGCCCGAAACCCCACACCCTAAACCCTAAACCCTAAACATCCCGAAGCCCTATAGAAACCCAGAAATACCTTCATCCAAAAGCAGTTCGGCCTTGAAGAAGACATGCCCAGGACCGAGGGGTCCAGACTTCAACCCGAAACCCGAAACCGTAAACCCTAAACCCTAAACCCTAAACCCTAAACCCTAAACCCTAAACCCTAAACCCTAAACCCTAACCCTAAACCCTAACTTGCACCCTTAAGGTGGTAGCCCCTGAAGGGTTTCCAAACGCTGAGCCCAAAGACGCCAACCCCAAAACCCCTAACCCCTACACCCTAAACCCTAACCCCTAAACCCTAAACCCTAAACCCTAAACCCTAAACCCTAAACCCTAAACCCTAAACCCCTAAACCCCTAAACCCTAAACCCCTAAACCCTAAACCCCTAAACCAGCCCAAGCTCTTCACGCTCAGCATCCTTTCCGGCCCTTGAGACCCCTAAACCCTAAACCCTAAACCCTAAACCCTAAACCCTAAACCCTAAACCCTAAACCCTAAACCTTACACCCTAAACCCCAAACCCCAAACCCCAACATTTGGCCTGGCCGCCATTAAGAACCCACAAAATCCCCAAAGTCCTCAAAACCCTCAAGCACTAAACCCTAAACCCTCAACCCTAAATCTTAAAACCCTTGAACGGTGTGTCCATTGTAGGTAAAAAGAAACCCTCGGCCCTCAACCCCTCATTTCACACCTAGGGGCTTGGGGGAATTCTTCAGGGTGTGGGGCCCTTAAACGCTAAACCTTCAAAACC
>CAJNDS010000535.1:618387-623387 GCA_905221605.1 Symbiodinium natans
CCTATAACCCCATAACCCCAAAACCCTATAGCCCTAAACCTTTAGGGCTCAGGCTTCATAAGCCCTAAACCGGAAACCCCAAACCCAAAGCTTGAGGGTTTAGGGATTAGGGTTTATAAGGATTAGGGTTTAAGGTTTAGGGTTTAGGGTTGAACTCCAAAGAGCACCCAAAACTGCAGCGAACCCTACGGATGGTAGGCGGCGACACCATCTTCGGCAGTGGTTTCCTGAGAGTGCTGCCTAGAAGCCTCAACCCTCAACCCCACACCCTCAACCCTAACCCCTATACACTACATACTTTGCTACGAGGATTGGAGATTGCGCTTCGCCGCAATGGGTGTCGTTGCTTTCCGGTGGCGTTGGGTTCAAGGTTGCGGGCAGCTTAGGGTTTAGGGTTTAGGGTTTAGGGTTTAGGGTTTCGGGTTTCGGGTTTAGGGTTTAGGGTTTAGGGTTTAGGGCATCGCGAGCTTCTTCCGAACACCTCTTGATCCTCAACCGTATAGTGAGCACCCTAAACCCCTCCAACCCTAAACTCCAAAACCATGTCTAAAGCAGGGTATATATTTCTGGTTTTGGTGAGTGTATATAAGGTTCCTTTGTAATATTGGTGAGTGTATATACCTGGTGTCCTTTTGGGGGTACAAGAAATATATACCCTACTATAATGTGACTCGACAAAAAGCCAAGCCGCAACGATGTCGAGCTCTGGACAAAGGCTTTGTGTTTCAGGACATTGAAGTCGTCGTCCTAGGAATCAGGGTTTAGAGGCCGAGCTGTACAATGAAGGGCTTTGAGATTTTGGGAGATTTCGGGTTCGGGTTTAGGGTTTAGGGTTCTTTGAGGTCTTTGGCTTGTACCCCCAGTGTGCACACAGCATGCGCAAGAGTGAGGCTGCTGGGCAGTTGATGGTTGAACTTCGCCTCTCCCCTGTAAAAGTCGGGGCATTTCCAATCTGCCCTCCCGGTTTCTTTAGGGTTTAGGGTTTAGGGCACCCTACTTGGAACAGATTTACAAGCTGAGTGATAAGAACTCTTCCACTCATTAAGCACGAAGTGCTTCGTCAACATCTTGACGAATGAAGCGGCTTCAGTATGAGCCCTGACCCCACGCAGCTTTAGCGTCGTACTTCCAGAAGACGGGGGATTGGAAATTTAGTTCTTGGGGGTTTTCGGGGCTTAGAGTTTAGGATTTAGGGCGTAGTGTTAAGTTGACATAAGGCATTTTGCATCTTGTTGCTGAGGTGAGCACGAGATCCACTACCCTCCGCCACCAATCTACTGAGCTGTTTGGACAGGCAAACGACAACCCTTGCAGCCCTAAACCCTAAACCCTAAACCCTTTACCCCTAATCCTTATTCCCTTACACCCCATAAGCCCTAGATGCCCAAAGGCCCGAAAAAGTTCCTAGAAGCCCTGTTGCCTCAGAAAGCCCCCTAAGCCTTACAGAATCCTAAGCCCTAACCCTGAACCCTAAACCCTAAACCCTAAACCCTAAACCCTAAACCCTAAACCCTAAACCCCTTCGGAGGCGTGCCACCTGGAAGCGAAGAAAAAGGAGGGCCTTGATCACGTCTCGGGGGAAAAGAAACCCCTGCGGCCGAGAGACTTCACAGAGAGTTCGAGCTTGCAGGGCTGCAGGGTTTCATTTAGGGTTTAGGGTTTAGGGTTTAGGGTGTAGGGTTTAGGGTTTAGGGTTTAGGGTTTAGGTTTTGGGGCTTCGGGTTGAAGATTATAGGGTATAAACCTAAGACTTAAACCAAGTCTATGACACCATCATACAAAATCCCGTATCAAGGCCCCCTAAACCCTAAACCCTAAACCCTAAACCCTAAACCCTAAACCCTAAACCCTAAACCCTAAACCCTAAACCCTAAACCCTAAACCCTAAACCCTAAACCCTAAACCCTAAACCCTAAACCCTAAACCCAACTCCACATGCAAAGTTTCGGGTCAAGGCCTATCAAGGCCAAGACTTGCGCCTCAACTCCTGGGGTTCAGGGGGTTAGGGTTTAGGGTTTAGGGTTTAGGGTTAGGGTTTAGGGTTTAGGGTTAGGGTTTAGGGTTTGGGGTTTGGGGTTTAGGGTTTATGAATTTAGGGCTTATAAACTAGGACCCGGAGTAGGCCCTTTCTTACTCTTTTTAGGGTTGGGGTTGCCTTATAGTCCCCTTAAAACCAAAAAGGGTACCCTTTTTCTTCCGAGGTTTCTCCTGGGTCTATAGTAATTAAACCCTAAACCCTAAACCCTAAACCCTAAACCCTAAATCGGCTGGAGCGCTCAGAGAATCCTGCACGTTCGTAGCTGTAGCTCTGCAAGGCCTGCACCTGAAATACTAAACCCCCTTAAACCCTTAAACCCTAGTTTAGGTTTTAGGGTTTAGGGTTTAGGGTTTAGGGTTTAGGGTTGGCCCTAATTCTAAACCCTAGGCCCTAAACCCCAAAACCCAAATCTGCAACACCCCTCCTCTCGCAGCTATGGCCGACATCCCTCCAAACCGCGCTCGCTCGCGGACGCCCCCGCGGGAGGCGGCAGCACGAGGATTTGGGGGTTTAGGTTTTTGAGGTTTAGGGTTTAGGGTTTAGGGTTTATAGGGTCTAGGGTTTAGGGTATGGGCTAGGGTTCGGGGTTGTTGCTCTAACCGCGTGCGTGGCCAAGAACAAAACTGCAACTTGCTGTGCGACGGCTGTACAATCTTGCGTAGCAGGGCGGAGCATATCTTTAGACTGAAGGCTATAGAGACTGGGTCGACAGATCGTCCAAGAATCAAGAAAAAAGTTGAGATGCGTAAACCCCGCCCAGGGTGTGAAGACCTCTCTGGTCTCTGTTGTGGGTGCCGCCTTCAAGGCTGCCGCGAGTGCGCTGAAGCAGCCACTCGGCTTGTCTCGGCATGAGGGATGCCTGTGGTTTGGCTGGCTCCCTGCAATTATTTGAGGTTACATCTCTTATGCCTCCCCTAAACCCTAAACCCTAAACCCTAAACATCCCTAAACCCTAAAGGCCCTTTTAACCTGACATAAGCAACGTACATGGACGCAGACAATCGGGTGGCTTGAAACTTCGGTCAGCATCGGCTGTACTGGCTCTGCAGGGCGCTCCTCTTCCTAAGGTTTAGGGTTTTTAGGGTTTGGGGTTTAGGGTTTGGGGTTTGGGGTTTAGGGTTTCGGGTTTGGGGTTTAGGGTTTAGGGTTTGGGGTTTATGTTTTAGGGTTAATTCCCTCCCCCTCTTAGAGCCACGAATGGAGATGGCATGCTCGATCTTCCCCTGCGCTTCAAAGTTTGAGCGAAAAAAACGTAAGACACAGTTGACATGCAAAATACCATTGGGGGCCCGTTTGGGGTTTAGGGTTCAGGGTTTAGCTAGGGTTTAGGGTTGCTTAGGGCTGAGGGTTTGTTCATTTGTTCCTCTATAGCTTATACCGGATGGTGTAGAGGGTGTAAACCCTAAACCCTAAGCCCTAAGCCCTAAACCCTAAACCCTAAACCCTAAACCCTAAACCCTAAACCCTAAACCCTAAACCCTAAACCCTAAACCCTGAACCCTGAACCCTGAACCCTGAACCCTGAACCCTGAACCCTAACCCTAAACACTAAACCCTGAACCCGAACCCCTAAGCACTAAACCCCAATAAAGCCTGCGCCACAACGTTGAGGATTCCCTTCGGCCTGCAGCGCCGGGTCCGCAGCCGCCGAGGGCAGCTTGCCTTGCACCTTCCTGGGGAGGCCCCTACGGCTGCTTCAGCATGCTTAGGGTTTAGGGTTTAGGGTTTAGGGTTTAGGGTTTAGGGTTTAGGGTTTAGGGTTTAGGGTTTAGGGTTTAGGGTTTAGGGTTTAGGGTTTACAAAAAAAGTCCGATTTGGGGGTCCCTCCGCTCCCCCTGAACCTAAAACCCTGAACCCTAAAAACCTTAAAGCCTTAACCCCTAACCCCTAAAGCCTAGACCCTAAACCCCAAGCCCTAGACCCTAAACCCTAAACCCCTGCCTTCCCAAACACCTCCGGAAGGCCGAGGCGGAGGAGGCTTGGCCGGAGCCCGGTACACCGGCAGAGCCACCTCCAGAGGAGCCGTCTGACGAGGACAGGGAGCCCTAAACTCTCAACCCCTGCACCCTAAACCCCTTATGCAGGCTAGGGTTCAGGGGCTGGGGCTTAGGGTTGAATGTAGGTTTTTTAAGGTTGTGTGTGACTCATAAGTGCCCCAAGTAAAGCAATCTTTCAGGGTGGATCTAATGGCTTAAATGACAAGGATGCAAGACTTGCAAAAGCTCTCACCATATCTACCCAGAACCCTAAGACTATACCGGTATTTGCCCACAATGGGACCCCTATTTATTGGAAACCCCTGTGTCAAGAACGGGACTGGTAGCCAGGCTCAGAATCATGATAAGACTTGCTACGGCCATATTCCTGGTAATGTTAGTTAGGGTTAGGAGTCTAGGTGGTGTATACGGGCTCAGGAGCTACGAGTGTAGAGTTTTGGTGCTACCAGGGTCTAGCCGCTCTAGCCAGCCCGTACATTACATCTGATCATCACACAGCATTGGTTTCTGAACCCTAAACCCTAAACCCTGAACCCTAAACCCTAAACCCTAAACCCTAAACCCTAATCGAACGTGGGCATCTCCTACTTTGTTTTATTTTTCTGCTGACGCAGGACAATGCTGGCATCGCTGCCGGCACACAGTTTAGGGTTTAGGGCTTAGGGTTTAGGGTTTAGGGTTTAGGGTTTAGGGTCAAGCAGGAGCTGCGTCTTTTTTCTCGCGCCGCTTGGGGTTTAGCTTCTGGTTTGTCCCCCTATGTCCCTAGCCCTGCGTTGTAATTGGTCAAGTATGCTTCTGCAGGCCTGTAGCAGCATATAAACCCTAAACCCTAAACCCTAAACCCTAAACCCTAAACCCTATGAGGACACAGAGGTGGCCTTCGCCCTGAAGCTGCGCGACCTGGCTGTGCAGAGGTTGGCCTTCGCGGAGAAGCAGTGGCAGAAAGCCATCGAAAAAGAAGACCA
>CAJNDS010000535.1:633387-650887 GCA_905221605.1 Symbiodinium natans
CCTGAACCCTGAACCCTGAACCCCAAATCCTAAACCGCAAATCCCCACAAGCAAACAACAAACAGGTTCCACGCACTTCGGTATAAGAACTCGAGAGCCCCAGAGTCGATTCCCGAATCCTAGGGTATAGGTTTTTGCCCTCAATTTTTATGGACTACGGCGCTCTCACCATTCAAACTGGTTTACGTAGGGTGTCGGGTTGAAGGATAAACAACTTCAACCCTAAACCCTAAACCCTAAACCCTAAACCCTAAACCCTAAACCCTAAACCCTAAACCCTAAACCCTAAACCCTAAACCCTAAACCCTAAACCCTAACCCTAAACCCTAAACCCTAAACCCTAAAACCTAAACCCTAAAGCCCTCAATACTACAACCCTAAACCCTAAACCCTAAACCCTAAACCCTAAACCCTAAACCCCAAACCCTAAGTGGACAGGGCCCTGGGTGGTCCTCACAAGACCCTCCGGGGCCGATACCCCGTCCGGTTTCCTCTCAAGGAAGCCACCCTTGTTGCGTTTAGGGTTTGGGGTTTGGGGTTTAGGGTTTAGGGTTTTTCGGGCGTTTAGGGTTGGGGGTCGAACTTTTTCACCTATGGCAGTTGGGCCGGCGGGGTGGGATCCTAGAGTTCCGGAATTGGGGGATTTCTGCACGGGCATCTGCCGATGTACGACCTAACCCTTAAAGCCATAACCCTAGACATCCTAAAAGCCCTATACATCCTACAAGCCCTACAAACCCCCATAGCCCCTAATTGCAAACCCCGTAAGCCCCAGAAAGCCCCCACAAGCCCTATAGACCCCACAGAATTCTTCACCCTAAACCCAAAACCCAAAAGCCTAAACCCTAAACCCTAAACCCTGCAAACCCTCAACCCTGTACACCCTACA
The DNA here is from genome assembly GCA_905221605.1 of Symbiodinium natans. Lineage (NCBI taxonomy): Eukaryota > Dinophyceae > Suessiales > Symbiodiniaceae > Symbiodinium > Symbiodinium natans. The sequence continues at coordinate 634,277 of CAJNDS010000535.1, forward strand.
AATGTCAAGCTCTGACTTTTGGCTCTCCGCAGGCGTCCGATGCCCCGGGCCGGAGCGCTGAGGCCGACTCTGGGAGGGTTCGGGGTTTGGGGTTTAGGGTTCGGGGTTTGGGGTTTAGGGTTTAGGGTTTGGGGTTTAGGGTTTGGGGTTTAGGATTTGGGGGTTTAGGGTTTGGGGGTTTAGGGTTTAGGGGTTTTAGAGTTTTCTGTTTTGTGTTTAGCGGTTTAGGGTTTAGGGTTTGGGGTGTAGGGTTAGGGTTCAGGCCCAGGGAAAGTTTCGAGGAGTTTGGAGGAAAGTTTTGAATCAAAGTTTCCTCTTTCTGGGGGTTTCTGAATGATTTCAACTTACAGGGGCTTGAGGGTTTAGGGTTGTGGGTGTAGGGTTTGGGGTTAAGGCAGTGGGGTTTAGGGTTTGGGGTTTAGGGTTTGGGGTTTTGGGTTTGGGGCTTGGGGTTTAGCATTTTTAGGGTCTAGAAAGTTTGGGTTTAGGGTTCGGGGTTTTGGGGTTGGGGTTGAGCGCTTAGCGTTTGGGGTTGTCGGTTCAGGGTTTGGGGTTTAGGGCTGACAGGTTAGGATGTTCCCCCTCATAAAAACACCCTTAACAGGGATTGCAGTACCCCCTAGTATAATCCCTATTAAAGAGGTTTAGGGTTTAGGGTTTAGGGTTTAGGGTTTAGGGTTTAGGGTTTAGGGTTTAGGGTTAAGGGTTTAGGGTTTAGGGTTTAGGGTCCGGAGCCGCTCCAGGTGATCCGAGCCCAGTACTTCCCGGTTCCAGGTTTTTGGAGATGGCGGAAGCAGCGATGGCAGAATGCGAGGTTTTTCGGTTTCCGGCGCAGCGCTTCAGGCGACTATTAGCACGTACTTGGAGGTTCATGGTACTTATTAACCAAGAATAACTGTACTTATAACTTATAACTGTACTTATAACCCTATTAGCGCACTTAAGGGGCTTATAAGTGGGTTATAAGTACAAATCTAGTTGGTTAATAAGTACCATGAACCTCCAAGTAGGGTTTGTAGGCCCCCGCTCCAGTGCTGCCAACTCTGAAGCCTGAACCCTAACCCCTAAACCCCCTATATAGAACGTAAACTCCGAAACCTGAAGAGGTCCACCCTAAAATGCCCCCAAACCTCTTATGAACCCCCCCCCCCAAAATGCCTAAACCCTAAGCCCTAGAGCTCTGCAACATGAAAATGCTAAGACCGCACGTCCCTAGAACCAGGCTGTCAGGGCTTAGGGTCTGGGGTTTACGCTAGTGATAGGGTTTAGAGTTTAGGGTTTAGGGTTTAGGGTTTAGGGTTTAGGCTCTGTGCCGACAAGGAGTCGGCGTTTCCTGTTTTCTGTCATTCCTGATTCCTGAAGGTTGGATGATGAAAGTGCAGCATCTCCCTTCATTGAGCCTCTTGCTTGGACGGGCTTAGGGTTTAGGGTTTAGGGTTTAGTGTTTAGGGTTTAGGGTTTCGGGCTTTAACTCTTTGTCGTGTCCCTGCAACACTTTAGCCCGCTAAACCAAAGCCCTGCAGCACTGAAAATCACCTTCGGTGTTTCGCCTTGCTAGGTGGACAGAACCGACGGCAGTAGCTGAAAGAGATGTACAGTGTGATGAGGCCCGCACTGACAACGGGGTCTTTCTAGTCTCCTTCAACCAAAACTGTGCAGGGGTTCAGGGCCTTGGGGTTTGAATCCGCCTCTCCCCTACTATTCCTAAAGCTAGTTGACTATTCACGGTTTTTGGGCACTTTAGCACGCTTTAGGGTTTAGGGTTCAGGGTTCAGGGTGATCCATGCTCCCTGAGCTATAAGATCACGGGAGCTCATGGGAACCCTGCTTTGAAAGGAAGCCCCAAAAATTGCCCGTAAACCTGGAACCCTAAACCCTGCTTCTGGAGGATTTTAGTTTGGCAAGGGGGTCAAAGTACGATTCTGCATGGCTCCCCCGCAAAGGCCTAGCATCCCAAATGCTTGGGATACCCCTAAACCCTAAACCCTAAACCCTAAACCCTTGTGCAAAATCACCCTAAATCCAAGAACCCTGATCGGCACACTTTCCAGAGCGTAAGGGTGCAAACAGACCATCCCCGTTGACTTGGTTCGGTTTAGGGTTTAGGGTTTAGGGTTTAGGGTTTAGGGTTTAGGGTTTAGGGTTTAGGGTTTAGGGTTTAGGGTTTAGGGTTTAGGGTTTAGGGTTTAGGGTTTAGGGTTTAGGTTCAGGGATTTAGGCAGGGTTCAGGGTTTAGGGTTTGGGGTTTAGCATTCAGGAATTAGGCAGGGTTCGGGGCTTAGGGTTTAGGGTTTAAGTCGCGGTGCTTAGCGATGTGCTGCTGGTTCCGAGGGCATGCCGATGCCACTGGGCATCTGGTTGAGCAAAGAGTAATACCTAACTATAAACCCTAAACCCTAAACCCTCAACCTTAAACCCTAAACCCTGACCAGGAGTCCTATGTTTCGCTTTGCCGTGTTTCATGGTTTGCCACGGACTTGGTCCCTCACCCGGGCCTCTACTTCACGTAGCTTAACTGCCCCCAACCCGAAAATGCGGCCAAGATCTGGCTCTTCTTGTCGGTCGAGGTGTGGTTAAGGCAACGCCTAGAACCGCTGCAAATCCTAAACCTCAAACCCTAAACCTCTAACCTTTCAAAACCTGAAACAAAACCCTTAAAACCCGATAACAACTCGCAAACAAGCGCTACACGCAGGCACACCTACTTAGAGAAACCCAAAACCCTAAACACTAAACCCTAAACCCTGAGCCCCAAACACTAAACCCTAAACCCTATATAAACCTTAAACCCTAAACCCTAAACCCTAAACCCTACACCCTAAACCCTAAACCCTAAACCCCTCGAAAAGCCCTAAAAACCTCAACGCCCTTGCGACCGTAAGCCAGGCAGACTCTGAGCCGGAGGCCATCTCGCCGGCCCACTTCCAGGAGACCGGTAGTACGACGCATATAGGGTTTAGGATTTAGGGGTTCGGGTTTAGGGTTTAGGGTTTCGGGTTTTGGGTTTAGGGCTTAGGGTTTAGGGTTTAGGGTGTAGGGTGTAGGGTGTAGGGGTTAGGGTGTAGGGTGTAGGGTTTAGGGTTTAGGGTTTAGGGTTTAGGGTTTAGGGTTGAGGGTAGGTTGGCACCCACCTAGTTAAGCGCTGAACCCAATCCTTTAACCCTTGTATCCTGAACCCGAAAGTGTTAAACCCTGATGTATGAAACTGCACCCCCCCCCCCCCCCAAACTAAACACCTGAACCCTGAGATTCGGAGCTTGGTAAGCTACAATGCTTGAAACTCCTAAAACCCCCAAAGCCGTATAGGTTTAGGGTTTCGGGTTTAGAGTTTGGGCACGTAAAGACCTTGCACAGAAAAACGAATGCTTGTAAGTCCTATATCCTAAGCCTTGAACACCTTGTAAGCTTTAAACCCTAAACCCTGAAATCCTGAAATCTCATTTACTCGTAGTCATCCGTAGACCATACACACAAAAACCGAAACCCTAAACCCTAAACCCTACACCCCAAGCCCTATGCCCTAAGCCCTAAACCCTAAACCCTACACCCCAAGCCCTAAACCCTAAACCCCAAGCCCTAAACCCTAAACCCTAACCAGCGGCTCTCCCAGGAGAAGTGGCAGGTGGATCCAGAGGCTCCCCGGCAGCGGGCAGTCTCAAGTGCTGCACTCAGAGTTTAGGGTTTAGGGTTTAGGGCTAGGGTTTAGGGTTTAGGGTTTGGGGTTTAGGGTTTAGGGTATAGGGTTCAGGGTTCAGGGTTCAGGGTTCAGGGAGGGTGATTTCAGCTCCCAGCCTCATCTACCTCCGATCCGGTGGACGACGTTGGCGTTTAGGGTTTAGGGTTTAGGGTTTAGGGTTTAGGGTTTAGGGTTTAGGGTTTAGGGTTTAGGGTTTAGGGTTTAGGGTTTAGGGTTTAGGGTTTAGGGTTTAGGTTTAGGGTTTAGGGTTTAGGGTTAGGGCTAGGAATTGGGGTTCTGGGGTTTAGGGTTTTGGGCTTAGGGTGTGGGTTTGGGGTTTAGGATCTGTGGAAGTGCTTGCGCGGATCCTTGACCGAATGTATCGAGCATGAAACCCTAAATTCTGACTGCTAAACCCTAACCCTAACCTCTAAAACCCTGTTGCGGGATCTTGCATCAACCTGCGGCACATTCCGATTGTTGTGTCTACATCCGGATGCAGATCCTTAAGCCTCAACCCTAAATTTAGGGTTTTGGCGTTTAGGGCTTGTGGTTTTAGTTTTGGGGTTTAGGGCTTCTGAGGTTCGAGCGAAGAAAACGCACCGGTGCTCAAAGAGACCAAGCCCGAAGCACCTCAATCCCCAGCTTGCCCAAGATCCTATACTTCTAGAACGCTAGGCCGGTTGAGGGTTTAGGGTTTAGGGTCATTTAGGGTTATTTAGGGTTATTTAGGGTTATTTGGGGTTATTTGGGGTTATTTAGGGTTCAGGGTTCAGGGTTTAGGGATTAGGGTTTAGGGTTCAGGGTACCCTGAACCCTAAACTCCAACCCCTAAACCTTCAGCCCTAAGCCCGAAAACCCTGCAAGTCTCCCACACCCTAAGCCCGAAACCCTAAACCCAAGGTCGTTCCCGGTGGGAGAACCCAGACCCAGATGCTGGCGGCTCAGAGACAGCCCCAAGACCCCCTAAACCAAGGAACCCTAACCCTTGACTCTCAACTCCTATATTCCCCAAACCGTGAGCCCCATACCCTAAGCCCAAACCCCAGTGGCCAGGTAAGGGTTTAGAGTTTAGGGTTCAGGGTTCAGGGTTTAGGGCTGTTGCGACATGTTTGCTGGGCTACTAAGTGAAGCTGGGAGTTTAGGGTTTTGGGCAGAGGCTAGGTTTGGGGTTAGGCCTGGGGTGTAGAGTTTTTGGGCTGGGTTTGCTTTGTTCGAGGTGCGGCGTGAAGGATTTCGATTTTGGGGTTCGGAATAAGGTTTGTGGTTCAAGAGCCTCAGGGTGTACAGTCTTTAGTCGTCAGGTTGAAGGGCTTTAATGTGCTTAATTAATGTTGCACTGTCTTTAGCATGCCCCCCCCCTCTATAAACGCATGGCGCGGCGACCCCCCCAAACAAAAGGGGGGGGGGGGGGGGAACCGCCCTCAGGGCCTCAAGCCTTCAGGACCTCATGGCCTGAAGCTTCCCAGCCTTTAAGATTCCTGGAGCCCAAGGCCCTCAGGGCCTCAAGCCTTACTGCGTAAGCCCTTAACCATAAACACAAACCCTTAAACAAAGAAACAAATCCGGAAAACAACTTGTGATAATAGCGGGTGCCCTGAACAAACTCGGTTCGCAGAATAAATTTTTCAAACTTGTGATTATAGACCCTCCTTATACTAAAGCCAGTCCAACATTACCCTTCACCCCAAACCCTGCGCCCTAGAGACTGGGCGTTCTTGCTGTCATTGTTGCCTAAACCCTAAACCCGAAACCCCAAATCCTGAAGACCCCGAACCTAAACCCCCCCTAAACCCGACCTCCTAAAGCCCATCCCCAGAACAGCCCCAAAGCCTCCTAAACCCTAGGCCCTAAAGTTAGGGTTTAGGGTTTAGGGTTTAGGGTGCAGGGTTCAGGGTAGCCTTCAGGATACTTGTCAGCTTGAGAATGCCCTGCTGGAAAATGGAACCTTGTAGCCCTGGGGTTTCGGCACGTGGGGGCTGCTGCCCCACGGTTTTGTGTTTAGGGTTCAGGGTTTTGGGGTTTAGGGTTTCGGGTTTACCGCTCACAGGGTTTGTGATCTGTGGCTAATATGTAAACTAGCACTTTCGGGTTTACCCAACACCCTGCCCTCTAATGCCCCCCCAGAACCTGGGTTAAGACCCTGAATTAAGGGCTATAGCGACCGAGTTCGGGTCCTTTTAGGGATGTTCTAGATGGGGGATAAGAAGGATTGTCGTATGTGGCGAGTATATACATATATATATATATATAGCAGGTTTAGGGTCTAGGGTTTAGGGTTTAGGGTTTAGGGTCTAGGGTTTAGGGATACCAACCCTCACCCTAAACAAACCCTAACCGATGAAGGTGCCCCTATATCTCCCTTACCCAGGCCGTCCGAGCCCTGTCAGGGCCCATATGAATGGACCATGTGACTACGTACCCTAAGACATCAAGCGGGCATTCTCAAGCCACTCACCCTAAACCCTGAACCCTGTAACCCGCCGAAGCGAAAGCCGCCGAGAAGCGTTGACGAAACACCCACACCGAAGAACAAGCAATGCAGCCCACAGACTCCCCAAGCCAAATCCCCAACATACCGGAAGATCCCTAAACCCTAAACCGTAAACCCTAAACAGTGAAGTTCACCGACGAAGAGCGTCGAAAGCGCAGATCTAGCCTCCTGCTGTGGACGGGGCGGGAGACCGCATCATTGAGGGATCTAGGGTGTAGGGTTTAGGGTTTATAGGGATTTAGGGTTTAGGGTTTAAGGTTTAGGGTTACTTTAGTCTTCGTACCATCTTGCTGTCCTGGTGTTCGAAGTATGGCATGGACAGAGATGACCGAGACATCGCGGGACGCGATCAAAGAGAAGCCGGGTTTAGGGTTTAGGGTTTAGAACGTGGATCACGCACGCGAGGAAAGGCGAGCTGTAGAGGAAAGAAAAAAGAAAGGAGGACATGGAAGAGAAGTGGTCCCCCCTAAAGTCGGAATCCCCACCCTAAACCCCAAACCCTAAACCCTAGAATCTAGAATTTAGGGTTTAGGGTTCCCTAAGCCCTAAACAGTTAAACTCCTCTCTCTGGAGGCACGTTGCGGTGCCGCTTTTTCGCACCGCATCTTTCCCTGGAGGCCTGGCTTTCGCTATCCTTTCACGGGCCTCGCGGGGCTGAGGGTTGAGGAGGTTTAGAGGTTTAGATTTGGGGTGTAGGGTTTAGGGTTTAGGGTTTAGTTTAGGGTTTAGGGTATAGGTTAGGGTTTGAACCCGAGAGTCCTCTCCAGCTACTTGCAGCTTTTTGGCCCACATGGAGGTTGATTAAGAGCCTCCGGCTCAAGCCGCCGACCCCGCAGGAGAACAGGGTGTAGGGTCCCAGGCAATTGAAAGGGTGAAGAGGTTTAAAGGAGGTTTAGAAGCATGTGAAGGGGGGGGAAGGGGTTCAGGAAAGTGTTTTGGGGCGTTTCAAGGGGAGTCCCAGAAGGGTGCCAAGGGGTCCCAGGGGCCTAAACCCTAAACCCTAAACCCTAAACCCTAAACCCTAAACCCTAAACCCTAAACCCTAAACCCTAAACCCTAAACCCTAAACCCTAAACCCTAAACCCTAAACCCTAAACCCTAAACCCTAAACCCTAAACCCTAACCCTGCTCACCCAGCGCTCATGGTTCTTGAAGTCGCACGGTGCGGGGTTGCGGATTCCTGCACGGAAAAGCTGCCGGGGTACCCCCCGGGTTTAGGGTTTAGGGTTTAGGGTTTGTAAGGAGGGAAAAGGGGGGTTCCTATTGGGTTGACAAGGGAAATGTGGGGCGAGTCTGGGAACAGTTATTTTGATCAACTGCCAAATACCCCTTCATGAATATAGACCAGGGTTTTAGGGTGTAAGGTTGAATCCCTTAACCCTAAACCCTAAAACCTGCACCCTTAGCTCTAAGCCCTACACCTGAACCCTAAACCCAAACCCAAACAGTGCAGCCCAACGGCTTTCCAGGTAAGCCCTAAACCTTCAAACCCCTAAAGCCTCAACTCAACCCTCATATAGCCCACCCCCAAAATCCTCAGTGTCGGAGTGGCCCTAAACCCAAAACCCAAAACCCTTTAACCCCGGACCCGAAACCCTAAGACCCTCAAACCCCTCAACTCCTGAATCCGATCCTAAATCCCAATTCTTCACCTCAAAACCTTTTTCAAACTTGAAGCCCTAGACCCTTAAACCCCTAAACTCTGAACCCTTAGGCCCTTAAAGCTTTAAACCCTAAACCCCTAAACCCCTAAACCTTAAACCTTAAACCCTAAACCCCGAGAAGCCCTAAGCCCTTTAAACCTCACGGCACGTCAGTGGCCTCCGCAGGCAACGGACGGAGCAGCAGCTGACAACACCAGCGGCGAAACCCTCCTACGCCCCGGGGCCCGGTTTGTTTTGGGGTTTAGGGTTAAGGATTAAGGGTTTAGGGTTCACGGTTTAGGGTTTAGGGTTTAGGGTTTACAGGGTTCAGGGTTTAGGGTTTAGGGCTTGGGACTCCTGGATTGAGTGTTTCGGGTTTCTGGGTAGGCCATTCGTGCAGAGATCACAATGATCCCAAGGTTTGGGGGCTTCAGGGTTTAGGGTTCAGGGTTAAGTCGGTGACTGTCCTGTGAGGCAGTTACCGGACCTTTGTCACCTTTGGGAGGGGATCTACAGGGACCCTGTGGGGTTTTTGACATGGTGTTGAATCGACGCTCGAGCGAAGAGGGGGCTTATCCCGTGACAGGTGGAACTGCGCTACAAGCGCTGGGTGTTTTCACGGCTCGTGGGGAAGAAGACGGACCCCATCGGGATGGGTTGATGCAAGAAAGATGCAACAAAGCCTTAAACCCAAGAAGAGAGTGCGATCACAACCTATGCCCTCCACCGCTCTGGTTTGGGAGAACCCCTAAACCCCAAACCCTAAACCCTAAACCCCAAACCCCTAAAGCCTTAACCCCTCGTGCCCTTTGGCCAAAAAAAACCTTAAGACCCGCAAGCCCTAGACAACAATTTTGGGAGCTCCGAAGCCCGCCCAAACGCACCCCTAAACCCTAACATCCTCCTTATGGAAAACCCGACAACCCAAAACCCCTAAACCCTAAATCCTGAACACTGAACCCTGAACCCTGAACCCCGTTTTCTCCCCACCCGAAAGGCCCGAAAAACGCCTAGAAAGTATCAAACATCAGAGCCCTTAAGCCGCTGTCAGATGATGAGCTGCTGAGGTGGTTTAGGGTTTAGGGTTTAGGGTTTAGGGTTTAGGGTTTAGGGTTTAGGGTTTAGAGTTTAGAGTTTAGGGTTTAGGGTTTAGGGTTTAGGGCCCCTGAAACCAAAACAGGCTACCCGAAACCCTGAACCCTAAGCGCCGCAAGAAGCCCCAGGTTAAGAGCCAGCGTCCCAAGCAACAGCCGGCAACAGCTTGTGAGGCAGGGGCTGGTTCAGGGGATTTCAGGGCAATTAGGGTTTAGGGTTTGGGGTTTAGAGTTTAGGGTTTAGGGTTTTTAGGGTTTAGGGTTTAGGGTTTAGGGTTTAGGGTTTAGGGTTTAGGGTTTAGGGTTGTTTTGTATGGTTATTAGGGTTCTTGGGGGGTTGGGTTTTCAGGATTTAGGGTTTCTACGAGCCAAAGTAGGCCGTTCTTCCCCCTTTTTTTGTTTGGAGGGGGGGGGGGGGGGGGGGGGGGGAGGCTGGAGAGGGAAGGGGGAGGTAGGGTTGGTTTAGGTTCCCTTACGAAAGTTTAGGGGTTTTAGGGTTTAGGCTTTGTAGGTTTCAGGGTTTAGGGTTTTTGGGTTTTTAGGGTTTAGGGCTCGCTTAGGGTTTTTAGGGTTCTTGAGTAGTTTAGGCTTTTTTTGGGTTTTTGGGGTTTAGGGTTTTAGGGTTAGGGTCTGTTTAAGGTTTTTCGGTTTAGGGTTATAGGGTTTGTGTAGGGTTTTTTAGGGTTTAGGGTTTAGGTTGTTTTAGGGGGTGCATAAACCCGTTTAAGGGTTTGCGGCTTTTAGGGTTTCAGGGCTTCAGGGTTTAAATTTAAGGGCTTGGTTTAGGGTTTTAGCTTGAGGCTTCAGCGCTTCAGGTTCTCGGGCTTTGGGTTGCTAGGGTTTTTTTATAGTTCAGAGGGTTGAGGTCTTCAGGGTACTCATGGTTTGGGCATGTTGGTTGTAGGGTTCACGGGTTTAGTAGACGTTGTTAAGACCTAAGTAAGCTCCCTGCTTCCTTCGTTGAAACTAAAGATCCTAAATAAGCCCCCCCCCCCCCCCTAAACCTTAATCCTTGAAACTAAAGATCCTAAATAAACCCCCCTAAACCTTAATCCTTGAAACTAAAGACCCTAAACAAACACCCCCTAAACCTTAATCCTTGAAACTAGAAACCCGAAATAAGGCCCCCCCCTAAACCGAACCTTAATCCTTGAAAACCCTAAACCCTAAACCCTAAACCCTAAACCCTAAACCCTAAACCCTAAACCCCCCAAAAACAGTTCAATTGCCTAGAACTGCACCTGGTGCTAGGATGAGTCTTCGGCGACTGACGTCATGGACACAGTCGGAGACCCCGGAGCCCTGAAAATGCTCCAAACCCCAAAATGCTAAAAGGAAACTCAAGCCCTGAACCCTAGACCCTAAACCCTACACTCTTGCACCTCTCAACCCCTCTCCTACACACCAAACCCTAAGCCCTAAACCCTACACCCTGCACCTAAACCCTAAACCCTAAACCCTAAACCCTAAACCCGAAGCCCTAAGCCCTAAGCCCTAAGCCCCAAGCCCTAAGCCCTAAGCCCTAAGCCCTAAGCCCTAAGCCCTAAGCCCTAAGCCCTAAGCCCTAAGCCCAACATGGCCTCGGGCCCCTATCCTTATCCCTTGAGCCCCAGCTTAGGGTTTAGGGTTTAGGGTTTAGGGTTTAGGGTTTAGGGTTTAGAGTTTAGGGTTTAGGGTTTAGGGTTTAGGGTCTAGGGTTTTCAAGGATTAAGGTTCGGTTTAGGGGGGGGGCCTTATTTCGGGTTTCTAGTTTCAAGGATTAAGGTTTAGGGGGTGTTTGTTTAGGGTCTTTAGTTTCAAGGATTAAGGTTTAGGGGGGTTTATTTAGGATCTTTAGTTTCAAGGATTAAGGTTTAGGGGGGGGGGGGGGGCTTATTTAGGATCTTTAGTTTCAAGGATTAAGCTTAGGGTTGTAGTTAGGGGCGTTTAGGGTTGATAGGGGTTTAGCAACATTCAGGCCCAGCGCAGGCTGAGATCTTAACTAGAATCACGGCACTTTTGTGTCGACATGGGGGGGGGTTACGGCTTAGGCTTCATGATCCCAACCTCCAAAACTCTGTAGTGTAACAGACTCCCACCATACGCCCGCCACCAGTGGTAACAGCAGCGGCAGTAGACGAATCGAAGACATCGTACCTACGGTAGGGTGAATGCGCGAGGCATTTGGGGGTTTACGAAAATAGGATCCTTAAAATGGACCCCAAACAGTAGGATTCCCGTATAATAAGGACCCCGAAAAGGTATCCCTCATTTCGGAAACCCCATTTCCCTAAACCCTAAACCCTAAATTTGAAAATCTTCGAGTGCTCAAGCTCGGAAGACTTCTGCCTTGCGCTGATCTCCTTGATCCCCGATCAGGTATTTCCAAACCTCTAAGCCCGCAATCGAAACCCGAAACCCGAAACCCTAAACCCTAAACCCTTCAAGGAGGCGGAGGTGGGCCTCTGATTTGTTTGAAGACTTAAGCCTCATAGTGAAGGGCATCGTCAAGGGAGGGAGGCGCAACCTCCCAAACCAGCTTGACATCCTCAGCCCGACAAGCCTTCATAGCGTTTTAAGACGGTTTAGGGTTTAGGGTTTAGGGTTTAGGGTTTAGGGTTTAGGGTTTAGGGTTTAGACCCCTAAACCCCTCAACCCATAAACCCGAAACCCTACCCCTCCCGCCCCCCGCCCTTGATCTTTTCTTATTCTGGCGCGTGCTACGCTTCCCTAAACCCTGAACCTAAACCCAAAAACCCCTAAAACCCTAAACCCCTAAACCCCTGAACCCCTAAAAACCCCTAAACCCCTAAACCCCTGAACTCCTAAACCCCTAAACCCTAAACCCCTAAACCCCTGAAACCCTAAACCCTAAACGCCTGAAACCCTGAACTTAAACCCAATAACCCAAAAAACCCTCAACCCCTAAACCCCTAATCCCCTAAACTCCTAAACCCTAAACCCCTAAAGCCCTACGCCCTCATTGCAGGCCTTGGTCGATGTCGTCGGGGGCTTCCTCACATGGCGGAAGATCGCCGCTGAGAAGGACCCGAAGCTTTGGGGGATCAGGGTTTAGGGTTTAGGGTTTAGGGTGTAGGGTTTAGGGTTTAGGGTTTAGGGTTTAGGGTCCATGAAACCCGTCAAAACCGTATTAGGGCTTAGGGCATAGGTTTAGGGCACAGGGTTCCTGAAGTTTCTACTATTTGCTTCAGAACCCCCGAAACCCCCCCCCCCCCCCCCCCCCCCCCCAAAGAATAAACATATTCTTCCTTTTAAGGGCAACGTAGGAGCTCTTATCGTTCATTTTTAAGTTTTCTTAAGCACATAGTAGGTGTTGGAGGTCTCAAAGCCATGGAACCCTGATGTTTGGTTTGGGGTTTTGGGCTTCGGGCTTTGGGCTTTGGACTTTGGGCTTTGGGCTTTGGGGGTTTAGGGCATAGGTCTTTCTGCACTAAACTCCACAGGTTTGGGGTTTAGGGTTTACAGGGCTGATGGGCATGTAGCCTTTTAGGCTGTATTAGGGTTTACAGGGTCTAGATGGCTTTTTGGGTTGATTGGGCTTACTAGGGTTTAGGGCTCCTTAAAACACAAACCCGAAACCCTCAAATCGTCGATACAACCCCGAGTCCGATGTATGTTTGGGACCCAGAGTAGGCCCTTATTCCCCTTTGTTGGGGTCTAGGTTCCCTGAAATGCCCCTTTAACCCAAAGAGGGCACCATTTTCTGTTCCTGGGTTACCCCTGGGTCGAAATATTCACCTCCCTGGAGTGTTGGTTCTGCACGGAACCCGAAGCGAGGTTTAGATTTGCAGGGTTTGGGGCAGTTTTGGAGTTTACAGGGCTCATAGGGTGTTTTCTCCGAGGGCCTATACCCTTAAACCCTAAACCCCAAACCCCAAACTCTAAACCCTAAACCCCAAACCCTAAACCCCAAACCCTAAACCCTAAACCCTAAACCCTAAACCCTAAACCCTAAACCCTAAACCCTAAACCTGAAGAGTTTCGGGCGGCTCAAGGGCTTCTTGCCGGAATACACCTCTTCACAGGGTGCTTCTACTGTCACTACACGTGGGATTTTCCTAGGGTTTAGGGTTTAGGGTTTAGGGTTTAGGGTTTAGGGTTTAGGGATTTAGGGCTCAAGGGGCACCATTGCGGCAATGTCACGGAGTTTTCAGGGGAGAAGGCTGCAGATTTTAGGGTTTGGGGTTTTAGGTTCCTTAGGTATATAGGGACTGTGAGTCTATAAGGTATATTGATGCAGTTGGCTATCTTATACCCCTTTCGGGGTATCTTTTTTCCCTAAACCCTAAACCCTAAACCCTAAACCCTAAACCCTAAACCCTAAACCCTAAACCTCAGAACTGTGCCAGGACTTGCCGTGGCCGCCTTCGGAGGAGCGAGCGACCAGAGGCTCCCGGCTGCGTTCGATCTCCTCTTCTGTTTCAGGAGGGCACCTGAGATTTTTCTCAACCCTAAACCCTAGACCCTAAACCCCAAACCCTAAACCCTAAACCCTAAACCCTAAATCCACCCCAAACCCTAAACCCTAAACCCCTAAACCCCTAAACCCCAAAACCCTGAACCCTAAACCCTAGACTTTAGGGCCGGTGGCCACGACTGAAAGTGCGCAAAGCCACCCACGAACCGACCGGATGTGGGGCAGAAGGGCCCCAAGGATCCCACCTCACCCAGGGTTTAGGGTTTAGGGTTTAGGGTTTAGGGTTTAGGGTTTAGGATTGCAGGTTCATGCGAACTGTCATGCGGACGATCTGGAGGCAACGAAGCTTACTGGCCTTGACGGGCTGATTTGCTTAAGTACATCGGCAGCGCGTCTGTCTTCGTTGTCCCAACCAAGCCTCCCGTTTATAAAAATGATTTACAGTGGAAGGAATAGGAGATAAAATCGTATGGTACACTTTGTTCAGAAACGCCCCAGGGTTTGGGGTTGGGGTGAGCCCTCTATCCCTATGCCCCTGTACAGGGTGTAGGGTTCTGGGTTATGACCCCAATTATAGCCCTAAACTCTATAGCCCGGTAACCCTAAACCTTATAACCCTAAAACCCTAGAACCCTAAACCGCTGTCCTCTGCCGGCGCGAACTGCTCTGCCGTTCTCCCATAGAAAGTGCACGATGCACCCCTGTAATTTCCGTCGTCCCCACTTCATGCAAAGTTTGCGACCCACTGAAACCCACCCATACGCACCTCAATTAGGGTTTAGGGTTTAGTTAGGGTTCACCCTAAACCCTAAACCTTAAACCCTAAACCTCAATAAGGGCCTAAGGGTACCCGTATGGGGCTTGTTTCAGGGTTTAGGGTACGCGGGAAGCTTGCAAAGCACCAGACGCCACAGAACCCTTCAGCATGATTTAAGGCTCAGGGTTTAGGGTTTAGGGTTCAGGGTAAAGCCAACCGGCGCCCGCTGAGAGACTGTCAGTCCCCAGTCGCTGAGAGCAGGTGCATCGTCCGACCGGGCTCCGCGCTCAGTATGTGGGGTTTAGGGTGTAGGGTGTAGGGTTTAGGGTTAGGGTTTGGGGTTGAGGGTTTAGTGTGCCGTACAAAGTAGAGGACCCAGAAAAGGGACCCTTATTTCGAGAAGTACCCATGTAAGGTAGGATTATGTTATTGTTTGATTCTGTTTTGGTGTAGGGTTCAGGGCTTGGGTGAGTGTGTAGAGTCTAGAGGGTTCCTTTCATTTTACTATTGAATAGCTATTGGTGTTGGTGTGTGTGTGTGTGTATCTGTCTATGGGACATCCATTAGGGGATTCTAGCAGTAGCAACCCTAGTTCGTGTCCTGGTTTTTGGGATCGCCTTCGGGATTTAAGGTTTGGGATGTTGGGACTTAGGGTGTTAAGGCATAGGGACCCTAAACCCTAAACCCTAAACCCTAAACCCTAAACCCTAAACCCTAAACCCTAAACCCTAAACCCTAAACCCTAAACCCTAAACCCTAAACCCTAAACCCTAAACCCTAAACCCTAAACCTAAACCCGGGTTGGGTGCAACATGATCAGCGAGATGTCGGAGGTTGATTCGCAGGAAGAGCCAGTACCTATCCCCGACCATCGCCGACCACGATCATTCAGTTTAGGGTTTAGGGTTTAGGGTTTAGGGTGTAGGGTTTAGGGTTTAGGGTTTAGGGTTTAGGGTTTAGGGTTTAGGCTTTAGGGTTTAGGGTTTAGGGTTTAGGGCTAGCTTGCGTGGCTCACCGCCATCTCTGACGACGATGCTCTCATGGGCCTGGCTATCCCTTAAAGGGTATATATCGGGCCCTAATTCCCTCATTCCCTACTAAGAACCAGGGGGATTACGCGATACGAGCAATAAACATCCTGGGTCGTCGGCGGTTTTGGTATTTTGGGGATTTAGGGGCTTTGGGGTGTAGGATGATAGGTATTGGGGCTTTGGCTGTAGGATTTTCAAGAGTTTGGGGCCTTAGGTTGGGGGGCATGCTTGGGCTTCTTCGCAAACATTGTCGAGTCATCGCTAACTACCACCACGTCCACAGGTCGCATGTTTTCGGCGATAAACCAATGGTTTTGCCCTCAATCCTCACCCTTAACACCCAACGCCCCAACATTCCAGCGAAGCTCCGTAAACCCTAAACCCTTAAACTTTTAACTGCTGAAACCCTCACCCCAGCCTAAACCCTGCCTAAACCCTACACCTAAAAACCCTACCCTCTCCAAGCCCTGGCCGCTAAGCCCTATAACCTATAAACTCTTAAGCCTAAACCCTAAACCTAAGCTCCCGGCCCTACACCTTCGACCCCAAGCTCTAGCGATCGTGTATATATATATATGTATATATATATAATGGACACACACACACACCCTGAACTCTAAATTGACAGGGCCGCCAGCGCAGCTTCGGAATGCGCGCAAAGGAGCTCACGCAGAGTTTGGGCTTTGTAGCTGTAGGATCTCGCAAGCGTTCGGGTGAGGTTAGTCTGAAGCCTCAAGCCACAACCTACTGGGTCCATACTGATCTCAACCTAACTTAAGTTACTAAATATGGACACTACAGTATCTGCTTCATAACCCATTTTATTGTGGTCACTTCGCTCGAAGCCCTTCAACCCGGAAACCCTAAACCCTAAACCCTTTAGGCAGAACCCAGTGAGGGGCTTGGAATTTGGAGTTCACGATTTTGGGCTTGGGCTTTGAGAAGCGAGTGCAAGTACAAGTTAGCACAAACCCTCCGCGTCCCGAGCAAAGCCGCACCGCACTTCAACCCGAGGTTACATAAAGACCTAAACCCTTGAAACAACCTTAGAGCGCCCCAATTAGAGCCGGGCCTAAAACCTAAAAAGATCCGTAAAAGCCCCGAAAAACCCAAAACCCTGGGCCCTAAGCCCCTAAAGTCTCGTAAGCCCTCAGCCCTTACTAAATGCCCTAACTCCCTGTGAAGCCTAAAAAGCCCTAAACCCTAAACCCTAAACCCTAAACCCTAAACCCCAGAAGTGATGCCCTTACTCAGAATACGGGTTCCGAGAGCTGCCCAACACGGCCTGGGGGCTCTGAATCGAGGGCCTTAGACGGGCTTAACCCTGCCGGGGTTAACCCAGTTAGAAACCCATGATACACCCTAGCCCTAAACCCTAAACCCTAAACCCTAAACCCTAAACCCTAAACCCTAAACATCCCTAAAACCCTAAACCCTTAACCCTCTTGGGTAGGACATCTTCGTCCTCAGCAGGGAGACGAAGCTCGGAGTTCCCCAGG
>CAJNDS010000535.1:653387-668387 GCA_905221605.1 Symbiodinium natans
GTTTGAGGTGGGGGGTGGGGGGCGGGACAGGCACAAGGGTCAAAAGGCCCTATAGTTCAGGGTGAGGGTTTAGAGTTTAACATAACCAGTTCATAGACAGTTTAGGCCCTGAGAAGCTATCCGCCTAGGTTCGCCTCGCAACCCTAAAAGCCCCAAACTTAGGGTTTTAGGGCTTAGGGCTTAGGGCTTTAGGGTTTAAGGTTTAGGGTTTAGGGTTTAGGGTAGAGTTTAGGGTAGCCCTAAAACCCCCCAAACCCTAGACGACCCCAGAGGATGTTCGGGCAAACAATCAGGCTCACGTTCAACTAGTCGCAGGCTTCAGCGTTTAGGCGTTAGGGATGTTCCCCCTTCTACTAACAGTGCTTAAGTATGGATGATAGTACCCCCTATTATAATCCCTATTAAGGACTAGGACCCCTTACGCTATAGTACCCCCCCCCCCCCGATTATAATTCCCTAAGGGTCCATGTACCTAATTATTATTATTATACTTGGGGTTCAAAGTAACTCCTATACATGGACTTTAGGGCTCGAGTGTATAATAATGAGGTGCATGGACCCCTTAGGGATCCTTATCTAAGGACTTAGTATAAGGGGAACATCCCAAGGCTATTGAAAAAACTCTTCTCCCCTTGCATGATATGAAGGCAGCATCGGCGAGAAGGATCTTTAAGGCCGAGCCCTAAACCCTAAGCCCTAAACCCTAGGCCCCAAACCCCAGACCCTAAACCCTAAACCCTAAACCCCAAACCCCAAACTCCAAACCCTAAGCCGCAGCGCCTGTACACAAGCCCTCCCCACCCAAGTCCCCCTCCCGAGGCCCATGAGATGTTTGAGCTTCAGGATGAGAGCAGCCTTGAGGAACGCCAGCCGAGCATTCTCCCTTTTTTGTTGGCTGTTGTTCTTTGCCTTCGGGGTTTAGGGTTTAGGGTTTAGGGTTTAAGGTTTAGGGCTTGGAGTTTAGGGTTTAGGGCTTAGGGCTTGGGGTTTAAGGTTTAGGGTTTGGCTTTTTGGGCTGTTGTTCTCTGCGGTCGGGTTTTTGAGGCTCATCGTCTCAGACTCAGACGTATGGTTGTTTTTTTGGGGTGTGTTGTGTTGTCGGGTTTGAGGTTAGAGGCTGACGGGTAAACCCTAAACCCTAAATACTAAACCCGAAACCCGAAGCCGCACCTCTTCAATTGGTTGAGGTTTCGGGCCTTTGGGTTTTGTTGCGCCCTTTTTTTCCTGTCCCCCGAATGTTTACCCTTAGCCCTATTGAAGCCAACATCCACCCCAAACCCCAAAGCCCTGCACGCCAACCCCTGAACCCCAAACCTTAAACCCCAACCTGTAAACCGCAAACCCGAAACCCCAAACCCCAAACCCCAAACGCTTAGGGAATAGTGGGGAGTACGAGGAAACCTTGGGCGACATACTCCCCTTGAACCCCCCCTCCCTGAAGAACCCTATCGTCTTGGCCCAGGCACCCAGGAAGTGGGTGGGTGCGGCCTAAACAGACATGGCGGTAATCGCGGAAGGTCATAGGCCCTTTCAGGTCATAAACCGCACTCCTTGTAGCTACAGTAGAACGTTATAGGCCGATCTTTGTTGGTAGAAAGCGAACTCCTTGTCGTCTTCAGTACCCAAGCCCTAGACCCTAAACCTTAAACCCTAAACCGTCAACCCTAAACCCTAAACCCTAAACCCTAAACCCTGCATCCTAAGCCCTTCTATGCTGGTGAGGAGTCGCACCCCACCGATAGCTCACAGCCATTTGACGACAAACACTTTGCCTCTCGGCCTGCGAGAGGAAAGTGGGCTTTGGGGTTTAGGGTTTAGGGTTTAGGGTTTGGGGAAAGTTTAGGGTTTGCTTAGGGTTGAGGGGATATTATACACAGGAATTAGGCTTGAGGGTTGAGGGTGATGATCTTGTCACGGGCCCCAATTTCAGGACCCACATCGAAGCCCCTCAAGCACCGGAAACCCTAAGCCCTAAGCCCCAAGCCCTAAGCCCTAAACCCTAAACCCTACACTACAGCAAGTATCTAAAGTTGGGACCATGACCCCCAAGCATGGTCCCCTTACCCTTGTTGATAAGGATCCGAAGTATGGGCCCTCATGATGTATCGTGTATATGAGGGTTATAGAACAAGGGCCCATGCTTCGCCTAAACCCTAAACCCTCAGCCCTAAACCCTATTCCCTGAACTACAGCAACTACAACTTCCAGCAAGTAATTGGAGACCAAGGGTTCAGGGTTTAGGGTTTAGGGTTTAGGGTCTAGGGATAGATCTGAATGAGCACAGACTCCTGCTGTGTGAGTACGCAGCTGAAAGGCAGCTTGAGAGGATAGTTCTCCTTTGCTACGGTGTTGCGGTCTTGCAGCTTCGGGGGCGTATACCCTTCCAGGGTTTGGGGTTTAGGGTTTAGGGTTTAGGGTCGCGGAGAGATCGCCTGCTTGTGGCGTTCCAGATTTCAGGAGGCGCCAGCCGTTCCACATGCTGAACTTGTGGCCTAATCCTCAACCCCGACATCTCAACACGTCCCCCCCAAAAAAACACAAGGCCCCAACCCTTGATCTCCAAACTCCAATCCCTGACTCCAAACCCCCAAAAACCCTAAACCCCGTGAACCCCTAAACCCGAAACCCCAAAACCCCCAAACCCCGAGCCCTAAACCCCCAGGCAACCAAACCCTAAACCCCAAAACCCATAAACCTTAAAAACCTGAACCCCAAACCCCAAACCCCGCACCCGAAACCCTAAACCCCAAACCCCAAACCCCAAACCCCAAACCCCAAACCCCAAACCCCAAACCCCAAACCCCAAACCCTAAACCCTAAACCCTAAACCCTAAACCCTAGCCCTAAACCCTAAACCCTAAACCTCCTGAGGATGTCTCGGTGGAGCGGCTCTTGGCAAAGCTCCTCGTGGCTCCTCCCGAGAGCTGCGAGCCTGCAAGTTTAGGGTTTAGGGTTTGGGGTTTGGGGTTTAGGGTTTGGGGTTCAGGGTTTAGGGTTTGGGGTTCAGGGTTTAGGTTTGGGGTTTAGGGTTTGGGGTTTAGGGTTTGGGGTTTAGGGTTTAGGGTTTGGGGTTCAGGGTTTAGGGTTTGGGGTTTGGGGTTTAGGGCTTGGGGTTTGGGGTTTATGGTTTAGGGTTTAGGATTCAGGGTTTCGGGTTTGGGGGTTAGAGTTTGTGGTTTAGGGTTTGGGGTTTACGGTTTCAGGGTTTATGGTATAGGGTTTGGGGTTTGGGCTTGAGGGTTGAGGGTTTAGGGTTTGGGGTTCAGGGTTTAGAGTTTGGGGTTTAGGGTTTCGGGTTCAGGGTTTAGGGTTGAGGGTTTGGGGCTTGTAGGGTTTAGGGTTAGGGCACGCAGGGCTTAGGGCTCAAAGTTTTCCACCAAAGGTAGGGTTTGGCCAAGCTCAAACCGACCCCGCCAACCTGAAACCCTTCAGCTCCTCAGCCCCAAACCCTGAACCCCAAACCCCGGAGACCCCATAAAATAGGGTTTAGGGTTTAGGGTTTAGGGTTTAGGGTTTAGGGTTTAGGGTTTAGGGTTTAGGGTTTAAGGTATCGGGGTCGGAATGATTACCAACAGTATTCCCTTATTAGGGTCCCTTTATAACTATACTAGAATAACCCTGTTCTAATTATTAAGGCCCCCAAAAGACACATGTATATATATATATATACACACCCCACAAGCCCTAAACCTTGCAACAGCCGCTGGAGTTCGTGATGAGGTCCGCCAGCGCCGCCCACAGCAGAAAGCGATGTGGGTGCCGCCACGTCTGCCGCCGACGAGGCGTTTGGGTTCCCTGTTTAGGGTTGAGGGTTTAGGGTTTAGCGTTTAGGGTTTAGGGTTTAGGGCCCATCTACCTAAGTAGCCCCCAAATAACCTGTAACCCTAAACCCTAAACCCTAAACCCTAAACCCTAAGGTCCCTTATAAGGGTCCCTCCTACGTTCGGGGTGGATTTAGGGTTCAGAGTTGACGGTTTCAGGGATGGGGGTGGGCGGACCAAACGAACACATTGATTGAGATCTTATGTTCCTCGGGTTTAGGGCTCCATTGGTGTTGAAGGTTTGGGGTTGAAGGCTCCGACCCTAAACCCTAAACCCTAAACCCTAAACCCTAAACCCTAAACCCTAAACCCTAAACCCAAAACCCAAACCCCAAACCCCAAACCCCAAACCCAAACCCTACCATACCTTCCGAAAGGGACGCCTTTCGATCTGCATACCAGGGCGCGCCCCCTCCGGCACAACAGACCCTGCAGCTTCAGGACCTGGATGCTCTTTTCTAGCTAGGGTTTAGGGTTTAGGGTTTTAGGGCTAGGGTTTAGGGTTTAGGGTTTAGGGTTCAGGGTTCAGGGATTAGGGTTTAGGGTTTAGGGTTTAGGATTTAGGGTTTAGGGTTTAGGATTTAGGGTTTAGGGTTTCGGGTTCAGGGTTCAGGGTTTAAGGTTTAGGGTTTAGGGTTTAGGGTCTCCCTAAAGCCCTAAACCCTAAACCCGAGTTACACCCGAAGCCCCGAAACCCGATGCCTTTTAGGGCTTAGGGTTTCGGGCTCAGGGCTTGGGAGTTTGTGTATTTAACCTTCTCTATACGTCCTTAGACTCAACCCTCAACCCCAAGGCCTTTGCATCAAACCCCAAACGCAAAACCCTAAACCCTAAACCCTAAACCCTAAACCCTAAACCCTAAACCCTAAACGAGGATGCCCAGTCTAGGGTTTAGTGCCCAGTCTAGGGTTCAGGGTTCAGGGTTCAGGGCTCAGGGCTCAGGGTTCAGGCTTCAGGGTTCAGGGTTCAGGGTTTAGGGTTTAGGGTTTAGGGTTTAGGGCTAGGGTTTAGGGTTTAGGGCTTATAGGGCTTAGGGTTTAGGGCTGAATGCTTAGGGCTTAGGGTTCAGAAGCCCTAAACCCTGTTGACTCTTAGGTTGCTGGGGGTCCAGTAGAGCCCTGAACCTTCAACCCTCGTCCTCAATCCTTAACCTCAGGTTGCCAAAGCCCATTACAACCCACTAAAAACCAACCAGAGTTTCGGAGTAATTATAGGGTTTAGGGTTTAGGGTTAAGGGTTTAGGGTGTAGGGTTTAGGGTTTAGGGTTTTGGGCTACCTTCAAGGGCACGGCCCAAACTCCCAGGAGCTCATTGCAGCCCCGCAGCTATCGGTCCTCCCGGCACAGGAGCCTCCGGCTTGGGGGGAGGTTTCGTGCTTAAGTTATTAAGGGTTGAAGGCTCGGGTTTAGGGTTTAGGGTTGAGGCTTGAGGCTTGAGGCTTGAGGCTTGAGGCTTGAGGCTTGAGGCTTGAGGGTTTAGGGTTTAGGGCTTCGGGAGGTTTGGGGCGTAAGGGATTCTAAGGGCTCCTTTGTACGGTTTGGGGATTTAGGGGTCATTTTGGGGCCTTGACAAGGCTCTTTGCTTTGGGTTTAGGATTTACGGGTTCGGGTTTTAGCGTTTAGGGTCGCAGGCCCTGAGCCGTAAATTCAGCTCTAAACCCTAAACCCTAAACCCTAAACCCTATAACCCTATAACCCTATAACCCTATAACCCTATAACCCTATAACCCTATAAACCCTAAACCCTTCGGGTTTTTTGGGTGAAGAGCCTTCGGGCCTACGTCCCCTTGGGGCTTTGGGCTGTTGAAGCGGGGCGAGGGGGGAGGGGTGCTGATTCTAGTCAGCATTTGGGCTAGTTTTGGCCGCCAGGGGTTGGCTTCAGACCTTTGAAGTGCAGGTTTTAGGGTTTTTTTTTTTTTGGGGGGGGGGTTAGGGTTTAGGGTTTAGGGTTTTGTGGGGTTTTGCCTGTTGCAGCCCCCTACAGTTTTCAAGCAAGGCTTCAGCGTGGGGGGGGGGGGGGGGGTTGGAAGCGTTTGGGATGCAGGCTTCAGGGTGGGAGGATGATTGCAAGCGCCTCTCATGGATTCCAGCAGCCCCTAGCCTAAGACCTAACCCGTAGACAAGGGTTTAGAGTTTAGGGTTCAGGGTTTAGGGTTTAGGGTAGCCCCCCCCCCCCCCACCAGCGCGAACGAGCAAGAGCCTCCATGCAAACCAAACCCAAACCGTAGACAAACTTCAGCCAACCGTGCCAATGTCCCATAATCCCTGCACCTGAGCCC
Organism: Symbiodinium natans; assembly: GCA_905221605.1. Lineage (NCBI taxonomy): Eukaryota > Dinophyceae > Suessiales > Symbiodiniaceae > Symbiodinium > Symbiodinium natans. The sequence goes on from CAJNDS010000535.1 coordinate 659,486, forward strand.
AAAAGGCCAAAAACGCAAGAGCCCTTTCAGTTGGAAAGGGCCCTGGAAAATTTGACACGTCGAAGGCCTGTTTAGGTTTAGGGTGTAAAGCCTTTACACGCTATACACCCTACATACTAAACCCGAAGTCCGTTTAGGTTTGGGGGTATCAACGGTTCAGGGTTCACGGTGTACCACAACCCCCAACTACCTTCTAAGATTCCATTACGCCCCAAGTGCCTGCTAACCCTAAACCCTAAACGCTAAACCCTAAACCCTAAACCCTAAACCCTAAACCCTAAACCCCTATTTTGGGCAGTTGGGGGGTCTAGCGGGTTAGGGCTTTCTTGGGCTTAGGGTTTCGGGCTTCGGGGGGCCCCCTAAACCCCAAGGGCACCTGCGGTGCAGGACACCAGCCGCGCTGATCCTCGTGGCTTTGGCATGGGGTTTAGGGTTTAGGGTTTAGGGTTTAGGGTTTAGGGTTTAGGGTTTAGGGTTTAGGGTTTAGGGTTTAGGGCTTAGGGCTTAGGGCTTCGGGGTTAGGGTTCTTGGCAGCCCAATGGTGCCCTTTTGTCCCATTTGCAGGTGCAGTATCTAAGAAGGAAAAGGGTACCCTTGTTGTAATGCTGTCTGGCTGCTGGGCTTTCGAGTGATATGTTGGTTGCAGCATTTACCAGGGCGTTCAAGGGTTAAGGGACTTAGGACTTTGGGGCATTGACTTGTAGCGAGCTGTGGAGATGGCAGTGCTAAGCCCTAAACCCCTAAGCCCGAAGCCCGAAGCCCTAAACCCTAAATCCTGAACCCTGAACCCTGAACCCTGAACCCTAAGCCCTACTCTAAAATGTGTGATACTTGGCGCCTCTGCTCAGTGCACCGGGATGCGGGGTTGGTACCAGCCGTATCTGCCTTAGGGTTCGGGAGCCGCATGCCGTGGCCCAACAAGGACCTCTAAACCAGGGTTTAGGATTTAGGGTTTGGGGTTTGGGGGTTAGGGTTTAGGGTTTAGGGTTTAGGGTTTAGGGTTTAGGGTTTAGGGTTTAGGGTTTAGGGTTTAGGACAAAAAGCCTTTCAACTAAGCACAAGAAACCCTATAGCCCTTTAGTACAAACCCTGTAAACCGTAGCCCTCCCCCCACCCCCGATCATAAACACAACAGCCCTTCAACTAAACCCCGATATGACGTAAAGCCCTAAACCCCCTAAACCAGCCTCCCTAAACCCTAAACCCTAAAACCCTAAACCCTAAACCCTAAACCCTGAACCCTAAACCCTAAACCCTAAACCCTAAACCCTAAACCCTAAATCCCACCATCCCACAGTCCCTACGTAGGTAAACCCCATCGTTACCCTAAAGCCCTACCTCCAAAATCCTAAACCCCTTGTCCCTCAAGCTTTAGCCCAAATTCTAAACCCTTGTAAACCCTGTAAGCCCAAATGGCCTAAACCCTAAACCCGAAACCCTAAGCCCTCAGCCCTAAACCCCGGCGTTTAAAAGATTAGGGTTTAGGGTCTCGGGCAAGGCCTAATCCACAAACTCTAAGCCCTGAAGCCCGCGTGTTAGGTGTTTAGGAGTTTCAGAAGGGCAAACCCTGTAAACACAACACCCCTTCAGTTAAACCCCGATTAGCCCTAAAGCCCGGTTTAGGAGAAACCCTGAACCCTGAACCCTAAACCCTAAGCCCTAAACCCTAAACCCTAAACCCTAAACCCTAAACCCTAAACCCTAAACCCTAAACCCTAAACCCTCAGTAGGGTCGTCAAACATCCGTTGGTGGCAGGCATCGCCAGGCTTCGGCGGCAGATTGATGCGGCTCGGCAACAATTAGGATTTAGGGCTTCGGGGTGTGGGGGTTAAGGGTTTAGGGTTTAGGGTTTAGGGCTAGAGGTGTTTAGGGTTTAGGGTTTAGGGTTTAGGGTTTAGGGTTTAGGGTGTTCAGCCAGGAGTCAAGCCTGAACCCTAAACCCCTTTACCCCAAATCCCCAAACTTGCAAGCCCGGGACACTAAGCTCTAATCCCCCCCCCAAAACACCCTAAACCCTAAACCTGAAGCCCCCAAAAAACCTAAACCCCAAACCCCAAAGCTCAGACGTAAGAGCACTGGTCGCAATGTACAGTACTGCATTACCCTGTTCCGTTTCGTTCCTTTGTTTCTTGGCATATTCCTTTCGTCGAGTGATGATACTTGTAAGATCACGCAGGCCAAAAATGCTCAGAAAATATGTGCAGGGTTTCATGTCACGTGCACAAGGCCTGCGTATCAACACTGGCAACGGGGGTACTGACAGCTATAGATAAGATAGTAGTCTGCACCGGTTCGATTGCCTAACCCCCCCCCCCCCCCCCAATGTTTTTCTGCATCGATTCCCTGTGTCTCTGTGCCTCTCTCTCTCTCTCAGTTTCTCTGTGTCTCTATGAGTCTGTGTCTGTGTGCCTGTGTGAGCTTTTTGGGAAGTTCGGGGGTACTACAATCCCTCTTTTAACGGCTGTTAGCACAAGGGGAGCATCCCAAGAACCCTAAACCCTAAACCCTAAACCCTAAACCCTAAACCCTAAACCCTAAACCCTAAACCCATGGTGTTCGTGTTCACATCTGGCAACTGGGCCGAGGGGTTGGCCGTCCCTGGGCTGGATCTAGCATCCGGGGCTTTGAATGTGTAGGGAGTGGGGTTTAGGGCTTAGGACCCCAAACCCTAAACCCTAAACCCTAAACCCTAAACCTCAAACCCTAAACCCTAAACCCGAAACCCTAAACCCTAAACCCCACAAAACCAACCTTCTAACGCCTGGAAAGGCCTGTGTGGCCGCCCAGCGGCCGCTGCGGAAGAAGGCTAACGAGATGCTGCGGTCGCTGCACCACCACAGGGTGCCCCGGCATGAGGAGCAGGACTACTTGAAGGTTTAGGGTCAGGGTTTAGGGTTTAGGGTTTAGGGTTTAGGGTTTAGGGTTTAGGGTTTAGGGTTTAGGGTTTAGGGTTAGCCCGAACTAGCTGTAGTTCTAGCCCGCTTATAACCATATGAGGGCACTTAAAGGGCTGACAAGTGGGTCATACGTACAGCTATGAATTGGTTGTACGTACCATGAACCTCCATGTAGCGGTTTTTCAGCTTCGAGCTTTGTCAGGAAGTTCTGATTCGGGCCCATGGCCCTTAAGTAACCCCCAAACCTCTCGCTACCTAAACCCTACCTGGTAGCCCAATGGCCCTTTTGCCATGTTTTTGGTTCAAGGTTCCCTGATAAAGTAACCACCCGAAAAAGGGTATCCTTATGAGAATGCTGTCACTGGGCTCCCGAGCTTTTGAGCCTAAATCCTACAAGTCCGACATTCTTGGGGAGGAAGCAATTGAACTTCGTCGAAGTCATGATGGACACGTGGGTCGTCTGATTTCTTGTTTGGCCTATTTTTTGCGTTCGCCGCATGCCGTTATGAAGTCTTCTTCTCTTCCAATATGCGGGAGCGAAAATTCAGTGTAGGCGAATCTTCGCGTTATCCCGAAGTATTTTGCTTCGCATCGTTATTCCTGCGCATATATCTAGCCATGTTAAGGGCCCGCGAACCGCCGAACTTTTCAATTCCAGGGTTGAGGGTTTCGGGTTTAGGGTTTAGAGAGTCCACCACTTTGCGGTCAAAAAAGTAAAAAGAACTTTGATCTTTGCCCGGTAAGCACCCTATAACCCCAAAACTCATGTTTCTTCCAGGCACCACCCTAAAACCTAAGCCCTATAAAACCGAAAACCTAAACCCTAAACCCCAGCCTTCTCAGCTGCTGCTGAAGGCACCCCCATTCCACCCCACAAAGCCCACCCTGGCTGACACAAGGGTTGAGGGTTCAGGGTTTAGGGTTTAGGGTTTAGGGTTCAGGGTTTAGGGTTCCTTAATTGCCAGAGTCCAGACTTATACCTGAGCCTCAAGCAGGGCCTTTATTGGGGCAACAAGGAGGGCACTTGGGATGTTTCCCCTTTCCTCACAGTCCTTCATGGGGATTTTTATCGGGGCACTATCCGTTAGTATAATGAGGGGGAACATCCCAAAGGGGCACCTCTTTGGGGGTTGTAGGCTTGCTCCTACAATTCGGATTATAGCAGTTTGGGGAGTGTAGGAGAGGGGGATCCCCTATTGGGGGGGGGGGGGGGGGACATGCCGCCCCAAACTACTATCAGAATGAAGATTGAGGCTTCAGGGTTCAGGATTCAGGATTCAGGGTTTAGGGTTTAGGGTTTAGAGTTTAGGGCCGGTTAGGGTTTTGGGTTTAGGGCAGCAGAACATAGAATATGTGACATACAAGCGTCCAGGCTGTCATTGAAGCGGCCAAGCGCGGGGCCTTCGTGGAGGAACCCGGCAACCAGGTCCGGCCCAGAACCTAAGCCCTAGGGTTTAGGGTTTAGGGTTTAAGGTTCAGGGTTTAGGGTTTAGGGTTTAGGGTTTTCGGGTTTAGGGTTAACTAATTGGGTTTTGCATCATGAACCCTCCCAATAGGCATAAGTTCGTCATGTTAACTTGAAGATTTTTTGGAGAATCCGAAACTCCTTAAACGCCTCAATATCTGCATCCTAGAAACCGGTCTAGGGTTTAGGGTTTAGGGTTTAGGGTAAGTAACCTTTGAACGCCACAAATCGTGAATCCTAAGCCCTGCCCATAGAGTTTAGAGTCTCGAGTTTGGGGCTTAATGCAGTCGGCCAAACCCTAAACCCTAAAAATCCTGAAACCCTAAAACACTACAACCCTAAACCCTAAGACCCTAAAACCCCATCACCCGAATTAATACCCTAAACCCTAAAAGCCTAAACCCTGAAACCCTAAGGCCCTCACACTCGCACCCAGCCTCCACGGCTTTTTCCCGCCTAAGCCCTGCAGTGAAGGGTTTAGGGTTTAGGGTTTCAGGGTTTAGGGTTTAGGGTTTAGGGTTTAGAACATCCTTAGCCCCATACCGCGAAAGGTATACTAAAGGGAATCCCAGCTCCAATCATATCCATAAACCATGTTCCAAGTTTCTGGAGTTTATTTACTGTAAGCCCTAGTTCCCAAATAGGATTTCAGGGTTTATAGGTTTAGGTTTAGGGTTCCATTCAACCCTACCTAAAACGCGACTCCACAGACAGTTCCCTAAGCCCTAAACCCTTAACCCTAAACCCTAACCCTAAACCCTAAACCCTAAACCCTAAACCCTAGACCCTAAACCCTAAACCCTAAACCCTAAACCCTAAACCCTAAGCCCTAAACCCTAAACCCTAAACCCTACATGACCCCCCCCCCCCACCTCGTAGGTGGAGGACTTGGTGCGCCAAGCGCAGAGCCTCGCGGAGATTCGCTACGCCTATAGCCAGGCCCTGGCTCCTAAACCTTCCCAGGGTTTAGGGTTTAGGGTTTAGGGTTTAGGGTTTAGGGTTTAGGGTTTAGGGTTTAGGGTTTAGGGTTTAGGGTTTAGGGTTCAACATCCTCCCTAACAGGGGTTGGGATTCAGGCTTAGGGTCCCCAAGCCCTAAGTCCTAAGCCCTAGGCCACAGGGTTTGGAGGGTTTGTAGGGTCTTTTTTTGAACATCCTTACTAAGTGTTTAGGGTTTGGGGTTTAGGGTTTAGGGTTTAGGGTTTAGGGTTTAGGCTTTAGTAGTTGCAGGTAAAGGTCTTGGGGCTTCAGGCGTTCAACCTGGGTTGCCCGATTCCCACGTCGTTTCTAGTAGCTTTGAGGCATGTTTTTGGTTCCGCCCCCCTAAACCCTAAACCCTAAACCCGAAACCCGAAACCCTAAACCCGATACCCTAAACCCGATACCCTAAACCCGTCCCATTCTAGAAGCTACTTCAGAACAGCGCCCATCCGAACCCCACCTGTCTGGCAGACGGAGCTCGTCCACACGCACTGCATTGCAGAGACTTGCTTGCAACTATCGCCCGGTTCCTTCATCTCCTACACACCAGGGTTTAGGGTTTAGGGTTTAGGGCTTAGGGTTTAGGGTCTAGGGTTGATCAATCCTATAAACCCTATAAACCCTGCAAACCCTGTAAACCCCATAGCCCTATGAACCCTATAAACCCTCAACCCTATTAACCCTGAGACTTGGACAACCCTAAGCCCTGGAAAGTTTAAGAGCCTCCGGCTCAAGCCGCCGACCCCGCTGGAGCATAGTTGAAAGGTTTAAACGCGCTCGTCAGCTCAAAGGATGCCAAAAAAGTTGACGTGCTTGAGCTTCTGTGAAACGTTGGGACCCAAACAGGAGCTGAAGCCAGCTTGAAGGCCAGGGCAGCCCCATCAATTGGTTGGGGGGTGGGGGGGGGGTCGCAGGGGGGGGGGGGGGGGGGGGGGGGCGGGGGTGTCCTGTGCGAAACCGCCTATGGTCCGTGAGTTTATGCGGTGTGGGTGGCCTGGCCCTCCATGGAAAAGCCCCCCCTACCCCCCCCCCCATGGGGGGTAAGGAGGGAAAGAGGGAGGTAGGTTTTCACCTCCTTTTCCCATCCAACACGCCGCCAGGGTCGGCGGACCCGAAGCCCCAATCCTGAACCAACAGCCCTACACCCTAAACCCTAAACCCTAAACCAGATGACCCGAGATTGATGTCAAGTGACGCAGCCAGGGATGGAACAATTCAGTGGAGGCCTTGAGCCTGAAAACATGTAGGGTCGGGTTTAGGGGTTTAGGGGTTTAGGGGTTTAGGGTTGTAGGGTCTTAGGGTCTTAGGGTTTTAGGGTTCTAGGTTTTTAGGGTTTTCGGGTTTTAGGGTTTTAGGATTCTAGGGTTTTAGGGTTTTAGGGTTTCAGGGTTTTAGGGTTTTAGGGTTTTAGGGTTCTAGAAATTTAGGGTTTTAGGGTTTTAGGGTTTAGAGTTTAGTTTTTGCGGTTAGTTTGGGGTTTAGGGTTTAAGCAGTTAGGGCTGGTTCCAAAGCCAAAGCTGAACCCCCAAACCTGAATCCGCAACTCCAAATCCCAAGGCCTCCTAAACCCCGTGAACCTAAACCTCAACCCCCAACAAAAACTCAACTCTGAACCCAAAACCCCCCTAAACCAAAAACCAGAAAACCCGAAACCCTATACCCTGAACCCTCTACACCCTAAGCCCCAAACCCTACACCCTATACCCTGAACCCTATGAAACACTAAACCTTATGCCTATACCCTGAACCCTAGAAACTCGTAGCCCTAAACCCTAAACCCAAAACCCTGAACCCTAGAAACGCGAATTCATAAACCCTGAAACGAAACCCTAAACCTTAAAAACTCGTAGCCCTAAACCCTATACCCTAAACCCTAAACCACCCCCCCCCCCCCTAAGTCGCCACGAGCACTCGCCGAGGAAAATTTGGATCTCAAGGAAAAGCTCCGTGCGGCGAAGCTGAGCCCCCGCCCGGTTTGGGAGTTTAGGGTTTAGGGTTTGGGGTTTAGGGTTTTGGGTTTTGGGTTTAGGGTTTAGGGTTGAACCAGCTGACGTAACTATGAAATCAAGGAATAGGGCCCTTGGACCTTGAAACTGTAACATCAACCGCAGACAATCTAGGAGCCGAAGAATTGCTAGTAGCATTCCCTTCTGGTCCCTTTTGAAGTATACGATAGTCACCCCTAGTCTAAGTATTCAGGCCTCTACATTAGGCGCTTATGAGTTAGAGTTGATGGTTTTGGGTTTATGGGTGCAGGCTTTGGTCTTGGGTCTCATGGCTTTGCGTTGAGTGTGTGAGGGTTTGGTTTTGGGGTCTAGGGTTTAGGATACTCTTGTGAGCCCTGAAGACCCAAAACCCCAAACCCGTAAACCCAAAACCCCAGACCCTTATACAAACCCTTCAATCCTAAGCCATTAAGCCCTAAACCTATACATCGCAAAGGCCCGAACCTACAGGGTGACAAGCCCACGAGCTCCTCCCACACGCTTCTTCTTCTTCTTCTTCTTCTTCTTCTTCTTCTTCTTCTTCTTCTTCTTCTTCTTCTTCTTCTTCTTCTTCTTCTTCTTCTTCTTCGTCTTCGTCTTCGTCTTCGTCTTCGTCTTCTTCTTCTTCTTCTTCTTCTTCTTCTTCTTCTTCTTCTTCTTTCACCAAACCCTCCCTTCGGGCTTTCCTTGCGGGTTCGCGGGTTCTTAATCGCTTCCCCCTTTTATTAAAGACCCCCCCTAATACTAAAAATGTTTTCCGGAAAATCCTGCCGAAACCGAGACCGCCTTCTAAACCCTATTCCGAATTAGGGGGGGGGGGCCTCAACCAGCAACCGCCCAGGAGATGTGAAGGCCTGGAAGCAGACATCGACCGTGCGCGCAAACTCTGCCAGGCCGTCTTCGGAGAGGGGCTTAGGGTTTAGGGTTTAGGGTTGAGGGTTTAGGGTTGTGGGCTTAGGGTTGTACCCTAAACCCGACGCCCTAAACCCTAGACCCTGAACCCTAAACCCTAAATCCTCAAGCTCCGGGTTTCGGGTTTCGGCTTTGACTTCCAGTCTTGCAAGTGAAGAGTCTCGAACTTTGCCGCCTTATAGGGCTTGGCGTTTGGGGTTTAGGGTTTAGGGTGTAGGGTTTAGGGTTTAGGGTCCAGGGTTTAGGGTTTAGGTTACGGGACTCAAGGTTCCAGGAAATATAGGGGCTTAGGGTGCAGGCTCTCAGATCTCAGGGGTTTAGGGTGTGGGGTGTTGAAGGTTCCAGGGGGTATAATTTGGGGTCAAAGGGGTTTAGGGTTCAAGCTTTACTTGGAGGTTCATGGTACTTACACCACTAATGAGCCCCTGCCCCTTAATATGGTTAGAAGTACAGTTATAAGTACAGTTATAATTGGTTAATAAGTACCATGAACCTCCAAGTAGTGTTTAGGGTTTAGGGCTTAGGGTCTAAATTCCTGAACCCTGGCTTAGGGTTTAGGGTTTGGGGTTTAGGGTTAGGGTTTAGGATTTAGGGCGTAGGGTTCAGGGTTTAGGGTTTAGGGTTTAGGTGTTTTTGTTTCTAGGAGGTTCATGGTACTTAGT
>CAJNDS010000535.1:673387-745887 GCA_905221605.1 Symbiodinium natans
GATTTAGGGTTTAGGGTTTAGGGTTGCCTGCAGACCCTTGACCCTCAACTACGATTGGGGTCTAGGTGCTGGGAACCCGTGGTGCTGTAAGGGTAGTTACATAGGCGCTTAACATGGTCCCTTGCCTCCCTTGACGGGTTTTGAAGGGCTCAAGGGTTTTATAGGGTGTAGGAAGAGTAAAGCCCATACTATGGGACCGTGTAGCCCCAAACCCTAAACCCCTAAACCCCTAAATCCTAAACCCAAAACCCTAAACCCCTTCCAGGGTCTCAAGGTGTGATGGGTGAACAAGGCTGTGGAACAAGAGTGAGAGAGATGATTGGTACGTCCTAAAGGTGAATCATAAGGTTTAGAAAGGGTCTCAAGGTGTGATGGGTGAACAAGGATATGATTCCAAGGGTGTGAGACGTGAAGGGGGTATTATGAGGCCCGCTCTCATTATAAGACCTTTTAAATCGGCCCCCCTTGAAAGATTACTAAAAGACTGTATAAGTTTATAATTAAAAAGCTAAGGAGGGAAGATGACGCACGCTTTTATTGCATAGAATTCAGGCCTTTAACAAAGGAAAAGGAGAGTGATGTGAATGAACAGACGAAAACGGCCCCAATTTTATAAACCCCAAAAAAGGTCCAAGGGACCATGTAACGACCCTTGGAGTAGCCCTAAACCCTAAACCCTAAACCCTAAATCCTAAATCCTAAACCCTAAGCCATGTAACGACCCTTGGAGAGGCAGAGCTGCGCGGCCCCATCGGCGCGCGAGGTCCCCGAAGCCAGCGCCGGAAAAAAAGTGCCGAGGCGCCCGGCTTAGTCTTGGGGTTTAGGGTCTAGGGTTTTTGGGTCCTTTATTGTAGTTTGCGATATTCGGGGTACCTTATTTGACGGAAAGGGTTTTTCTTCAATCGGGTCTATCGTAGAAATGGGGATTAGGGTTTAGGGTTTAGGGTTGAGGGGTTTTTAGGGACCCTAAAACGTAGCCCCCCCCCCGAAAATAATGCTATGTTTGCGCGGAAGTCTGTCTGGCCGCCGTCAGGGCTCTAGAGATTCTATCTTAAGGAAACTACATGGTCTAGGGTTCAGGGTTTAGGGTTTGAGGTTTAGGGTTTAGGGGTACACGGTCCCTTAGTATGGGCCCTTAAAAGGGGACCCTTATATACCCCTTACATAATTACCCTAAGTTTAGTTGAAAAGCTGACAACCCCACACCGAGGGTGGAGAACAACAAGAAAGTCACAATGGTAAGAATACTAGTCGCATTCTCCAGTGCAAAAGAGAATCAGAATCATCATCCCAATCGTGATAAGTTTCATGTTGTCGCTAGCGATAAGAATCAGAACCAGTGAAAGCAGGATCCGTGCTAGTGGTGGTAGCAGTCATACGGGGAGTGATGGCCAACCCGATACTTAATAGTTACCATAGAGTTTAGGGTTTAAGGGTTTAGGGTTTCCTGGTGTATGAGTAGTAGAATCTCGCTTTTGACCGCATGAAGAATGTGGCTATTCATGACCTTTAGTCGGAGTGATAAGAACACGCCCGAGGCCCTAAACCCTGAGAACCAGAATCCCCGTAAACACCCTGAACCCTAAAACCTAAACCCTAAACCCTAAACCCTAAACCCTAAACCCTAAACCCTAAACCCTAAACCCTAAACCCTAAACCGGCTTTAGGGCTTTCGAGTTCCCTGTAGCTGTAGGAGTATTTCTCAAAGTGTCACGCAAGGGCGGTTATTTATTCTGACATGATAAGATCTAAACCCTAAACCCTAAACCCTAAACCCTAAACCCTAAACCCTAAACCCTAAACCCTAAACCCTAAACCCTAATCCTTAGTGTTGCTTATTGGCCTCTGTGACCCCATATGCTGTTGTACCACCTAGTATGTATCAACCCAAAGGCCAGCGTGTCTCAACCCGAAGTCCGAAAACCGAACACAGCCTCAGCAGCTAACCCTAACCCCAAACCCCAAACCCTAAACCCTAAACCCTAAACCCTAAACCCTAAACCCTAAACCCTAACCCTAAACCCTAAACCCGAAGCCCTAAACAGGCGAGCCCGAGGCTGCAAAAGAAGCGGGCGCCGAGCCTGCACAGCGTGGTCAGCCCCAAGGCGCGCTAGTTTGGTGCGAAGAACTGTTTTTTTTGTTTCAGGTTCCGGGGTTAGGGTTTAGGGTTTAGGGTTTAGGGTTCAGGGTTTAGGGTTTAGGGTTTAGGGTTTAGGTTGGTTTCGGGGGTTGCACCCGAAATCCTGAACCCTAAACCATTGCCCCCCGCTATCTCTTGGTTTTTGGGGGGGGGGGGCGTCCCCTAATAGGATTTCCTAAAAAGTATGTGGTTTTGAAGACGTGGGGGGGGGGCCAAGAAATAGGAAAAAACACTAGCCCATGTTCCTAGAGTTTCATAATCTACCTCGTTCTCCACATTTTGATTTCTCCTTCTCTTTGAAGCAATATGAAGCGATCTTGCTGCTGATAGAACATGCAGTGAAGTGGTCAACTCGCTTCGCCAGGGGCTGGCGTTTCTGTTGTCAGGTGTATGCTGAAGTCATGTCGTGCTTCAGCACTACAGCCCATGACATGACTCACAGCTTCTGCGTGTACTGGCGGGCACTCCCATGACCCCCAGCCTCTTCGTGCGCGGGGGAGGAACCTGGAGAGGACACCAGAGGACGCCCGAGGTCCCCCGACATAAGCACCGGGTTTAGGATGGAAGAGGGGGGGGGAGGCATTGGAAACACTGTACTGGTGGGCACTTCCATGACCTACCCCCCCAACTTCTTCCTATTTCGGGGCGCGGGGAAGGACCCTTGGACCTTTCTGGGGAAGCCTGGGTAGAGGACACTCTTGCACACTACAGGACCCCGAGACAGCCAGCCCAGCCCACGTTAGCACCGGGTTTAGGATGGAAGAGGGGGGGGAGGCATTGGAAACACTGTACTGGTGGGCACTTCCATGACCTACCCCCCCCAACTTCTTCCTATTTCGGGGTGTGGGGAAGGACCCTTGGACCTTTCTGGGGAAGCCTGGGTAGAGGACACTATTGCACACTACAGGACCCCGAGACAGCCAGCCCAGCCCACGTTAGCACCGGGTTTAGGATGGAAAAGGGGGGGGGAGGCGTTGGAAACACTGTACTGGTGGGCACTTCCATGACCTACCCCCCCCCCAACTTCTTCCTATTTCGGGGGTCACGGGGGAGGACCGTGGACCCTTCTGAGGAAGCCTGGACACTGGCGACAGCCCCCGACGCAGCCGCATCAGCACCGGGTTTAGGATGGAAGATGGGGGGGAGGCATGGGAGATGCTGTGCTGGTGGGTACTTCCATGACCTACCCCAATCCAGTTTCTTCCTATTTCAGGAGGACCCTGGACCCTTCTGTCTTTCGGGTTGTTGTTTAACAATCTTAGAAACCCAGAGCAACGACGGGCAGAGCATCGCATATCACCGTATTGGGACGTGGGGGGGGGGCCCCCCACGTCCAGACCGGCAAGGTGTATTAGGATATTTTCCTATTACCACCCCCCCCCCACGCCCCCCCCCAGATAACCTGGGGCAATCCTAAACCCTCAACCCTAAATGCTAAAGCCTATGCCCTGACAGGCCTTCTTGGTAACCCAGTGGTACACTTTTGCCATCATTTGTCCTTTTTATGGTGCAAGGTTCACTTGCAAAGTGATCAACCCAAAGAAGGGAATCCATATTATGATATGATGACTGAGCTACCTTAACAAACCGCACTATAGTGTCACGTCATTCGTCTGTTTTCGTTGAGGAGGCCCACGTGGCCTGGAATCGCAGGAAACAATGATAGAACGCGAGTGGATTTATGATGTTAATCTGTGCATTTTTGGTTGGCAAACCTTAGTTCCTTGTGGTTTCAAGCAAATCCGAGGCCCTCGTTTGTGGGTTTGGGGTTTGTGGTTTGGGCTCTCCGTCTCAGATTTTGGTCTGTCCGTTTTGTGTTTAAAGGGTTTTGGGCTTTGGGATTGGGATCCCCGTCAAAACAACCTCCGTTAGAATGCTGCGGTTTTGGGGCGTAGGGTTTAGGGTTTACGAGATTTAGGGCATAGGGTTTAGGGTATAGGGCTTACGGTATAAGAGTTACGGTCAGCAAGAATCCCTAAACCCTAAACCCTAAACCCTAAACCCTAAACCCTCAACCACACTAGACCCCTGGGTTTTGGGGGGGGAGGGAGGGGGGGGGGGGGGGTGGAGGGGGAGGAGGGGGGGGGGGGGGGGGGGGCAGGGAGGGCGGGGGGGGGGGGGGGGGGGGGGGGGGGGGGGGGGGGGAGGGGGAGGGGGAGGGATGCGGTTAAAACCCCCAACCCTAAGCCCTAAGCCCTGACGCCTAAACCCAAAACCCAACCAAAAGACCCTCAATGGCCCTCGAAGACCCTCAGCCTGTAAGCTGCAAACACCTTAAACCCTACTAAGGTGATGAACGCTAAACCGGTCCCTACACCCGAACCCTAAACCCTAAACCCTAAACCCTAAACCCTAAACCCTAAACCCTAAACCCTAAACCCTAAACCCTAAATTCCAAGCCCAATCGTAGCAGGCGACAGCGCGACCCCTCCAAACGCGAAGGGTCTGGGGCTGGAGAGGGAAGGCGCCTGGGGGGGGTTGGGGGTTGAGGGTTTAGGGTTGAGGTGCTAGGGTTTAAGGGTTTAGGGTTTTAGGGTTTAGGGTTATAAACGCTGGTCGTCTCCCGCCATTTCTGTGAAGCCCTGCACCCTAAACGCTCTCAATCTTGAGACCTAAACTGTAAACCTTGTAAATCGTCAACCCCATATCCCCTATAACCCCTGCAACCCTTTAACGCTAGAACGCTATAACCCTACAACCCTAAACCTCTCTGTAACCCTATAACCCTCAGCCAATCAGAAAGCCATGGCCCAGAAGGCCTATAAGCCATAAGCGCGGCCAGGTGTAGAATGCAGGGCACCGAATTTTGGAGTGAACCCAGCGGAATGTGAAAACGCTACAACCTGAAACCCTAAACCCTTAACCCCAAAAGCCTTAATTATAGCCCCTGATAGCTTCTTAATACCCCTCAATCCTCAACCCTCAACCCTCAACCCTCAACCCTAAACCCTCAACCCTCAACCCTCAACCCTCAACCCTCAATCCTCAACCCTAACCCTAAACCCTAAGCCCTCAACCCTAAACCCTCAACCCTCAACCCTCAACCCTAAACCCTAAACCCTAGCCCTAACCCTAAACCCTAAACCCTAGCCCTAAACCCTAAACCCTAAGAGGCCTCGACCCGCCGCCCGGACTCCCAGCGAGTGACGAAGGCGCGCGGGAAGCCGGCGCCAAGAGAGACTCTTGGGGGCTTGTTGGGCTTATGGGGTTTAGGTTTAGGGTTTAGGGTTTAGGGTTTAGGGTTTGCGGAGACGCTTTGGGGGCTTGTTGGGCTTATGGTTCAATATATATTCGAGGGTTTAGGAACCTTAAACCCTCAACCCTCTACCCTGCACCCGAAAGAACCCTAAACCAGCCTCGAGGCTTGAGAGGGTTCCAAACATGGTTTCGAGTTCTGATCGTGCAGTTCAGGCGCAAAGGTTTCGGGCTTGTCGGCCGCCAAGTCATAAGTAGCGCTATCGGGCACTCAACTGGGCCGTAAGGAATACAGCTTAGGTTATACGTCCTTTAACTTCAGGTTTGCACATATGCGTTTTGGGTTTAGGGTTTCATTGCGCGTCCGTTAGCTAGAGTTAGTACAGTAGGGGCGCCACGTCCTGCGAATTTCTACTATGCGTGCAAGGCCTAAACCTTGGAAGAACAAATGGAGGGCTCAGGGTTTATAGGGCTTTGAGGTCTCGCATGAATACGACGAGGTTGTTGGTACCTCGAGACCTCAAGGGCTTCGAAGCTGACGGTACACAGCAAAATGTGAACCGCCAAGCATTCTAAACCCTCAACCCTAAACCTCAAACCTTAAGACTTAACCCCTAAAAACTCAAGAATCGCCGCAACTAAGCCGTAGACTTAGGATTTGGGGCTTAGGGGAAGTTAGCTGAGATCGCCGATTTCAGCCCAAACCCAAGAAACCTCCATCGACCCCATAAACCTCCCAGCCCTAAAGCCTATAAGCCCTAAAAATCTCTTGCCGAACGTTGGGTTACTTGCCTTGCGTCCTAACCCGAAACCCGAAACCCTAAACCCTAAACCCTAAACCCCATCCTTTGACTTGGACAGGGGTGGAGCCTCCACCTGGCCTGGAAGGAATCACGTGGGCAAGAAGGGCCTTGTTAGGGTTTTCGGGTCTTCCTTTCAGGGTTTAGGGTTTTTTGGGTTTAGGGTTTAGGGTTAGGGTTTAGGGTGTAGGGTTTAGGGGTTCGGGTTTAGGGGTTTTGGGCTTTTCGGTCTAGGGGTTTAGGGCTTACCCCTTACAGGGTTCTGAAGTATGGGCCCCTTGGCTTTTGCAGGGTTTTGTAAGGTGATTACATGCCAGCACCCCTCCACTCAAGGTTTAGGGTTTAGGGTTTAGGGTTTAGAGATTAGGCTTTAGGATTTCACGTGTCGGCCTCAGCTCCGAGCCTGAAACTAGATAAGATCGCTGCGGGGCCAAGCAGAATCAATTTGGTCAGAAGTTTTGGTGAACATGTATTTGGGCCCGTACCCGGAAAACCTCAAATCACGAACGCACATTCTGAAACCTAAATCCTAGTCATTTTGCAAGTGGCTATGTCTGCTTTCTTCTTGAAGTTTATCCTCAATAGTCTTTACCTCTCTTTGCTTGTACTAATCAGTATTTGTTGGTCCCCCATTTGTCCCTTTTGGGGTTGGTGTTGAAGAACATGCTGGGGATCTAGGCCAAACAGCTGCATCCCTCACGGTTTAGGGTTTAGGGTTGAGGGTTGAGGGTTGAGGGTTTAGGGTTTAGGGTTTAGGACAAGTTCCCTGACGTCGTGAGCCCGTTGGGACCGCGCCATGGTGACATGTCTGTCCCCTGGACTCAGTGCGTCTCCGGACTTCGGCCTGATATCTTGACAGCGTATCAGATGTCCTTGGGCTCCAGAGAAAACCGAGCACAGCCTTAAAAAACCCTAAGCCCTGAAACCCTAAACGCTCGCACAGAACGGGAGCCTCACATGACTTAAGGTTAGGTTGGGATTTGGGGTTGAGGGTTTGGGGTCTAGGGCTAGGGTTTGGGGTTTAGGGTTTGGGGTTTAGGGTTTGGGGTGTAGGGTTTCGGGTTGATCGTGCAGCTCCAGGTGAGTTTTCATGGCCCTAAGATCCCCAAGCCCCTACGCCCCTGAGCCCAATCCCTATGTATGGATCTATCTATGTGCAAAGGAGATTCTTCGTTGAAATCCCCTAAACCCTAAACCCCAAACCCTAAACCCCAAACCCCAAACCCTAAACCTTTCTAAGCCCTAAGCCCCAAGCGTGAGCCTTGCAATCCATCCCCCAGGACGAGCCCACGGGTTACCCTAACCCTAAACCCTAAACCCTAAACCCTAAACCCTAAACCCTAAACCCTAAACCCCCTTTGAACCCCCCCCCCCCCCCGAAAGAACCCCCAGGACGAGCCAGCTCCGTCCCGGAGCTGCGTGAAAGCCCGCAAGCGCCGGCGACAGGCCGGAGTCTTCGTGGCTTAGGGTTTAGGGTTTAGGGTTTAGGGCTTAGGGCTTAGGGCTTAGGGCTTAGGGGCTTAGGGGCTCAGGGGCTTAGGGGCTATTTGGGCTTAGGGTTTTAGGGTTTGGGGTTCAGGGTTTAGGGTTTGGGGTTTGGGGGTTAGGATTTAGGAACCCCAGCTCAGGGTCTTGGGTTTGTGCTTGCTTTTTGCGGGTTTAGGATTCATTCAGGGGCACAAGTGGGGTTTGGGGTCTGCGGTTGCCAGGTTTAAGCCCTAAACCCCAAACCCTAAACCCTTTAAACCCTTTAAACCCTTTAAACCCTATAAACCCTAAACCCTGAACAAACATCCTCGGATCCGATACCCTGAACTATAGGGCTTAGGGTCTTACGCTGCTCCCACCTCAACTATTCCCAGCCCAAAAAAGGTGCCCAAACAAGTCATATTCGGGTTTAGGGTTTAGGTTTAGGGTTTAGGGTGGAACTAGGGGTTAGGATTTAATATCGGCAGTGCTCTAGGTTTAGTGTCTTTTTCTGGGGTCCATGAACTAAGGGCGCCGTATTGTATAGGGGACACAACCAGGGACCCTAATCTTTCAGAACCACCCATATGTAAAGATGTTGTTGCTTTTTTTTTTTGGGGGGGGGGGGGGGGGGGTGTGTGTGTGTGTGTGTGTGGTGAGTTTCGATGGAGGTAGAATAAGATCGCATGGTAGGGAAGCAGGGAGTTACAACAGTCGGAAGAGTCGTTTAGGGTTTAGGGTTTAGGGTTTAGGGCTTAGGGTTTAGCTGGAAGAGTTCAAAGTTGGAAGGTGTCAAGAACGGAAATTGGACGGACGCCTTCCAACTTTTCAGCTGCCACCATAGATTTGCGTAAACATATGTTTATTGTTGAGAGGGAGGGAGACCTATATACATACGTACATCTGTGAAGTGCGTGTTTGCATTTTGTTTTTTCCTTGTCCGGTGGCCGGCGTTCCCTACAAACTGTTAAGTAGTTGCAGCTCTTCAGTAGGGAATTACGACGGTGTGGCCTTGCTTCTGGTTAGGACTTGATAGGATGCTCACTGTTAATCCAAAAGTACACCCTGGAACCGCAACTCCCTGAACCCCTCAACCCCTAAACCCCAAACCCTATCACCCCAAACCCTGAACCCTAAACCCCAAACCCTAAAACCCTAAAGCCCTAACTCCTACGCCCAACAACCCTTCTATTGCAGGAGCCGATCTCGTCACGAAGGAGGAGGAGGAGGTGGAGGTGGAGGTGGTGGTGGATGCAGAGCAGCCCCCACCCCTCGCGCCACCCGAGGAATGCACCGTCCCCAGATCCTTCTGTAGGGCTTGCAGGGTTCTGTAGAAGGCATAAGGCTTCAGAAAGGTTACCACTAGAAATTGTCAGATGTTATAGGCCTTTGTAGGGTGTGGTACAGGTTTCAAAGCATTTAGCAAGTAACCCGACATAGAAAGGCTTCGATGCTTATAGTGATATGCTCAGGGAGCAAACGGCCCTTCATGGAAGAGTATTTGGGTAGTTCTCTACGTTAGGTCCCTTTTCGGGTAGGGGGGCACGGGGGGGGGGGGGGGGGGGGGGGGTGGAGTTAAGGCATGTTTCGCTTAGTGACGTTGGGCTGACTGTGTTAGGATTTGGGCTTAGTTTGTGGTCTCTGGCGGGCTTTCTAGGGGCTTACAGTCTACCGGGCTATTGATGTTTCAAAGGGTTTAGTAAGAACAGCAGAACTTGCTAGGGCCGTTTACAAGGTTCTCTAGGAGCTCGAACATGCATGCCCTAAACCCTACATCCCTAAACCCTAAACCCTAAACCTATACCCTAAACCCTAAACCCTAAACCCTAAACCCTAAACCCTTAGGGAGGGGGGTTGGAGCTCCACTTAAGGGATGAAGACTCGTACCCCTAAGGTTGTACCCCGAAAGGTTCCCCTGAATATACTCCTAAGACGGCCCTTATATAGTTCCGTAGGGATCCTTTAAAAGGGACGTTCAAACCCTAAACCCTAAACCCGAAGCCCGAAACCCGAAACCCGAAACCCTAAACCCTAAACCCTAAACCCTAAACCCTAAACCCTAACCCTCAAGGGTCCAAGGCAGAACTTCTAGATCCCTTCAGGCCCAGCCGTGACGCAAGTCAGCGAGAAGGCTGTCGATCCGGCGCCGTCCAAGAGCCTCGATGCCGGCGAAGAAGGCCAAGCTTCCCCTTTTGGGGTTCAAGGTTTAGGGTTTTAGGGTTTTAGGGTTTTAGGGTTTTAGGGTTTTAGGGTTTTAGGGTTTTAGGGTTTTAGGGTTTTAGGGGTTTAGGGGTTTAGGGTTTTAGGGTTTTAGGGTTTTAGGGTTTGGGGGTTTGGGGGTTTGGGGGTTTGGGGTTTAGGGAAACCCCAATGCCTACCTAGGTAGGCCCTTGGGAGATTTTGCACTTAGTCTTAGGGTTTAAGAGGATCATGTTTTTGAGGTTGTTTTTAGGTCCACCCTAGCTACTGTAAGCCCTAAACCTTAAACCTTAAACCCTAAACCCTAAACCCTAAACCCTAAACTCTAAACCCTAAACCAGTTTTGTAGCGTTCGACGCGGCGCAGCTTTGCACTGCTCGATGAGGCGGTGTGCACTGCTATCCCTTAACGCGCGAACCGATATCAAGAGCAGGGCTTCGGGTCAAGGACTTCCAAGGGTTTAGGGTTTAGGGTTTAGGGTTTAGGGTTTAGGGTTTGGGGTTTGGGGTTTAGGGTTTAGGGTTTAGGGTTTGGGGTTTGGGGTTTAGGGTTTGGGGTCTAGGGAGTTTGCAGCCCTGTATCCACATGCGGCTAAAATTTGCAGGCTTCGGGTTTGCAGGCCTCAGCCTATGGATGGAAGCCCAGTCCCTCAGCCCTCAAGCTGCGACACTTGGAGGTTCAGGGTTTAGGGTTTAGGGCTAGGGTTTAGGGTTTAGGGTTTAGGGTTTAGGGTTTAGGGTTTAGGGTTTAGGGTTTAGGGTTTAGGGTTTAGGGTTTAGGGTTTAGGGTTTAGGGTTTAGGGTTTAGGGTTTAGGGTTTAGGGTTTAGGGTTTAGGGTTTAGGGTTTAGCTTAGAACCCCTATGATCTCTACTTATAAGCCCCGTAAAGTCCCCTAACTAGACTATAAGTAGGTACCCCTAAACCTTAAACCCAAAACCCTAAACCCTAAACCCCAAACCCCAAAACCCTAAACCCTAAACCCCAAACCCCAAACCCTAAAACCCTAAACCCTAAACCCTAAACCCTAAACCCTAAACCCTAAACCCTGAACCTTCTCACTGGGGTTATAAGTACCCATGAACCTCCAAGCAGGCAATGACTTCGGGGAGCGTGTGTTTGAGCTGGAGCCCGCCAAGTGCATGGTCACTGAGGTGGACAAAGGCGGGAAATCGACCTTGAGCCCCTCCAAGCCTTCAGGGTTTAGGGTTGGGTTTAGGGTTTAGGGTTTCGGGTTTAGGGT
Organism: Symbiodinium natans; assembly: GCA_905221605.1. Classification (NCBI taxonomy): domain Eukaryota; class Dinophyceae; order Suessiales; family Symbiodiniaceae; genus Symbiodinium; species Symbiodinium natans. The sequence continues at coordinate 684,430 of CAJNDS010000535.1, forward strand.
TTAGGGTATCGGGTTTAGGGTTCAGGGTTTAGGGTTTAGGGTTAGGATTTAGGGTTTCATATCCTACTGGCCTTGTTTTTAGGGAGCTGATGGGGGGTGAAAGGTACCCGCAACCCGAAACCCCCAAAACCCGAAAACCCTCTTACACCCTAAGCCCTAAACGTTCAACCTAGCACAAGCACCCCCCGAAGTGTTTAGCGCTTTCGGGTTTAGGGGTCAGGGTTCGGGAGTAAAACCCTTAAAACGAAGCCCCTAAACCCTAACCCTAAACCCTAAACCCTCAACCCTCAACCTTTAGGTTCCACACGTTGGGACGTTCCCCCTGCCTTAGTCGGGATTCTAGCTCCCCCCCCATTTTGTCCCGACTGAGGAGGGGGTTTAGGGTTTAGGGTTTAGGGTTTAGGGTTTAGGGTTTAGGGTTTAGGGTTCCCCCGCCCCTTTGTGTCCCGATTAAGGACTGTCACTTGGAGGTTCGGGGTACTTGTAACCTCAGTTATAACTGTACTTATAGGCCCTCGAAGTCCCCTAAGTCCTCTTAGTAGGTTGTAAGTAGACGTATAACTTGGGTTTAAAGCACCCATGAACCTCCAAGCAGTATAAGCGGGACCCTAAACCCCAAACCTTACACCCTAACCCTACACCCTAAACCCTAAACCCTACTAAGGACTGCTAGTACAAAGGGGAGCATCCCAAGTGCCACGGCGGGTGGAAGCCAGGAACGACGGAGTCGATCATCGACGCGGATCCGGACTGCGAGGCGTTGATGGTCTCGGCAGTGCATCCCTAAACCCTTTACACACGCGAACCCTAAACCCTAAACCCTAAACCCTAAACCCTAAACCCTAAACCCTAAACCCTAAACCCTAAACCCTAAACCCTAAACCACTGCAATGGTTTAGGGATTAGGGTCCAGGGACTCAGCCCTAGAACACATAGGAGTCCCTTCGTAGGCTCCTACCCCCCCCCCCCCCCTTCCCCATCTAATTGCAGGGCAGAAGGTGCAAGAAAGTAGTCTGGGGTTTAGGGTTTAGGGTTTAGGGTTTAGGGTTTAGGGTTTAGGGTTTAGGCTTTTAGGGTTTTAGGGTTTTAGGGTTTTAGGCTTTTAGGGTTTTAGGGTTTTGGGGTTTAGGGTTTTAGGGTTTTAGGGTTTAGGACTCAGGGTTTAGGGTCGTGGGTTTTCTAAGCCCCGTAAACGCGCCCAAACCCTGGGGTCCATTTGAGCAGGATGTTGTGACCCTAAACCCTAAACCCTAAACCCTAAACCCTAAACCCTAAACCCTAAACCCTAAACCCTAAACCCTAAACCCTAATTAAACCCTATACCCTAAACCCTAAACCCTAAACCCTAAACCCACAAGGAAGGACTTAGGGTTGAATGGTCTGAAAATGCTTTTTGGGGGTTTAGGGTTGGGGGCTGACATCAAGAAGTTGAAGGGCTTGGGGTGTCAGAACTCGCAGAACCCTAAACCCTAACACCTAAACCAAGTTAGGACTATGCGCCCACAATCCGAAAGCCATGCGCACCACTGGGGGCCGCTGCGACTTGGGATTTCTTGGGTTTGGGGTTTGGGGTTTGGGGTTTGCGGTTTCCCTACTTTCGGGCCTTAGAGGGTTTTCAGCTCCAGGGTTTGCTGGCTTCCAGGGTTTTCGGGCGTATACAATGGCTTCCAGGGCTTTTCGGGCTCTTGGGTTTAGGGTTGTAGGGCAGCGGTGTAAGCGTGCAAGGTCTAGGGAGAAGGCAAGCAAAAAACTAAGCCCTAAAACCTAAACCCTAAACATACGATTAACAACCATGAACACAAAGCTGCAGGAGCCTTCGCAACCTGAGCCGGAACCGCTCCGCTCCCCCGGCCCGGGGGGAAAGGGCCGTTTAGGGTTTAGGGTTTAGGGTTTAGGGTTGAGGGTTGAGGGTTTAGGGTTTAGGGTTCAGGGTTTAGGGTTCAGGGTTCAGGGCTTCGGTGTGGGGCGAAGAGGAGTTTGGGTTTGAGGGTTTCAGGATGTTACATGTAGGTTGTAGGTTCGGAACAAAGCAGATATTTGGTTTTACCCTAAACCCTAAACCCTAAACCCTAAACCCTAAACCCGAAACCCTAAGCTTCTAGAACATGGGGGGGGAATAGTGTTTGTAGGGTTTGAGGGTTTGGGGAACAGCCTGGGCCGAAACCTACCACGTACAAAGCGCTAAATCCGACTCGTGGTTCAGGTACCGTACGGTTGAGCACACTTAGTGGTTTAGGGTTTAGGGTTTAGGGTTTAGGGTTTAGGGTTTAGGGTTTAGGGTTTAGGGTTTAGGGTTTAGGGTTTAGGGTTTAGGTAATTAGGGTACTTATTGAGAGGTTAGGGTTTAGGGTTTAGGGCACTTAGCTAAACCCCAAACCCTAAACCCTAAACCCCAAACCCTAAACCCTCAAGAACTTCATATTTTTTAGTTGTTTAGGGTTGAGGGCACTCAGGGGTTCAGCGATTAGCGCTTAGCGGTGGGTGGGGGCGGGTGGGATCTGGCAGTGATCTCAGCTCCATCCGAATAAAGGGTGCAAAGCCCAAAACAGATCAAGATTTCACTGAATCAGAGAATTGACCCTGTGCCACCAGGTCGAGAATGAGAAGAAGTCGCTGCTCCAAACCCCTAGTTTCCTTCATGACGACCCCAAACCGCAAACCGCAAACCCCAAACCCCAAACCGCAAACCCCAAACCCCAAACCCCAAACCCTAAACCCTAAACCCTAATTGTTGCAGAGGGGTGAGCCTCTTGCTGGACGAGGAGCATCCGGAGTGGCTCTCTGGCGGCAGAAAGGGCCCACAGTATCGGGAGAGTCTCTTGGGTTTAGGGTTTTGGGCTTCGGGCTTAGGGTTTAGGGTCAGGGGTTTAGGGTTTAGGGTTTAGGGTTTAGGGTTAACACCCTAAGAACTAGCCACCCCAAAACCACCCACCGGCCCTAGGGCCCTCGAAGCTTCTCGCCTGAACCTGTAAACGCTAAACCCCAAACCCTAAGCCTCAAGCCTCAAGCCTGAAGCCAATTGGTCCCATGACGGCAGAGCTGGACGACGTCTGGGACAACATGAACGATGTGAACCGTCGGCTTGAGGCCTTCCAAGAAGGCAAGACGCTTCAGCTGCGAATGGCAAAAAGCTGACGAAGACTAGTGGTGGAGAGTGGCTGAACTATCGAAGCTTTACACAGCGCAGGAAGCCACAGCCGCGATCGAGGAACTCCGAGCAGCCATCCAGGAACTGAGAAGCATCCGCTACAGGAAGCCAAGTGGGTGCTTCTCTATGTCAGGGTCATTGTTTTCCGGGGTCCTTCTTTTAAGGGTGCCATACAAGATATAGGAGCCTCTCCACACCCCCCCCCCCCCAAACAAAAAAAAAAAGGACCCTACTTTTGAGACCAACCCCTTTTGTGTGAGGTTGGGTTCCCTTTTCAGGTTGCGGGGCAAAACCGCTCCAGGTTTTAGGCTTCAGGGACTAGGGTGTATCCCTAAACCCTAAACCCTAAACCCTAAACCCTAAACCCTTAACCCTAAGGGATGAGAATTCTCGGCTTCACGAACCCGGGCGCTGAAATCCGGAACCTCCCGCAACCCTAAGGCCCGCATGAGCTCCAAACCTTCAAACCCTCGGTTTTCTCGAAGGGCTTGTGCTGTTTTCGGGGTTATTAGGGTTTTAGGATGTGGGGTTTAGGGTTTAGGGTTTAGGGTTTAGGGTTTAGGGTTTGGGGTTTAGGGTTTAGGGTTTTGGGGTTTTGGGGTTTCGGGTGTTGGGGCTCAGTGAGTCCTCGCCTAAGGTATAGGGTTTAGGGTTTAGGGTTTAGGGTTTGGGGTTTAGGGTTTGGGGTTTAGGGTTTGGGGTTTGCAGTTTGGGGTTTGGGGTTTAGAGCGCCCGCATTTGACTTAGCCTAAGACCCAAGAAGCAGCCCCAACCCTCGAAATGCCCGCAAACCTCGAAACCCCCAAAAGCAACACCAACACGCCCAAGATAACAAACAAGCAAACAAGCTATTTACGAAACAAGACACACGCTCACACAGTCACAAACACAGCAGACATCTAGACTATAACCAACTAGCGTAAGACCTTGAAAGCAAAACCTAAATCCCTAACTCACCCTAAAACCCCAAACCCGAAGTCCCTAAACCTAAGCCCTAAATAAATCCCTGAACCCGACAGCCCTAAAACCCCTCAACCCCAAAACCCGAAACCCTAAATGCTAAATTCCTAAAAGCCCTAAAGCAACAAGCCCCGAACTTCATCCCTGAAACCCTAAACCCCTTACAGTCCAAAGCCGAATAAGACCCAAACTTAGCCCCTAAATCCTTAAACCCAAAACCCTAAAAACCCTAAACACCCTAAACACTCTAAACTTCAAATCCCTAAAAGCACAAAAAAGAGAGAGATATATATATATATATATACATATATATATATATAACAAACTTCACGAAAGCCCTAAACCCTAAACCCCTAAACGCCCAAAAACCAGAAGCCTAAAACTTCATATGGGTGGTCCTCTGACCTAAGGTCCCTTGTTGGGTCCCTCACATAGCACGGCACCCTTTTCATCAGGACCCAAAAAGGGACCCTAAATTGGAGAAGTACTCTGACGCACCCTAAGCCCTAAAAACTCTAAACCCTAAACCCTAAACCCCAAACCCCAAAAAAGCCCCCCCCCCCCCAAGCTTCCTGTGGGCCGGTCCGAGGCCTTCCCTTCCGGATGCGGAGGAGGCTGACGAGGCTCTGGCAGGGCATTTGCAGACTTCAAGGGGTCAGGTTGTTAAGGCTTTTGGGTTTTTTTTAGGGTTTTTGGGGGATTTTGTTGAGGGTTTCTAGGGTATTTCGAGTGTTTTGGGTGTTTTGTTTAGGGTTTCTAGGGTTTTTCAGGGTTGCTTTTTAGGGTTTTTAAGGTTTCTAGGTTTTTTCGGGTGTCTTGGGTTTTGTTTTAGGGTTTTTAGGGTTTTTGAAGGGTTGCCTAGGTTTTTTTTCAGGTTTTTTTGGGTTTCTACGGTTTAGGGTTGAGGGAGTTTGCTTAGGGTTTGGGGTTTAGGGTTTAGGGTCTAGGGTCTAGGGTTCAGGGAGTTTGTTTAGGGCTTAGGGTTGAAGGACTTCGCGTTTGGGCACTTTGTTTGGGGTTTTTGGGCTTCTGGGTTTAGGTTTCTGTGCTCTCCGAAGCCAAATCCTAAACCCTAAACCCTAAACCCTAAACCCTAAACCCTAAACCCTAAACCCTAAACCCTAAACCTTTTGAACCCAATAGGGGTACCTAAGGGGGGGTGGGGGGGTTAAGGGTTTGGGATCTACAAGGGTTTATAAGGTTTAGGGCGAACCCCCACACGTTGGCGTTCCGCTCACAAGGGTTCGGGGATTTGGAGGCATGACCAAGGGGACCTTTTATAGCTGGAAAATCGCACATCGCAAGCCTGTAGGTCGAGCGCCCTAAACCCTAAACCCTAAACCCTAAACCCTAAACCCTAAACCCTGTATTTCTACGTTCGACGACTGCCGGCGCAGGGTGTTCTCTCCGGGGCCCTGTGCTCTGAACAATTAGGTCTCGTGGACCTCAAACATCATCAAACATATCTTCGCGACCTGTGCTGTTTCAACGGCCGCGACTGGCCGGGTCTTGATCTACGTGAGTCTGCCGGTCTGCCTCAGAGCACAAAACCCTAAACCCTAAACCCTAAATCCTAAATCCTAAACCCTAAACCCTGAACCCTAAACCCTAAACCCTAAACCCACAGCCGCAATGAAGCGGCTCGCAGGAGCGCCCCTCCACAGACGACGAGCCTTCTCCGCCTTCTCCACCCAAACGAAGAAATGTCGGGCTTAAGAACCCCTCAACCCTAAACCCTAAACCCTAAGCCCTAAACCCTAAACCCTAAACCCTAAACCCTATAAACCCTATAAACCCTATAAACCCTATAAACCCTATAAACCCTAAACCCTAAACCCTTTGGGGCTTCGGGTTGGGGGATAGCCAAGCCTGAAGCACGCGCCGGCCCGCTGCAGGCCCAGAGCTCACACAGGAGAGTTCCCGAAGTGAGCGAGGCAGGTTGAGCGGTTTGGGGTTTAGGGTTTAGGGTTTAGGGTTTAGGGGTTTGGGGTTTAGGGTTTAGGGGGTTAGGGGTTTAGGGGTTTAGGGGTTTAGGGGTTTAGGGGTTTAGGGGTTTAGGGGTTTAGGGGTTTAGGGGTTTAGGGGTCTAGGGTTTAGGGGTTTAGGGTTTAGGGTTTAGGGTTTAGGGTTTACCCTACACCCTAAACCCCTAAACCCCCTCAACCCCTCACCTAAGGCCTTAACCCACCTGTACGCTGGAGCCACCGAACCTCGGTTTTGGGGCTTATAGGCAATACCCAGCGGTTTGGGGCTGGGTATTGGGAATTTAGGATGCGCGTGTTGGGATTTTAGGTTTGGGCGTCCCATACATCTTTAGTCTGAATCCCTATACCCCCAATAAAACCATCAAGCCCTGAATCGTAAGCCACAAAACACACTGAAACCGCTCGGGCCTGTAGTGTTCTGGCTTTAGGGTAGGCTGATCAAGAGTCTAGAGCTGTGCTGTGTGGTTATTGGCACCCTAAACCCTGAACCCTGAACCCCAAACCCTAAACCCGAAACCCTAAACCCTAAAACCTGAACCCTAAACCCTAACCCTGAACCCTAAACCCTAAACTGTAAAGCCACGGGTTGGCGGCTAGGTTGAGCCGGCTTTCGCGCAGTTTCAGTGTAACCTAAGGAGCCGAACAGGGAGACGATTGCTGCGTTTTAGGGTTTAGGGTTTAGGGTTTAGGGTTTAGGGTTTAGGGTTTAGGGTTTAGGGTTTAGGGTTTAGGGCTTGATTATATGGTGATCATCACCCGCAAGCACATGAAGGCACGCAAAGCAGCGGCGCAGACACTTGTCAAGCCCTGAACCCCAAATAACCCTAAACCCGCCCGATCAACACCCAAGGGTTCAGCCCCTCGACCCCGAAACTACTCTCAAGTCATGTGAGTTTTGATCCAGAGGGCCCTCAATGCCCTTTGCCTGTAGGGATTGCCGGCCCTAAAGCCCATAAACCCTAAACCATACCCTATGAGCCATAGACCCTATGAACCCTATAAACCCCATAAACCCCACATTCCCCTGGAAGGCCGGGGAGCCCCAAAAGCCGCCACAAGATCTAAAAAACCTCTAAACAGCACGAGCCCGAGAAACGAAAGCCTAGAAACCTCAACCCTAGACACCCTCGAAAGCCTAGAAAAGCTAAACCCGAAACCCCTCCACCCCAAACCTTACACCCTAAACCCTAAACCCTAAACCCTAAACCCTAAACCCTAAACCCTAAACCCTAAACCCTAAACACCCTTAGACAGGTGTCTCCCCACGCCTGGCTGGGTCCGGATGTGGCCCAGAGCCCAGAAGTGGAGGCTCCCTGCCTGGAAGAAGCCGAGGCTCACATCGTGGTTATGTTTTTTGTTTTTGGTGTTTAGGGTTTAGGGTTTAGGGTTTAGGGTTGTTGTTCGTTTTTGTTTGTGTGTGTGTGTGTGTGTGTTTTTGTTTTTGTTTTTGTGGGGTGGCGTGGTGGGGAGGGGGGGTTTAGGGTTAGTTGTTGAGCGGTTTCTTGGTGTCTTCAGTCTTCAAGGTATGTTTTTTCGTGCTCAGGGTTTGGAGAGTTTTGGGGCTTAGGGTTTAGGGTTAAGGGTGTAGGGCGTTGGGGTTTAAATGGGTTACAATATTCTATGGAATATTTAGTTTGGGGTTTCAGGTTGGGATGTTCGCCCTTATACTGACAGCCCTGAAATGGGATTGTGGTACAGTACCCCCTTGCTAGAATTCCTACTAAGGACTGTTAGTGTAAGGGGGGACATCCCAAGGTGTTAGGGTTTAGGGTCTTTAGGGTTTATAGCACAGCTTAGGTTTTATCCACGGAAGATATCGAGTGGTCAGGGACCGCCTGTACTCGAGGGCAAAGCCGATCGTGACGCCAGCGGCGTCCCAAAGCCATGGGCGCGAACGCGCAGCTCATCGCGGATTCGGAGATTCTGCTCGAGCAGTCAAAGAGGTTTCTGAGGCAGCCGAACCTATCAGATGATGTGCGGCGCTTCGCACAACAGTTGATGGGAAGGGCTTTAGGCTGTGCGGGAGCTTCTGGCTTGCTTTGGAGGATTGCACTGTTTGGGCCTGTGCTGGCAGAACCCTTCCTCTTGGGCTTGGCCCTGGGCTCCAGCAATGCCGGACTGTTAAGGTCTAAACTAAACCCTAAACCCCAAACTGTAAACCCTAGACCCTAAACCCGGGCGTTTCGGTGCAGATATTCTTTCGGAGTGCTTGGGTCGCGGTTTCATTGCTGCACCCTCAAACTGTGCAACGCTTGCACCCCATAAACCCAAATCTTAAACAGCGCCAGAACTAATGCTCTAAGGTTGGAACCATGGGCCCTTAGTATGGTCCCTTAATTACCCTTCTTTACAGGGGCTTCAAGGGATCCGAAGTATGGGCCCTTTTTTTGGTCTAGTGTACTACATAAGGGTTGTATAGCAAGGGACCCAATTTAAGTGCCTATAATTCGGATCCCCCAAGAACTAAAGCGCGAGAGTTCGGAGTAACTGGGTACAAAGGCTGGGTAGGACCGTCGGGATATTTTGTATTTTCCCTTGTTGGGTTTAAGAGGGTTTTGGGTTCATAGGGTTTAGGGGTTTACCTCGGAATATGTTCAGACAGCTTCACGGGCGCAAGCACACGCTTTCGGGCGGGATGGCAGTTCCCCAAACTCCCGAAACCCTGAAAATTCGAGCCCTGAGTCCAAACTCCCAAAAGCCCTTGAAGCCCTTGAGTGTCTGAGCCCCAAATCCCAAAATCAGTGTTTAGGGCTCAACCCTAAACCCTAAACCCTAAACCCTAAACCCTAAACCCTAAACCCTAAACCCTAAACCCTAAACCCTAAACCCATGTAGGTTTGCCCTAACAGGCGGCTCCGGCAGCGCCCCCAAGGGCAGGCACCCTGCGAGCCAGGAGACATGGGTTTTGGGTTTTGGGTTTAGGGTTTAGGGCTAGGGTTTAGGGTTTAGGGTTTAGGGTTTAGGGTTTAGGGTTTAGGGTTTAGGGTTTAGGGTTTAGGGTTTAGGGTTTAGGGTTTAGGGTTTAGAATATTTCGCTTTTAGGGTTTCGGGTTTCTGGGCTCTAAGCCTGCAGGCGGAAGGACTTGCAAGTCTTGGGGTTCCAGTTTGACAGCGCGCGTCCACAAAGTTTAGGGTTCAGGGTCTTTGTAGGGGAGGTTCTCCCGAGCTTTACGCATTGTGTCCAGCTTCGTGGTTAAGTGAGGCCCTGTAAGGCGTAGGGGCGCAGCCCTGAACTCTTAACCCTAAACCCTAAACCTTAAACCCTAAACCCTAGACCCTGGTTAAACGAAAGCGAACGTGTTGTGGGGCTCTCGCATTTTTTTGCTGTCGCCCCTCGGGGCGCCAGATGCAATGGGGGGAAGAGGCCCTGAGAGCCCAAAAGGCTTTTTTGGGTTTAGGGTTTAATTAGGGTTTTGGGTGTAGGGTTTAGGGTTTAGGGTTTAGGGTTGCCCGAATGAATACCCCCAACCTCAAGAAAACCTACCTTGTAAACCCCTATGTAAACCCTAAACCCTACAAGCCGATGAGCCCCATCAACCGAAAAAGCCCTGTACTCCCCATCAGCTCCACAAAAAACTCGATAAAGCCAACAAGCCCGAAACTCCGGCTTGTACTGTTTCAGAGCTCAGCCCTTTTCCTTTTTAGGGTGTATAGGGTTTAGGTTTTAGGGTCTAGGATATAGGGTCTCCAGGGCTTAGGGTTCAGGGGCGGATCTTTGATGATTGTCGGGTAAGCCCTGAACCCTGTGAACCCTATGGGCCTTTCAGCCCTTTGAGCGCCCCGAAACCAAGGGGTTTAGGGTTTAGGGTTTAGGGTTTGGGGTTTGGGGTTTGGGGTTTGGGGTTTGGGGTTTGGGGTTTGGGGTTTGGGGTTTGGGGTTTGGGGTTTGGGGGTTTCGGTTAGAAGGTTACACCTGGACCCTTACCCTAAACCGTAAGCGCTAAACACCTTGAACCTCTAAACCCTAAACCCGAAACACCTTGAACCTCTAAACCGGAACCCTAAACCCAAGACACCTTGAACCTCATAATCCCCAAACCGGCCGGCGCTTGAGGCTCTCTGCCCGAGCGTCAGGGGCCAAGGGCCTTCGGCCTCAACTCTACCTACCCCAAACACAAAAACATAGGATTTAGGGTTTAGGGTTTAGGGTTTAGGGTCTTACACCCTGAATCCTAGACCCAGACAGAGAGGGCTTTAGGGTGTTGAGCTTAGGCTTCTAGGGTTACACAGGGCCTCAACCCCCAAGCCCTGACACAGGCGGGGAAAGTGGATTAGGTGTCCCTTCCCGGGTCCCCGGTTTAAGGGTCCAGGGTTGAGGGTTTAGGGTTTAGGGTTTAGGGTTTGGGGTTTAGGGTTTAGGGTTCGGGGTTAAGGGTTTCGGTTCAGGGTTTGTAAGCACCCAAGCCCTAGATGACAGGAGTCTGGCGGCGGCCGCCCTTCAACGCGAAAAGGCCGAACAGGCCGAAAGGGCCGAAAGGGCTGCGAGGCGCCACGGGTGCGAGTTTCGGGTTTAGGGTTTTAGGGTTTGGGGTTTAGGGTTTCGGGAATAGGGTTTGGGGTTCAGGGTTTAGGGTTTAGGGTTTGGGGGGATCGGCTTTGTAGCAGTTCGAGGTGTTATCGAGGGTTGAGGTTTAGGTTTGGGAGGTTTACTAGGGGTTTAGGGGTTTAAGATGACGGCTCTTGGGTTTTCTTGGGGTTGCGGGGAGGGGGGGGGGGGGTTAAAAGAGGAATTTAGGGTTTAGGGTTTCAAGGAAAAAAACTGCAAAGTTCGTAACTCGCAACGATTCCTTCTCTAGGGTTTAGGGTTAAGGGGGAGGGAGCAAGGCATTCCTGTGGCAAGCACAAGCACCGTGTACGAATGGGGGCCAGCCAGCCATCGCCAGTGGACGGATTTCTGTGTGGCGGCTTGCATGGAAAAACCCTAAACCTTAAACCCTAAACCCTAAACCCTAAACTTGTGTCGGTCTTTTCCCTACACATCCTGGAATACCAGGAGTCCATAAACTTATGGGAAAATGTGAAAACCACAGTGACAAAAAGCGACACGAAATACATGTGTTAAAGCAAAAAATGTGCAAACAGAGAAGAACATTGTGAAACAAACAATATGGAAATGTGGAAACATGTGTAAATTTGTAGGAATACTATAAAGCAAACTGCAATGCCCGTTGCGCGAGTGCTCCATGGGAGTCTTTTGCTGGGATATGACCATGACACGTGCAAGTGTTCGTGTGAACTTTCGGCGGGCGCTGAAGGCGCGCGTAGTTTGTAATTAGAGTGACACGCGTGCCTCACCGTAAAGTAGATAAAAGGATCGAAGTCGGTTGCAAGGTCTGTTGCGAGCCTTTCTGCATGGCCAAAACTGTTGTGAGAGCTAGCAGCAGCGAAGCGAAGGCATTTGCTGGGCTGCTGACTTCATCCCCTGCTTGGGGCATTGGCAGAAATCCCGGTCGAACTCAATGTATACACACTCAAGGGCATCTTCAAAGACAAAGCTTGGAGCGAGCTGCCGGCCTGCATGCAACTTGCAAACCATCCAGCGTTCACAGTACATCACCATGCCTCAAGGGAACGGCAACTATACACGTTGGTGAAACACTTCTTTCTTACCAAGGGCAAGCTGACACAGCAAAAGATCCGCCGGCACCTGGTTGGAAAACCGCACGAGATTGTGTGGGGTAACGGTAACAAAGTTGTAAAAGCGCAAGCCACTCCAGTGGATGCTTGAGCAGATGGGAGGCTTGCAGTTCAGGCACTACTCCCTGAGCAGCGCAGCTGATAAGAAGCGATCAGCCTCCTCATCCACGCTAGGCAGTGGCCTCACGGAAGAAGACCAGGACGCAGGGTGGGATTACGGTGAGCGTGACAGGGGTCGACTGAAACGAGGTGGATCCACAAGAACATCAGCAAAGACGGCAGTCACATCAGAGGCTGGTCGGTAAACTTGTGCAGAAGGCACTGGACTCGCTGGCAAACGACCTGGCCAAACTCACCGCCAGATACGATCTGGTTTTCACGGATTTTCATCCGCTGCTCCTGGACACGATCTTCAAGGATGTAGAATCATAATTAGTCTGTGTCTGATTGGTGAGCCAAGCGTTGGCGAAACACCACTCGCGCGAACCGCTGCCATGATGTTCAGCCGGTCAGCGTCTGACTTGGACGTCTTCCGAGGTGTCTTCTTTGACACGAAGACGCTGGCAATCTACGACGACGGGGACATTGCCGGTGAGTCGGTGAAAAAGAAAAAGGCCTACGGCTGAGGCTTCTAATAAGAATTTTTTTTTCAGCCAGGGTTTCGAAATTTCTTAAAACCCCAAATGGAAATAAGAAAGTTAGGTTTGAACCAGACCCTGAAATATATTTCTTATTCGAGGGTTGATTAGAGGTGAGTATAGGGACAGAGTTGGGGAACATAAGTAGGTTGAAGGGTGTAATATGGCGATACACCTCCGCGGAGCACCTCTACAGCAGCTGCAGCCGGCGCCGGTGGACGGAGAAGGCGCGGAGGGGGGCGGGGCAATAATTTAATAAGACACAGCCACATTCCACATTCTGCTCAGCTGAGCGTTTACTTGGAAAGTCGGTCCCACACAAGTCTTCCCAATAAAACGGACCGGACAGCGTGACTGCCCAAGCTTGTGATGGAGCATTAGGACTTTGAGGGCTACGCAAGCTGAACGGGTGTAGTGAGTTGCTAGTGGCTTTCCGTCAACAAAATTCAATGTCAATCCGTAGCTTAGGGACTAACGCTTCCTGTGCCAATGAAGCAGCGCACGTTGGATGGCAGACTTGTCGAAGACGTTTTTCCTTTCTCTTGCCAAATATGCAGCGACACGTTCAAAACATCACAAGCTCTGCAGAACCACTACCGTGTGCATAGGCTCCCACAAGGCAGTGTGGGGCACGCCGCTTTTGAGCGGCCAGGAGAGGCTGTGGGTCTTCTGCTTGGCGAGGAAGGAGTGGCGCCGGTGTCACCACAGACTTCGCCGACGCCATGTCACGAGCAGGAGACTAGTTCGGACGTGGAGATCATCGAGCCGTCTGGAGGTTCTGCTTTAGACGGCGCAAAGCAAGCTGGGACATCATGCAAGCTGACCAAAGCAGGATTGCCCAAAATGACGACGGGCGCCAAGAAGCGGCCCAGGGTGTCTCCGCGGAGATCCTTGCCTGTGATCTGGATTGTTTTTTTGCAGGGGGGAGCCGTAAGCACATCCTTGCGCTACATATGTGTAATCTTGCGCGCTGAGGAATGGTGGATGCAGTGGATACCTGGAGAGCACGCAAGGCGAGTGGCCACCCGGTTGTGGATGAGTACGGCAGAGCCACTGGCACAAAGCATGCGTATAACACTGTCTACAACTGGAGCCACAAATATGACGAGCTGCTTAAGGCACTTTGACAAACGCTTCTCCAAGGCTTTGAAGACAGCGCGGAAGAAGGGTTGGAAGTTGACTTCCAAGGTGGCTTTTGCTTTGGCGCAGCGGGTTTTCGCCAAAGTGGATGCCCAGCGCCACGCCCCTGGATTGGTGTGGCCGAAAGTCAGGCGCACAGGTGAGCCATGGCAACCTCGATTGCAATGGGTTCGGAGGTGGCTTGCTGTTCGTGCCTGGCGGCCACGTGTTGCCACGAAGAAGAAGAAGTGCACCTCACAAGCTGACTGTGCGATGATGCAAAAGTTCGTGGACAAAGTTCGTTTCCTTTGCTTGAAAAAGCCTCTAGAGAACCAGGGCACCCGAATTCCGGATCCTCACCTTCATTATGGTTATTTCAAGCCTTCGGCGCGATACAATCGTGACCAAGTGGGATTCAGCTCCTAGACATCATTTCAGCGCAGGTTTTCAATGCGATGTGACTTTTTTTCGTTTTGGTGAGCGTGGATTCTGCTCTGCGCAGGCTTTGACTACAGTGGCTCGGGCAAAACTTGGGCAAGCTTGGAGGAGCGGCAGGCCGGCTGCATCCACGTCCAAAGCGCACCGGCAAGCTTTGCCGTGGGCCTGCTGAAACACTTTCCCCTAAACCCTAAGCCCAGACGCTCAGACCCCGCACCTAGCGCCCCTTGGTAAGCATCGCCTGTGAGTCGCTTGAAGCCAAAAAGACCCCTAAACTTGTAAACCCCCGCAACCCACCAGACCTGAACCCTTAAAACCCACTAGCCTACCCAAAACCCACTAGCCTACCCAAATATTCAAAACTCAATCGACGCCCGAGCTGGGCAGGCGAAGCACGTCCTCTTCATCTTCCTGGGGTTAGTTTGAGGGTGTCAAGTGTTAGTCGCGGGGGTCTACTTAGGCTCTTACAGTGGGCTTTTTGACTCCGAGGGCTGGGGATTTCAGTTAACTAGTAGGGCAGGTGGCGTTCTAAAGGCTTGAACGTGCAGAGGCTTTAGGTTGAGACTACGGGGCTTAAGGGATTAGAGGGTTTGAGGCTTGCAGTTTCTTGGGTTCTTGGTAAATATGACAGAGAACGTTACTTCATACTTCCTCGGCGGAATTTTTTTGGGGCGAGCCCGCGAGGCCCTGGATTTTAAAATGTGTGGCCGGTCCAGGTCCAGATTTCTTAATTAATAAAATTTCTTAACACACTCCTGGGCCGTACGCTGACGTCGGAGACAATGAGACTTGTGACCACAGAACGTTGGAACGCAGCGAAGTTCATCAAGCATCAGCCCGGAAACGTGGTCGACAATTCCTACAATGCGACCGAGCCTCTTGAGCCTGATGTCACCTCTATCTCCCACGAAGACTTCGTCAAAATGGTTCGTCCAAGTCTTGACTACAGTTCCGACACGGGCACCCCGGCCATGCTGCAGAGTGGTGTTTTCATCGTCTTCACAAAGGATAGTGTTTACTGTCGCCCCTTCTTCGAAGCCATGCGTTCAGCAAGTCACTGGGCCCCAACACCGTCTTGGAGCTTGCCCCAGCTTCGGCAACACCTTCCGGCAACGCCACCTAGAGCGGCCTCCGCAGCAGCATCGTCCAGCAATCTGGCCCCAGGATCTGCTCCAGCCTCTGTCATTTCCAATCCTGACTTCGATCTGCTCGGAGACGAGATGGCTGTCGCTGATGACGACTCCGAAGTAGATCACATCAATCTCGGCGGCTCTTTGTTTCAGGAGGAGCGAGAGGCAGCAGTTCTAGTGGACAGCCTGCTCTGGGCTTCATGTCCATCCCAATGTCCAGCCAGTACTAGACCTGCGTACGGGTTTACGGTTTTGAGTTAGAAAATAATACGGTTTTACTTTCAAACACTTTATAACATGGTACAGAAATGCATAGCGCTGTATGATTTCACCGCTACTAATCAGTCAGGTCAGGGACTCACAACTGCGCAGTTCTCACGGATGGCCTGCTCTTGGCTTCGTATCCATGACAGTGT
Source organism: Symbiodinium natans (assembly GCA_905221605.1). Lineage (NCBI taxonomy): Eukaryota > Dinophyceae > Suessiales > Symbiodiniaceae > Symbiodinium > Symbiodinium natans. The sequence continues at coordinate 699,901 of CAJNDS010000535.1, forward strand.
CCGGTGAGTATATGGATTCAATTTTGAGACCTGCCTACAGGTTTAGCAGTTAGGCTTGTAAATGCTACGGTTTTACTTTCAACTATCGTTTTCAACGGTTTACCAAATACCTAGCGCTGGGTGATTTCTCCACCACTAACCAGGCAGGTCCTGGACTCATCACTGCTCTGACATCAGACGCCGGAAGAATGGGCCGTAACAAGCTTCGCTTGCAAAAACACCACATCATAGCGATCTGATTTTGCAGCCAAGCATGCAACACTTCCATCCATTTCGTCTGCCGTGTCTTGTTGCAACAGGGTCCTCTCGCGGGTGCCACGTCTGGATGAGCCCACGTCACTTGCATCCTCTGTTCACAGATGGTCGCGGCCCAGGTGCCAGAAGCTTGCAAGATCAGAGTGACAAGCTTCTCCTCAAGCTCCTCCGTGTCCCACATCCAGCAATTCATGTTCTCTTAGACATCAATCGCAAAGCCATGGAGGATATGGAGAAGAAACTTTGTGAACTTAGATGGGAATTTGTCGAGAAGAAACAGAAAGAGATTGTCTTCGGTGACGGTCGTAACTGGAAAGACGTGGAAGCTGTATCTCGGTTTGCTTTATGGTTGACAACATAATTAGATCTGCGGTTTATGACTTAGGGTTTCGGGCTTGCAGTTGAAAATGTGTTTCCTTATTGTTTCATTGTTTCCGTCTGCATCGTTCATATTTTTTAGTTTCAAGAGTATGTTAAGGACGAAGCAACCTTTGACAAACGAGACATCTCACGCAGGGTTGAGTTCCAGCACCTGATCCAGAAGAAAACCAACGCAACGATGTGGGAGCAGTGGGCCGGTGTCATCCAAAGAGGGCATCCTCAGTCTTTTGTTCTTTGCAAGGTCACACCGTTACCAAGGCGCCTGGTCCGGGGGCAACTAGGCGCGTTGAGTGGAAATCCATAGGGCAAAAGCATTTGGAGAACCGACGGGTGGCTGCGCACGGATTCAGCCAAGTCATACAAGTTGGCCCTTCCTGGCGTGATCCATGACCGTATCGTCCATTGCAAGAAGCGGGTGAGACGGAACGGGAAGCTAGTGTGGCTTCAGCCTAAGTACGTGACCTTGGTGAAGCACGTCATCCCGAAAACCAAGCGAAGGCTGACAGTCAAATCGGGGACTCAGGTGGTAGACAGATGCTGGTGGTTCCTGAAAGATCGTGTCCAGATCAATCAACACTGCAGAGCCGGTAGCAAACTCTTGCGAGGGAAGCTGCGAGCAGCCCAGTACGAGTACTGGTACAAGAACTGCGACCTCACCTCTGGGTTAAGTGCGGTGAGATTTGCGCAGAGAACATGCGTAAATTCTACGACTAGAAGAACAGAAGGAACTACTGCAGACGAGCGTGACTGGCGTGCGGTAATACAGTTGTGGCGGCAAAGCTGTGTATGCGACAGTCTCTGCTTTAGAGTGTGTCTTCTGGTACATGCTTCGCATTCTCCCTGCGTACATGAACCTGTTTTTATGCTCCGCATCACCGCCGTTGGATACTCCTGTACGTTTACACACACACAGACACAGACAGAGACGCAAACACAGACACAGACACAGACACCGACACAGACACAGACACAGACACACGCACAGACACACGCACAGACACACACACACACACACACACCCACACACGCACACACGCACACACGCACACACGCACACACGCACACACGCACACACGCACACACGCACACACGCACACCCACAACGCCAAACACACAGCACAACTCACACGCACGCACACAAGCGCACGCACATCACGCACACACTCACACCACGCACACAACACAGCACACACGCACACACGCACACACACAGAAACACGCACACACGCACACACACAACCAGAAACACACCACACACACACAAACACACGAAAAACACACACACACACACACACACCACACAGAAACACACACACACACACAACACACACACACACACACAGAACACACACAGGACCAACACACACACACACACACACACACACACACACACACACACACACACACACACACACACACACACACACACACACACACACACACACACACACACACACCCGCGCGCGCGCGCGTGCGCGCGCGCGCGTGCGCGCGCGCGTGTATACATCTCAACCGGATTTTGCGCAGCAATATCTGGTCCGTGTACCTTAGACATGGCTAAGCGTCCTCATGGTGAGATACAGGAAAAGTAGTAAAACGCGCGTTTTCGGGGGGGGAGGGGGGTAGCATACATATGGATGAGTGCATGTGTGCATGCATGCATGCATGCGTGCATGGATGTATGTATGTACGTATGTATGCATGTATGTATGTAGGTATGTATATATGTATGCATGTAGGTATTTATGTGCGTATGTGTGTGTGCATGTGTGTATGCTGTATGTATGTGTGTACGTGTGTATGTATGTGTGTATGTATGTGTGTATGTATGTGTGTATGTATGTATGTATGTATGCATGCATGGCTGGATGTATGTATGGATGTATGTATGTATGGATGTATGGATGCATGGACGTATGCATGCATGCATGTATGCACCTTTTGCAAATAATTTCGCTGCCACAGCGAACGACAGCTTCAATTCTGCTCTGTTTTTTTTAGTTGTTTTTCAAACTGTTTTTTTACAATATGTTTTGGTGTTTTTCTGTTGGCTCAACGGTACACCTGAGCTCTCAACCCTCAGCAGTAGCGGTCCTCAACCCTGAGCTCACACCAAACTTAATCCACCATTGGGAGCCTCAGCTCTAAAGTCCTCAGCCTTCAGGGCAACCCAAAAACTCTTAAACGCCAGACCTTCAACCCGAAACCATCGACCCTAAACCCTAGGTCTATATTCTTCCTAATTGGGTTCAAGAGATTCAAGAGGATCATATCCCGAATACTTTTCAGAGTGTTTTAGGGGCCATCCTAGAAAGCCCTAAACCTCGAACCCTAAACCCTAAACCCTAAACCCTAAACCCAAAACCCAAAACCCAAAACCCATCGACCCTGGCCCAGGGTGCCAGAGGTGAAATCGAAGGAGCGAAATGGCCGATGTTGGGTCGGGGCCTCGAGGGAGGGTTTAGGGTTCAGGGCTGAGGGCTGAGGGCTGAGTGCTTACGGCTTAGGGCTTAGGGCTTAGGGCTTAGGGCTTAGGGCTTAGGGCTTAGGGCTTAGGGCTTAGGGCTTAGGGCTTAGGGCTTAGGGCTTAGGGCTTAGGGCTTAGGGCTAGGGGGGGGGGGGGGGGGGGAGGGTTTGCCAGCGGGCTCCATGCAATGTCGCGAACGGAATTTAAGGAAACAACGTAACAACGAGCAGCCAAGGACTCAGCGTCAAGCAAAGCAATAATGTTGCAGAAAGGATCGTCTCACCGTGCACAATGCCTCGCTGGACTAACAGTTTCTTGAGCTGCGGATTTTTCTGACGTTGATTAGACGTTGTCTGCCTTGTGTATGTAAACCCTAAACCCTAAACCCTAAACCCTAAACCCGAAACGAGTTGAAGGCCTTCAAGAAAAGCAGCTGGAAGGCATGCGATTGGCTTAGGGTTTTGGCCCATGGTACCCAAGGTACCCACTTGGTCCCTTTTGCATGGTCCCTCACCTTACATGGCGGTTTAGAAAGGGTTTAGGGTTTAGGGTTTAGGGGTTCAGGGTTCAGGGTTCAGGGTTTAGGGTTTAGGGTTTAGGGTTTAGGGTTTAGGGTTTAGGGTTTAGGGTTTAAGGTTAGTGTTTAGGTTTTAAAAAAGGCGATCCTGCTGTTTGGGGGTTTATTTCTGGGTCCCCTAGGCTTCGTAAACCGCTGCATAAAGAGTTTCTGAAGTCCGGGCCCTCGGGTTGTACAGGCTGCATAGGTTGTTTTGGGTTTAGGGTTGAGGGTTTAGGGTTTAGGGTTTGGGGGTTTGGGGTTTAGGGTTTAGGGTTTAGGGTTTAGGGTTATACACAGGCTTCCTAATGGACTGGGCCTCTTGGGGTTCTGGTTCGTGTTAAACCCTTTGGGTTTCAGGGGTTTAGGGCTTGGGCCTTAGGGTTGAGGGTTGAGGGTTGAGGGTTTAGGGTTTAGGGCCTAGGGTTTAGGGTTTAGGGTTTAGGGTTTAGGCTACGGGGCTTTAAGGTTTAGGGTTGGAGCGTCTTAGGGATCAGGTGACTCGAAGGACAAGCGCACTTGTGTATGCCCCTAACGCCCTAAGCCCTAACCCTCTTCAAGGTCTAGGGCTTCTGCCCTGGAGCCTCAGGATAAAGCCTTGGCAAACTTTCGAGGGACATCACCCGAAACGCTAAACCCGAAACCCTAAACCCTAAACCCTACACCTTAGCCCTAAACCCTAGCCCTAAACACGAAACCCTAAACCCGAAACCCTTCACTGAGTGGATCTTGTTGAGGGTTATGCAGAGGCTGGTCAGTGCCAGTAGCCCTAAACTGTAAACCCTAAACCCTGAACCCTGAACCCTAAAGCCCACGACCCTAAACCCGAAACCCTAAAGCCTAAACCCTAAACCCTAAACCCTAAACCCTGAACTAAGCTGAGGCAAGCCGTTCCCGCCCAGCGCCTGCGGTTCCCCGACCAGGCGGCCAAGGTGGAAACCCTAAACCCTAAACCCTCAACCCTAAACCCTAAACCCTAACCCTTCGGGATGAGGGGTTGATGGGTGCGGGTCGGGCGTTCAGGCCTTGGTGGTTTTAAGGATGCCTTTTGCTTTCAGGATTCGGGTCTTCGGGTTGAGGCATCGGGGCTTCCCTAAACCCTAAACCCTTAACCCTAACCTAAACCCCCTAAACCATAATCCCAAAACCCGAAACCCGAAACCTAAGCTCCTAAGCCCTAAAGTTCATGTTTTCAGGGCTGTGGGCTGTAGGCTGAGGGCTTAGGGCGGCTTATGAGGCTTGTCTAGGACTTGGGGTGTAGGGTTTAGGACTTGGGGTTTAGGGCTTTGTGTCTTTAGGGCCATTGAATGGAAGTTTACTGCGTTCTTTGGGACTGGTTGCTGTTTATGCCGCTCAGCCTTTGGTGTTCAGTGTTTGCCTTTGTTGGGTCTGAGGAGTATAGGTATACAGGTTTAGGGCTTAGGGCTTAAACTCTAAATCCTAAACCCTAAACCCTAAACCCTAGACCCATTAGGGTTTAGGGTGTAGGATTTAGGGTTTAGGGCATGTAGGGTTTGTTGATCAACTTCGGGGGTAATCTCTTTTGGGAGACGCAGGGGTTGGGGTACTTTGAAGGCCTAAACCCTAAACCCTAAACCCTAAACCCTAAACCCTAAACCCTAAATTTGTCGACTGTCTCAGGTCACAGGCTGAGGTGTCACAGGCTGAGGTGTTTGTTGTAGGGTTGAGGGTTTAGATGCATGGGTTTGGGGTTGAGGGCTAAACCCACAACACTAAACCCTGAACCTGGCGTTTTGGAGCACCCCAGACTACCCTTGGGCCGCCACAAACCAGGCAGTATGCTGTGGACAGCGGCAGTCACTGGACAGACGAGGTTGTGAGCAACTGGATGATGACCAATGGCATAGTAAGGGAATTCTCTCGCAGCGGCAACATCATAGACTACCTTTTGCGCGGAGGTAAGGGAAACTACCATGGTCGTAGGCCGCACAATCAGGGCCACAAAGACCTGTATGATACGCTTATCAATGGCACAAATTTGTCAACGTCCGGTCAGGTGTCCAGGAGAACTGCGCTATCCATGGCTGACATGCTGGACTTCTCAGCTATCGCCTCATTCACTCTCCCCTAAACCCTAAACCCTAAACCTTAAACCCTAAACCCTAAACCCTAAACCCTCTTTTGCGGGAATGGTTGCGCTCTTCCGTGTCCGTGGTTTGTACCCTTGCGGTTGAGGGTTAGGGTTTAGGGTTTTAGGGTTTATGGTTTAGCGTTTACGGCGAAGGTGAAGGTGGAGTGTTTAGGAGGGGCCCCCAAAAGTTTTAAGCAGAGTTATAAGGGCTCCAAATTGGGGTTATGGGGTCCTAAACTAGGCTCGGTAAGTCCCTTAACTATAGTTAGTATAGTACGTTCCCCTCCTTGTTCCCTTCGTGGCTTTACGAAGATCACATTTAATAAGGACATGTGTTTCACATAGGGTTTTAAGCGTCGACTTAGGCAAGCATGATCCCGCAAACTTACCCCTGGAACCTTAACAAGAGGCTCTCGAAGGCCTAGTTCACTATTCCCCAAACCCTATACCTCAGATAGACATCAAGCCTCAAGCCCTGCAAGCCAAAACCACCTTCCCCCCCAAAACCCTAAAATCGTAAACCCTAAACCCCAAACCCCAAACCCTAAACCCTAAAACTCTAAACGGGCCCGCGAGGCAGCAAGAGTCAACGAACCCTGTCCGCGCTGTCTGTCGGATCCAAGGCAGGGCTGGGCGCCCTAAACCCTGAAACCCTAAACCCTACACCCTAAACCCTAAACCCTAAAACCCTAAAACCCTAAAACCCCAAAACCCCAAAACCCCAAATCCTAAACCTTAAACACTAAACTCTAGCCCTGACTGCTCCCACTTGATGAAGGAACTACAGGAGAGACCATTGCATATCCTCAGCCGTGACCCTGAACATGGCTATGTAGGGTTTAGGGTTTAGGGTTTAGGGCTTAGGGGGAACCTTGGGCACCCTAAACGCTATAGACCCTTGAACCCCCGTCCCTTAAGAACCCCTAAATTCGTTAAGGGATGGCGGAATGATGGTTCCAGGTCAAGGCCCTTTTTGGGTTCGGGCCGTTGGGGTTTATAGGGTTTGGGGTCTAGGTTTTTGGAGTGTAGGGTTTAGGGCTTTAGGGTTTTAGGGTTTATGGTTTGGAGTTCAATGGTTCAGGGCTTGGGAGTAAATTGTGCGTGATTGGGGGGTTAGTCTGCGGGGCCCTAAACCCCCCTTAAACCCTAAACCCTAAACCCTACACCCTAAACCCTAAACCCTACACCCTAAACCCTAAACCCTAAACCCCCCTTAGGGGTGTAAGGATTCGGTCTGATTTCTATCTCTGGGGTGGTGAGTTGCTGCGCCTGTTTGGGTTGAGGGCTTCTGTTCCCCTTCAAAAAGCCCTACTGTATACCTAGAGCTGAAACCCTACACTTTTAGGGTTTAGGGTTTAGGGTTTAGGGTTGAGGGTTTAGGGTTTAGGGTATGTTTAGAACTTTGAAGCCTAAAAAGGTAAGGTTCAGTTTGACAATCCTATATTCCAACGCCCCTTTAAAGACCGTGGGCTTGCGTTTGTGGGTGGGCTAGGGGACCGCGGGGGTTTGGGGGGGGATCCCAAGCCCCTACCCCCAAAACCCTAACATGCCCTACGCCCCCAACCCGAAGCCCCTTAACCCTAAACCCTAAACCCTAAACCCTAAAACCTAAACCCTAAACTCTTCTATAGGTTTATGGTTTAGGGCTTGGGGTATTTAGGTTTTGGGGGCGATAAGCCGTAAACAAGGATTTTGCATAGCAAGGTTGCCCTGCGTATTATGTATATAGCTCTTAAGAACGGTGATATTGGGAACCTAGGTGTCTACGTCCCTTCCCAGTGCGAATCAGTAGCCCTAAACCCTAAACCCTAAACCCTAAACCCTAAACCCTAAACCCTAAACCCTAAACCCTAAACCCGAGGTGGGAGGAGTCATCCTTCACTCGACCTGGCTTGGTGCCTTCGTGAACATCGGCGCGGAGATCGACGGCCCGGGGTCCGGGGGGAGGGTTGAGGTATAGGGTTTAGGGTTTAGGGTTTAGGGTTTAGGGTTTAGGGTTTAGGGTTCAGGGTTTAAGGTTTGGGGTTTAGGGTTTAGGGTTCAGGGTTTAGGGTTTGGGGTTTAGGGTATAGGGTTCAGGGTTTAGGGTTTAGGGTTCAGGGTTTAGGATTCAGGGTTTAGGATTTGGGGTTTAGGGCTTAGTAATTCAGGGTTTAGGGTTTGGGGTTTAGGGTTTGTAAAGCCTAGCACCTAAAAGTAATTGCAGGGCGTATAAACCCAAGTCATATGCCCTCAGTATCCATTTCTTTGTACGAGCACCCTTGCTTACCCTTAAGTGCTTAGCCCCAAGCATCCCGAATGGTTACGGCCATGGCAAGGTGACCAGTGCTGGCAGGTCTGGGACCCTCAGGCGGATACCAGACTGTGTCAAACACCCTAAACCCTAAACCCTAAACCCTAAACCCTAAACCCTAAACCCTAAACCCTAAACCCTAAACCCTAAACCCTAAACCCTAAACCCTAAACCGTACTGCTCAGTTCCACCGACGCTGCTGGTGTGGATGTTTGGAGGCCACGCACTGCGGACACCACTGGCAGCGGCCCCGTGGTCGGATGTCAAGCTCGGGGTCTTACCCGGCCATGTACGGTGCAGGGTTTAGGGTTTAGGGTTTAGGGTTTAGGGTTTAGGGTTTAGGGTTAGCTCAGTGGCAAGGAGCAAGCCCTCATATCCTGAGGGGTCGGGGGTCGAATCCCATGGTGAACGTCGGACCATGGTCGGGAGTGTGGAGAGTTGCTCAAATATAGGGGTCGGAATAAGAACAAATAATCATTCCCTTATAGGGTTCCTTTATAACTAAACTATAGTAACCCCCCCCCCCCCCCCAACACCCCATTCTAGCTATTCAGGCTCCTATACCTTAGGGACGAAATGAACCCTAAAATTGGGGTCATATACCCTGAGTACTATAAATTCCTATTAAGGTATATGAACCATAAACCCTTTTAGGGTTCATTTAGTCCCCAAGGTATTCTGCATGTGTGTGCCATGAAGAAGAGGGCCCCTGCTGCGCATGCCAAGACGGCCCCCATAGGCATTTCCCAAATATGGGTACCCATGTTATATCCCACTTGTACTCGAATCCCCTTACCCCAAGAAGGGTACCCCTGTTTTCGGAATGGTTGTTTTACGTTTGGCTCTTGTTTGTGCTGAGCTGGTGACCGGGAACCCCGAACCTTAAACCCTAAACCCTGATTGTCATATCGTTGCTGGGCTACCAATCTTCGTATCCGCCTGCCTCAACTCCCCCCCCCCCCCCCCTCCACGCAAAGAAGCTGTTGCCTTAAACCCTGCACTACTTAAGTGTCATAGGGCTCATGTGCAAAAAATAGCGGAGAGGCGGAGAGCCCGCAAATGGCCCAGAATTCAAGAGCAAACCCCTCAACAAATTTCGGAAGCCCTGAGCCCCATCCTACTACACCCTCAGCCAGAAGGCCCCGAGCCCCTACCTATTTGCGCCCTGAACCCTAGGGTTTAGGGTTTAGGGTTTAGGGTTTAGGGTTTAGGGTTTAGGGTTTAGGCCCTTAGCCCCTACCAACGCAAGGCTTCATCGAATCGCCAGATCTTCCCCGGCAGCGGAAACTGATGGCCAGCAGCCTCGGGGGCAAGGTGTCTAGGGGCTTCGGGTTTAGGGTTTTTTTAGGTTCAGGGTTTAGGGTTTAGGGTTTAGGGTCTAGGATCTAGGGTTTAGGGCTTGGTGCACTATCTTTGCTTGCTTACGGGCGTTAACCTTTAACTTTTTTGGGCATATATATTCCTATTACAAATACAAGGTGCCCCTTTTTTTGGGCTGGGGGCACCAGAAAAGATAATCTTCCTTATGAAGAGGGCAATGTAGGGAGTCTTATTTTTGTTGGAGGTTCTTCAGCAAAAAGTAGTTTAAGGCCTAGGATTTAGGGACCCTATGCCTCAAACAGTATAGGCCCTAAGCCCTTAACCCTACCTATCGGATCTGTTGAGCTGTTAACGCTATAGGATTTCCCTTTGGGCCCCAGGTTGGTTTCTCGCTGGGGTCCAGGGATCTTTTTAGTTGCTTAACGAAGCGCTAAACCCTAAACCCTATACCCTAAACCTTAAGCCCTAAACCCTAAAGAATTTACCAGCACACTCCACCTCCCCACGAGCCACGGCTACGGGCACGTACAAGGGCATGAGGGAACTAAGTATGTTATATGCCCCCCCTACATATAAATAAGCAAATAAATAACTAAATAAATAAATATATATATATATGCATACATATATATATATATATATATATTTATTTATTTATTTATTTATTTTACATTTATTTACTTATCTTTACACGTCTACATAGCCTTTCAGGGAATAAGTATGTATATGAGCCTTAAAACCTCAAAAGCTCTAAACCCTGAACCCCCCCCCCCCCCCCCCCCCAAAAAAAAAAAAAAAAAGCCCAAACCCTAAACCCTTAACCCTAGAAACCCTATAAACCCTATAATCCCTAAAAACCCGGAACCTTAAACCCCAACCCCGAAACCCTAAACCCTAAACCCTAAACCCCAAACCCTGCCATGCCGCAGAAGCCACAGAGGCCGGCGACTTCGTCACTGGCCTTGTTGTGCGCGAGGTGGACCTGTCTGCGCCAAGGCCGCCTCCTTTTCAGATAGCCACTCTCTCGTAAAGAGGGGGGAAGAAGGGGCACCCCTGATAAGCCTTAAACCCTAAAACCCGAAGCAGGGTTGAGGGGTGTACGACTTAAGTAAGATTTCGGGTCGTTCTTGGGGCTTCGCAGACCCTATTGTCACGACTCTGAACCCCGAAGCCCGGGCCTGAAGCCCTCAATCCTCAATCCTTCCTTATGAACCCCTCAAAAAAGCGCCAACAACGCTTTAGGGTCTAGGGCTTAGGGGTCATTGGGTTTCAGGGGTCCTAAACCCTAAACCCTAAACCCCAAACCCTAAACCCTAAACCCTAGGAATCCCCGGCTTCGACGCGTTCTTCGTGGAATCGTGGTTTGCTTTGGGGTTTGGAGCAGGCTGCAACCGAATAGGGCCCCTGAGCCCGAAATCCTACACTTAAGGGGTACAAGGAGGGACCTGGGTTTAGGGTTTAGGGTTTAAGGTTGCTAAACTCTTCACCTTGAACCCTTAAACCCTTAAACCCGTAAACCCTTAAACCCTTGAACCCAGGACCCCAGGCCCTTAAGAAATAAACATATACCCTCGACATCTTTGGTCGCTGTCAGAGTCGATGAGATCCTAAACCCTAAACCCTAAACCCTAAACCCTAAACCCTAAACCCTAAACCCTAAATAGACCTAGGCACCCCTGACCCTGCAAGTCTCAGCTCCCTCAAATCCTATGAGCCCTGGCATTGTCTTTAGAGACCCGAAGCCCTACACCTTCTCACGGGGTTTAGGGTTTAGGGTTTAGGGTTTGGAGTTTGGGGTTTGGGGTTTGGGGTTTAGGGTTGCTGTGTCGAGGCTACTCCTGAGTGCCGCGCAGGCTCGGGTGCACGAGGCGTAGGACGCAGGGGTACTTCGGCTGGCCGCGATGGATGGAAGGGTACGGGGTGACCTATATTCACTCCACCCTAAGCCCTAAACCCTGAACCCTAACCCTAAACCCTAGACAGGCCCTAGACCCTAAACCCTAAACCCTAAATCCTAAACCCTAAACCCTAAACCCCGAGGATTTCTGGCTTCGGGGTTTTTGTGCTTGGGCTGAGCTTCTAGCCTGAGGCTTTCAAGGTCCTCCTGAACACTGGCATGCTAGGACTTCGAATCTTGGGCGTGGGAGGGGTGGTCGCGTGGGTTTAGTGTTTTGGGTTGAGGGCTTAGGGCTTAGGGCTTAGGGCTTAGGGCTTAGGGCTTAGGGCTTATAGGGCTTAGGGCTTAGGGCTTAGGGCTTAGGGTTTAGGGTTTAGGGTTTAGGGTTTCGGGTTTAGGGCTAGGTTGGGGAGAATCATTTCTACATTAATCCCTATGACCTAAACTCACCTTAATCCCCGGCCATTCATGTGGTTCCCCTTGGTGGCTATCCGCTGGTTTGTCGTTTTCCTCGCCAGCGGCAGTCACGCCGCCCCAGGCCAATTTAGTTGGGTTTAGGCACCCTAAACCCGAAACCCGAAACCCTAAACCCTAAACCCTAGCCCTAAACCCCGAAACCCTAAACCCTAAACCCCAAACACCAGCACCGTAAACCCAAAGGCCCTCTAGACCCTAAACCCCAAACCCTAAACCACAAACCCTAAACCCTAAACCCCAAACCCTCAACCCTAAACCCCGAAACCCGAAAATACCTCAAACAAGGCTAGGGGCTGCATGGCCACTGCGACAATTCTGGGGCCGCTGTGCCCAAGCAGAGCTCGGAGGGCTTGGTGTTTGGGGTTTAGGGTTTAGGGTTTAGGCTTAGGGTTTCGGGTTTAGGGCTTAGGGCTTAGGGTTTAGGGTTTAGGGTTTAGGGTTTAGGGTTTAGGGTTTAGGGTTTAGCTCTAGGGCTTAGGGTTTAGGGTTGGGAGTCTGAGGCGGAGCTTTCAGGAGCAAGGCTTGGGGGATATTGGGGGTTGGGGTTTAGAGGTGAGCGAGTGTCTGAGGGTAGTTTCTTGGTTTAGGGTTTAGCGTAGTTTCTTGGGCCCTGGATATGGTCCCAGGCCTCCTTTAAAGGGTTCTGATGGTATGGGCCCTTACTTTGTACAGGGTACATATAGGGTTTAGGGTTTAGGGTTTAGGGTTTAGGGTTTAGGGTTTAGGGTTTAGGGTTTAGGGTTTAGGGCGAACCCTTCTAAGGGCCCATACTATCAGGGACCATGTAACTACCCATAGATAGCAGCCCTTCTTCATTCTGACTCCCCGTTGCCATACCCTTCCGGGCCCGCAGCCAGTGTCAATGCTACAGCGACTCCCGGACACAGTTGTGTCATGAGCCCGCGCAAAGCCCTGCCATCTACCTTCTCCAGGATTTGTATACCTTGTCTTAGGGTTTAGGATTTGGCGTTTAAAGACCCCACTCCCCCCCACCCCAGTGGCGCTGAAGGCCTAAATACGCCGATTGTCTATGCTTTGTCTGATGTGCTTCGGGGGGTTTCGGATCTTAGGCGAATATGAGGCAACCGCGCCTAAACCCCTTAACCTCTTTGACTCTAAGCCACCCAATCCTAAATCCTAAGAGCTAAACCCTACACTCCGAAGCCCTAAGCCTCGTGAACTTCTGAGCCCCAAAAAATCGAAACCCCCACATTGGCGGCGTGCGGGGCTCTGTTTTGAATACCCGTACACTGCGGTGACGGGCCCCGTTCCTATCTGTTGTCAGGGTTGGTGGGTTTGGGGTTAGGGTTTAGGGTTGTCAGGTAACCCTACACCTTTGGGTTCTTCTACATTCCCCTTCTTTTGAGTTGAAGGGGATCTTACTTTGTCATGTGTCTTAGGCATTTCAGGGTTTAGGGAATGCGCCTGGGGCCAAGGCGGACCGTGACGAGACGGCCCTATAGGACCCTATCTGCACTGGCTACGCAAACCTTGGGGTTTGGGGTAATTAATGAGAAAGCTTATCAGCTCCATGACACAGCTCCGTGCCTTCAGCCCAAACCCCTGACCTTTGAAACTGGGGTTTAGGGTTTAGGGCTGTTTAGGGTTTAGGGTTTAGGGTTTAGGGTTTAGGGTTTAGAGTTTGCGTTCTGAGGGTATTGAGGGTTCAGGGCTCTGGGTTTAGGGTTTAATTAGGGTTCTGAGGGTTTAGGGTTTAGGGTCCTCATGGTTGAGGGTTTAGGGTTTAGGGTTTAGGGTTTAGGGTTTAGGGTTTAGGGTTTAGGGTTTAGGGTCCTCATGGTTGAGGGTTTGGGGTTATAAGCGCACACCTGAACTCATCTTGCCAACGCCGGTTAGCTGTTTAGGGTTAGGCCCAATCTTCACCCCAACAAACGCAGACCTCCAAACCCTAAACCCTAAAACCTCAGAACCCTAAACTCTAAACCCTAAACCCGAAACCCTCAGAACCCCGAACGCTAAACCCTAAACCTTAAACCCTAGTTGACAAAGGCAAGGGTTTACCCTAAACCCTAAACCCTCAGAACCATAAACCCTAAACCCTAAACCTTAAACCCTAGTTGACAACCCTCAACCCCAACCCCCAAAACCCCAAAACCCCAATCCCCAAACCCCAAACCCCAAACCCCAAACCCCAAACCCCAAACCCTAAACCCTAAACCCTAGAAGTTTAGAGTGTTGTACTGAAGGCACAGACTTGTGGCTTCTGAGGTCGGGGACATGGGGTTGATGGAGCTGGTAAGCTTCACAGTTACCCTAAACCCCAGGGTTTAGGTTTTAGGGTTTAGGGTTTAGGGTGTAGGGTGTAGGCTGTAGGGTTTAGGGTGTAGGGTGTCGGGTGTCGGGTGTAGGGTGTAGGGTTTATGTGTTAAACCTTAAGCACCTTTCCATTAGGCCGCCTGGTCCCAGAAAATGCCACTTAGAGTGTCTTCCAGGTGGTAGACCTTCCTGGCTCGGCACAAAAAAGCATGGCCAACGGCAAACTGAGAGTGCAGGGCTTCCCTAAACCCTAAACCCTAAACCCTAAACCCTAAACCCTAAACCCTAAACCCTAAACCCTCAACCCTCAACCCTCAACCCTCAACCCTCAACCCTCAACCCTAAGCTTGCCCGAAACCTTAGACCCTTAACCCTTAGACCCTAAAGGGATGAGCTAAGACCTCAGGGCTCACGGCTTCCCCAACCCCAACAATGAGGACCATGAAATGCTCATGTTTAGGGCTTAGGGCTTAGGGCTTAGGGCTTCGGGCTTAGGGCTTCGGGCTTAGGGCTTAGGGCTTCGGGCTTCGGGTTTCGGGTTTAGGGTTTACCAATACCCCAAACCTTAAAGCAGGGTGACGATCGAACACCCTAAAATCTAAACCCCCCCCTGAACCCACACGGAGCCGATGGCCCAGGCTGAGGAGGGGCCTGAAAGTAGAGAAGCCCTAAAGCTCTAAAGCTCTAAAGCTCTAAAGCCCTAAACCCCAAACCCCAAACCCCAAACCCTAAACCCTAAACCCTAAACCCTAAACCCTAAACCCTAAACCCTAAACCCTAAACCCTAAACCCCAACCTTAAACCCTAAACCCCAAGCAACGTATGGTCCACCTGAAGCCGCTATTGCGAAGCCGAGGACAGCTGGAGCCACATGAAGGCATCTCTGAACCCTAAACCCTAAACCCTAAACCCTAAACCCTAAACCCTAAACCCTAAACCCTAAACCCTACATCTAAGGTTTAGGATTTCTCTAGACTTCAGGGTCCCCAAACCCTCACCCCCAAAACTTAAACCCTAAATCCCCACTTCGAAACTTGAAACCCCAAACCTTGAAACTCTAAACCCAGAAACTCGAAACCGCTTCGGGAGTAGTTACAACCCTAAACCCCAAACCCTAAACCCTAAACCCTTAACCCTTTGGGCTAGGGTGCATATTCAAGCCATGGTTCTGGCTGCCTGGCTCCTGCTGTGCGCTGCCCTTGCCGCCGTCCATACAGACCCTCCGCCATAGTTTTTTGCGTCAAGAACTCGTATTTCCTGAGACCTAAACCCTGAACCCTGGACCCTAAACGCCTTAAACCCTAGACCTCCTCCGCCCCCCCCCCCCCCCCCCCCCCCCCCCCGCCCCCACCCTAACCCCCTAAACCCAAACCCTAAACCCTAAACCCTAACCCCTAAACCCTGAACCCCAAAAGGTCAAGCCCTGGAGTTGAAAATTTTCAGGGTGCAGGGATTGCCAGCTGGGCGTTTGGGTGGGCAGTTCCCCTAGCCCAAAGCCCTCTTCCCTATGCTAAAGGCCCTTGTAACTACCAAGACCCTCAGCCCTAAACCTTAAAATTCTAAACATAACCCCCAAACAGCTAAGACCCTCAACCCGAAACCTTGAACATACACATAAAAACCTTAAAACCTCAAACACGAACCCTCCACCCTAAACCGTAAAACCCTAAACATAAACCCCAAAACATAAACCCCAAATTCCCTAAGACTCTCAACCCTATACCTTAAAACCCTGAACATAGACCCCAAAACCCCTAAGACTCTCAACCCTAAACCTGAGAACCCTAAACACAAACCCCCAAACCCCGAAAGCCCTAACCCTAAACCCTCAAACCTAAACCCTAAACCCCAAACCCTAAACCCTAAACCCTAGAAACCCGAAAGCCCTAAAACCCTTTCGCCTCAAGCAAGGCAGCACCCTGGTTTTGAGTAGGGAAAGAGGGAACACGGTACCTCGTATCCACCCTTATATACCCTTTGAGGGACTATGTAGGCTGCCTCAACCCTAAACCCTAAGCCCTAAACCCCAAACCCTAAACCCCAAACCCTAAACCCTAAGCCCTAAGCCCTAAGCCCTAAGCCCTAAGCCCTAAACCCTAAACCCTAAACCCTAAACCCCAAACCCCAAGCCCCAAACCCTACCAACGAAGCAGTAAGAGGATGGTGCCCCCCCGCCGCATCTCCGAGGCTCGAGCCTTCGATGTGGGAGTTCGGACTCTTCCTTTTGTGGGGGGAGGGGGTTTAGGGTTTAGGGTTCTGAGGGTTTAGGGTGTAGGGTTTAGGGTTCTGCGGGTTTTGGGTTTAGGGTGTAGGGTTTAGGGTTCTGAGGGTTTGGGGTTCAGGGTTCTGAGGGTTCTGAGGGTTTGGGGTGTAGGGTTGGGGGGGAGGGGGGGGAGGCTGGTTAGGGGTTTGGGGTTTAGGGGTCGGTTAGGGTTTAGGGTTTAGGGTTTAGGGAACAGGGCTCTGGGGTGTTTACAATACAGGGTTAGGGCTCAGGAGTGCAGAGGTTCCGGATTAGGGTTTAGGGTTTAGGGTTTAGGACTTAGGACTTAGGGCTACGGTTTACGGTTTAGGGTTCAGGATCTAGGGTTTAGGGTTCAAGGGCCGGGTTGTCATATACACATTTTCCGGGATTTGTTGCGGACGCTGGCGAAAAGGTTGATTCGTTGTCCCGATGCAGAAGAGGCTGAGCCTACATCCCAGGCCCCCGACCCGAACACGGTCTAGTTTCAGAACCCTAAAACCCTAAACCCGAAAACCCTGAAACCCTAAAACCCTAGAACCCTAAAACCCTGAATCCTAAACCCTAACGCATGTTGCGCCGGATGGTTTTCCTGTTAGGATTTAGGGTTTAGGGTTTCGGGTTTAGGGTTTAGGGTTGAGGGTGGAAAGGACACATGCCCCATATCCCAAAACACGCAAACGGCCTTGAGTGCTATCAGGCGCTTTGTTTCAGAAATCTACGGGTAGTTGCATGGGCCCTTAGTATGGTCCCTTACCTCCTTAGAGGGTTCTGACGTATGGGCCCCTGGGTTGTATAGGGAAAATACGAGGTATACCGTCAAGCCCCCAAACACCCTCAAACCTCGAACCCCCAAACCCTCAAAACCCTATGCCCTAAACCGTACACCCATAAACCCTAGACCCCAGACCGTATAGCCTAAAAACCCACCCGTCCGGGTGGGCCTAACCCTAAACCCTACATCCTAAACCCTAAACCCCAAGATTCCATCAGTCCAGGTGGGCAGCTAGACCCCAGACACAGCTGCAACGGCTTACCTCACGGTGCCGCTTGGTCTGCAGGTTGTTGAGTTCGGAGAGTTTCGGGGCCAGCCAGGGTTTAGGGTTTAGGGTTTCGGGTTTAGGGTTTAGGGGTTCTGGGTTTAGGGTTCTGGGTTTAGGGTTCAGGGTTCAGGGTTTAGGTTTAGGGTTTAGCCTTTAGGGTTCAGGTTTTAGGGCTCAAGGTTCTCCGGATTCAGGGGTTGGCCTAATTCGCCCTTGTGGAAGTGGCCATTGATGGCAGCAGTGAGCCCTAAACCCAAAACCCTGTACCCTAAGCCCTAAACCCTAAACCCTAAACTGGACCAGTTCGGTGCAGAACAAGACCCGTCACTTTCGCTGATCTCACCGAAGCGTCAGCCAGGGAAGGAGAAGAATCCGACACTGAGTCGCTTTACAGCGTGGCTGGCAGGGCCAGCAGCGCGCCCAGCAGCGTCTTCCGCGTGGCTCCGGGGGCACCACGTCCCGAGAAAGCCGAGGGCCGAGGAAGCCCTCTGAGCTCAGCGAAGAGGACAGAGCCCTAGGGTTTAGGGTTTAGGGTTTAGGGTTTAGGGTTTAGGGTTTAGGGTTTAGGGTTATGGAGGAGGTCCTTGAGGAGGAAAGGCGGGCTGATATCGCGTGAGCGATAGAGATGTTCGATGAGATGACTGATGCCGGCGAAATCGAAGCGGATGGGGCGGTCCGTGCGAATGCTGAAGAAGGACCATATACAAGGTACATCTAGGGGTTATATAGGGGATTGCGATTAAGGGTCCCTTCTAGGGTCCCTCCACCCTAAACCCTAAACCCGAAACCCTAAACCCTAAACCCTAAACCCTAAACCCTAAACCCTAAACCCTAAACCCTAAACCCTAAACCCTAAACCCTAAACCCTACCCCGTAGGCCTTCGGCACGAACCTTGGCAGAGCTTTGCCGTGGCAAAGGGCTCTGCGAGTCGGCGCAAGGCGTGATGAATTTCAGAGCAGACCTTGCCCTCTTTAGGGTTAGGGTTTAGGGTTTAGGGTTTAGGGTTTTAGGGTTTAGGGTTTAGGGTTTAGGGTTTAGGGTTCAGGGTTTAGGGTTTAGGGTTTAGGGGTTAGGGCAACGCCCCCCAGCTGTAAGTAGCCCTTTTCTGGAACATGTGAACACCCTAGACCCTGAGCCCTGAAGGACGCGGCCAAACCAATCTCACGAGCATCTTTGTGAGGGTGAAATATGATCTTGCTCGATCGTTTGTAATTGAGGGATGCAATCCACGATGAACGTCCGTGAAACGCGGGCAGCTCTAAACCCGAAACCCCTAAATCCTAAACCTTAAACCTCAAGCACCCGAAGCCCAAACCGCTCCCAAACCAAATCCATTAGGTTATTGAGCTTCGGATTTAGGGTTTAGGGCTTACGGTTTAAGGGGATCTTGCGCAACCCTAAACCCTAAACCCTAAACCCTAAACCCTAAACCCTAAACCCTAAACCACCTGGATTCGAGGTCAAGCTTCTTTATCCTCTGCTGCGTCCTCCCTATCCAGCTGGGCAGCCTATGATGGTCCGGGCCTCAGCTGTAGAAAGGTTGATTTAGGGGTTTGGCGGTTTAGGGTTTAGGGTTTAGGGTTTCGGCTTAGAACTTGGGATGTTCCCCTTGATGGGGATTAGAATAGGGGGGGTGCCAGAATTCCTGTTGAGGACTGCTAGTACAAGGGGGAACAGCCCAGGTGAACCTTTCATCCCTGAACCAACAATTCCCCCAAATGGACGCAGAGGAGCAAATCCCAAGCCAAAAACCCTAAACCCCAAACCCTAAACCCAACAAAAAAAACCAAACCCCTAAACCCCGAAAACCCTAAACCCACAAAGCCCTAAACCTTAAACCTTGGAACTGCGCCCAAACCTTGGAACTGCAGCTAATTAGGGTTCAACGGGATTTGGTGTTCAGGGCGGTTTTCTAGACCTTTGGTGCGAGGCCTCAGGCGCTTGTAGGGGTTTGGAGTTTGTAGGGTTTAGGGTTGTAGGGTTTGGGGTTTGTAGGGGTTTTTTCGAGTTTAGGGCTAATTAGGGGCTTAGGGCTTAGGGCTTAGGGTTAGGGTTTAGGGTTTAGGGTTCAGGAGGCTCCAGGTTTGTAGGGTAGGGTTTAGGGTTCCAGGATTGGGTCTTGTAGGGTAGCTTTTAGGGTTGAAGGACCCTACCCTAAACCCTAAACCCTATAAACCCTAAACCCGATCTACAAGTGTTGTACTGATAGGGTTTCGGATGAGATCAAGAGTTCATAAGGCTTAGGCTTTCTTGGCTTGGGTGCCGAAGCCCTAAAGCCTTTGCAGCCCAACAAAAGCCCTGGAGGAGGGCACCCGAGGGCATGTGTCAAGAAAGCCGATGGCCCGCAATTATCGTCATGTTTCCCCGGCTGTTTCCCACTTCGCATAGGTTGGGGTCTTGCTTAGCTACTTTGATGTCCAGGTATGGATGACACACAAAACCCTTATTCCCCCCCCCCCCCTCCCCCAGGCCGCAGAGGCATTGCCCGAACTATTCTGATAAGCAGCTTCATGGTGAGCTTCATGTGCGATATTTCCTATCAAGGAAAGCCCTTCGTGTTTCGCGAGTGCATGTCTATAGTCATGGCACATGTTGCATCACACGATTGACACGCAGACATCCACAAAGACTCAACGCATGATTCCTTCTGACTCCTGAATTCTATGCTGGTGCCTGTTGTGGGGGTGGGAAGTTGATACTTTTCGTTCATGCCAGAGTTGTCAGAGCGCAGGTTCGCGCTGTTGCTTTCTGCGTCAGCAGCGACTTGGCTGGCAGGTTCAGTTTTCGTGGACTCTGCCCCCAAGCAGTTTCCGACCTCCTCCTCCTCCTCCATCAGACGCAGATGCGGCGACGATGACAGCATGAAGGAGGCCTTCCAACTTTTTTCGGCTGCAGAAGAAGCAAAGAGAGATCCTGCTAAGCAGGCAGACTTTAGGTCGATGTTCGGGAAGCAGATGTCCTCTTCGGGATATCGTCCTAGCGATCCTGTGCAAGAAGGTCTGAATGAGGTCTTCGGCGCATTTGATGCCTGGTACGCGTGGAGGATGTCAGGATCAGCCAGGCAGGATGCGGAAGATGTCCTTGGCCGTCTTCAGCGTTCAACTGGCCCTCTGAAACAAGCTTGGAGGCTTGCCAGCTCAGCTGGCGACGACGACTACAAAGATAGATTGGGCGCGGCCTATTTGAGATTCCCTGTCTTCTATGCCCAATTAAAAACTCGCCATCCCGAGGTTTTGAGGGCAGAGCTCGCAAGCATGTGCCTTGATTTCCTCAAAATATACTCTGGATCGCGACTGGTGCAGTCTTGGAAGGAAGGCGGGCATCTGCCGTATGCAGATCCTGCTGCATGGCCTTACGACGGTGATGATTGATTCCACTCTGGATCTTTTAACCTTTGAGCTTTGGAGGTGTTCTCCTAGTGACGCTCCTGGCAGTGTGGCTGGATTCGAGTGCCACTTCCCACTCAGGTTTTGTTTGCGACGCTTGTGCAAGGTTTCGCATTGTCAGGCTTTGAAATTTGAGATGCTGAGTGGCGCAATGCGATTGAAATTCCCCCTTTGCCCATGTCATCACATGTGTTACACGATGGTACTTTGACCCTCGGTAGGAGAAGCGCTAGATCGACACCCAGATCCCCAATAGACGAAAACAACGCTTCTACCCAAAAGCCAGAAACCATCAAAACCTAAATCCCACAGAACTTATGCCCTCAGCCTAAGCCCCATCACCCTAATCCGAAACCCCTTAGCCCCCAAAGCGCCCAAAACCCTAATCCCTAAACTCCCTAATCCCTAGACTTCTCGACCTTGAAACCCTTGACCCCAAATGCGTAAGGCCGGCCTGGCTGTTATCTTGCATGCTTTTTAAGGTCCGGGTAAACTCTTTAGTTCCAAACGCTAAACCCTAAACCCCATTCTATATCCCCCTTGGGAATTATTTTTTATTGGTGCTTATGTAAAACCAAGAGGATATTTAAAAAAAACACTATTTGAACTATGGTTCTAAGGGGAGTATAGCATTCATGCTGGCCTCCCTTGCAAGCTCCTCCGGCACCGAGCACAAGCCCCACCGAACCTGCAAAACCCAGAGCTCCAGCTGAATTTGGGGTTCCATGTAGAACGAATGTAGCATGTTTCGGATCTATGTTGGGTTCTCTAACCCTAAACCCTAAGCCCTGAACTCTGCGTGATGAGTTCCACGGTTCTCCACCTTGCCGAAGGGCGCCATATTGTTTGGTGCATTCGAGCCACGGCACCCTGGAATGCGCTTTGATGCACGGCAGTGAGCTTCTACCGTCAGTGAGCTTCTACCGTCCGAACCTTCTGAGCTGTTCTCGTCCGCTCACTGGAAATTCAGGGCCCATACTAAGGGACCATGTAACTAGCCCTAAACCCTAAACCCTAAACCCTAAACCCTAAACCCTAAACCCTAAACCCTAAACCCTAAACCCTAAACCCTAAACCCTAAACCCTAAACCCTAAACCCTAAACCCTAAACCCTAAACCCTAAACCTAACAAGGGACTATGTAATCACCCCAAGAGTGCACCCAGGTCTCCTGCCCAGATGGTTGGCAGAGTCGGAACTACTCGAGGCCCCCCCTTCATGGTTTGGGTTTAGGGTTTAGGCTTTAGGGGTTTGGGGTTTAGGGGGTTTATAGGGTTTATAGGGGTTTTTGGGTTTACAGGGTTTACAGGGTTTACAGGGTTTGTAGGGTTTATAGGGTTGAGAGGTTCCCCCCCCCCCCCCCCCCCGGTCTTCGGGCTTCGGGTTTAAGGGTGTTTCGGGCGTTTTGGGCGTTTTGGGTGTTTAGGGTGTTTAGGGTGTTTAGGGTGTTTAGGGTGTTTAGGGTGTTTAGGGTGTTAGGGTGGCTTAGGACTTAAAGCTAGACAACAAGCCCAAGCTTACAGGTTCTGAGTGCAGAGGTAGGGAAGAAGCCCTAAACCCCAAACCCTGAACCCTAAACCCTAAGCCCTAAACCCTAAACTAAGCCCTACAAGGTTCATATTCTGGGGAGGGGAGGATGTGGGGTCCCGAATCTCCTACAGAGAACTTGTAGGTAAACCTGTAAGTTTGGGCTTAGGGTTTCGGGTTTAGGGTTTAGGGTTTGAGGGTGAATTCGGGTTTACGGTTTGGGGTTTTGAGGGTTTGGGGTTTAGGGTTTCGGACCTAGGCCCTAAACCCGAAACAGGCGTTGTTAGGCCCTAAACCCGAAACCCTAAATCCTAAGCCCGAAGCCCTAAGACCTAAGCCCTAAGTTAGTGCTTAGGGCGTGCGACTCATGTCCAGAGGCTTCTGGTAACTTTTCTCCCTGAACCTCACACCTTCAGCCCTACTGAACACCATTTTGCCCTTAAAAGCCTGGAACCCAAAAAAGCCCAAAATCCTAACCCTAAACCCTAAACCCTAAACCCTAAACCCTAAACCCTAAACCCTAAACCCTAAACCCTAAACCCTAAACCCTAAACCCTAAACCCTAAACCCTAAACCCTAAAACCCCAACCCCTACAACTTCGAAAACACAACCTAAACCATGGTAAGCCTAAACCCCCTAACCCTAAACCCTAAACCCTCATCCCTAAATCCTAAGCCCTAAACCCTAAACCCTAAACCCTTAAACCTCTATACCCCTAAACCCCTAAACCCCTAAACCCCTCAACCCCTAAACCCCTAAACCCCAAACTGGCACCTCTCCGGGGACGCATTGCTCTTGGCCAAGGTTACCCGAAGCCCTACGAAGCACTGAACGTTTAGGGATAAGGGTTCAGGGTTTTTGGGTTTGGGGTTTAGGGTTTAGGGTTAGGGTTTAGGGTTTAGGGTTTAGGGTTTAGGGTTTAGGGTTTAGGGTATAGGGTTTAGGGTTTAGGGTTTAGGGTTTAGGGTTTAGGGTTTAGGGTTTAGGGTTTAGGGTTCCAGGAGCCGGGAGTCTTAAAACCTTACTGGTCGCTGGGCTCCTGAGGCAGAACGTCGAATCCTGAACCTTGAGCCCTAAATTCCCCCTAACCCTAACCCTAAACCCTAAACCCTAAACCCCAAACCCTAAACCCTAAACCCTAAACCCTAAACCCTAAACCCTGAACCCTGCACACTCCACCTCCAAGGATCACCTGGAAGATTATGTGCCGGGGTTCGGGTGGCTGGAAGGCGCATGCCTGAACCCTAAATCCTAAACGGGTGTGGGGTTTAGGGTGTAGGGTTTAGGGTTTAGGGTTTAGGGTTTAGGGTTAGGGGGTTTAGGGTTCAGGGTTTAGGGTGTAGGGTTTAGGGTACTAGAATCCCTATTTAAGGACTGTCAGTATAAGGGGGATACATCTTAACCTAAATCCTAAACCCCAATCCCTAAACCCCAAGCCAGAAAAGGGGCTGGTGGTCTCTTTAAGGAGGGTTCTGTTTTATCGGGCCATCTTTTGGGACTCTTTTTCGGGTATCTTACGGTGGCCTTTATAAGGGTTTAGGGTTTAGGGTTTAGGGAGAAGTTGCACGTGATTCAGTTTCAGTCAGATTTTGCAGGATGGATGGACGACAATAAACCTGGAATGTCTCTTACAACAGCCCTTGAAGGAGCCCAAAAACGGCTTCAACAGAAATATCCTCAAGGCCCCAATAACACTCCAAAGCGAAAAGGCCCAAAAACCCCAGAACACAGCCAAGGGCAAAAAACAAAACCCCCCCCCCCCCAGACCCACCAAAACTCGACAAAAGCCGACAAAAACCCCAAAAGAACTCCGGACGCAACCCTATACAATTTCTATCAATCCTAAACCCTAAACCCTAAACCCAAACCATAAGGCCTCGTTCAGCAGCCCCAATGCACCCCATCCAGGTCCCAATGCTCGTAGGCGGCGCGTAGGGCGGTAGCCCTAAACCCTAAACCCTGTAAACCCTAAACCCTAAACCCGTGTTGGTGGGGTGTGCTGTAAGGCATTGTAGGCCCAGCCTGGGGTGGGGACGCGGGGGCGAGGGTCCTTTGTGTCGTTAGACCTGTTCTCGTTCCAGGCACGCCTCAGGGGCGTGTAGAGCTGTGTAGAAGTGTGTAGAAGTGTGAAGAGGTTTAGGGTTTAGGGTTTAGGGTTTAGGGTTTAGGGTTTAGGGTTTAGGCTGCAGCTGGCACGAAACCCTAAAACCCCCCGAAACCCTGGCTCTCCAGAGAGAGGCGGAAGACCCGCCGGGCTGCAAGATCCTTCTTTGCCCTCATCTTCTGGAGACCCCGGGAATTTTCGGCGTTTAGGGTTTAGGGTTTCGGTTTGGGGTTTGGGGTTTGGGGTTTAGGGTTTAGGGTTTACGGTTTGCGGTTTAGGGTTTAGGGTATTTAGGGTTTAGGGTTTGGGGCAACTTCTTTGTTCGCAGGTTACTGGTGTTAACTCTCACAAATATGGGAACCCTGGGATGCAACGCCCGAAGCCCTAAACCCCAAGCCCTAAACCCTAGCCCTCAACTCAGCCCCACATCCCGGATTGTGAGCGTAGGTCTATGTACCTCTTTGTTTTGTGCATTGCTTGAGTGCTTTCTGCGGCCGCTCAAACAGGGCCAGAGCCCACTGTGGGGTTGTAGGACTGCTACGTTTCCCGTGTTCGGAGCATGGCTTTCGTGCAACCGCGCCTACCACCTTTGCCGGCGGTGTTCCTCAAATTCCAGGACGACTTCCCGGACTCCTCGCGCGTTCTCCGGCGCTGTGGCAGCTATCCCGGCTACACGCCCTTCGAGCTCAACTCGAACTCAGGCGACGAAGCTTCCGAGACGACGCTGCTTGGAGGTTCATGGGTACTGATAATGCCAGTTATATATAAGTCTACTTAGAACCTAATTACTTAGGGGTTTAGGGTGTGTAGGGTTTATAGGGTTTTATAGGGTTTATAGGGTTTATAGGGTTCATAGGGTTTATAGGGTTAATAGGGTTTATAGGGTTTATAGGGTTTATAGGGTTTATAGGGTTTATAGGGTTTATAGGGTGTAGGGCGATAACCCCAGTTTCTAAGTCTACTTATAACCTACTTAGGGGACTTAGGGGGCTTATAAGTGCAGTCATAATTGGGTAAACCCTAAACCCTAAACCCTAAACCCTAAACCCTAAACCCTAAACCCTAAACCCTATTTATCAGTAGCCTGAACACCCAAGTGGTGGCAGGAAGCGCCGAAGAAGACCCGGCTGCGACGTGGCCAGACACCGACGAGGAGGTTGGCTTCCCTCAACCCTAAACCGTAAACCCTAAACCCTAAACCGTAAACCCTAAACCCTAAACCATAAACCCTAAACCCTAAACCCTAAACCCTAAACCCTAGCCCTAAACCCTAAACCCGAAACCCTATAAACCCTAAAAACCCTAAAGGGGCTCCTTGGCGCGCCATGGGCCAACAGCACCTTGGGTCCGCGAAGCGAGGAGACGTCGGAAGACAACTGCAGCTTAGTGGCTGAATTTAGGGTTTAGGGTTTAGGGTTTAGTGTTTAGGGTGTAGCTGAATGCGTACACTTTACACTGGTTGCGATGCTATAGTCCCCCTATAGAGCTGAAGGGTTTAGGGTTTAGGGTTTAGGGTTTAGGGTTTAGGGTTAGGGTTTAGGGTTTAGGGCTTATGAACTCAGCAGTGAAGGCAAAGGTGTCCCTGTCCTGGAGGGCCTTTGTCTCACACCCGTGGGACCACCACCCACCGAGACCGGTATTGATGAGTTCGATGGCAAACGGCCCGAGTCCCATGAAAGTCACTAGGACCAGCGTAGTATAGGGGCCTGAATAATTAGAATAGGGCTTTTGGTTTTTATAGTACAATGATCAAGGGATCATAAGGGTATACTTTTCTGCAGTAATTCTTCCGACCCCTATATTAGGACATTTGTTTTTGCAGTTCTTGGGCTTCCATATAACAGGATGCCCTTTCTGTTCCTAGGTTGCGCCCTGGACTTAGGTCAGGGTGAAGCCGGAAAGTGCTGCTGCAGCAAGGCACACAAGCAGCCTGTGGTCCCTTCCTTGTTGCACATGACAAGGGCCCTAAACCCTAAACCCTAAACCCTAAACGCTAAACCCTAAACCCTAAACCGAGGGGAGCGCAAAAAATGTCGACACAGGCGGTCCCTGGTCTCCCGGCCACTGCGAACGGCATCCCTATTTCGCACATATCGAAGCCGAGTAGTAGAGTAGGCAACCTTTGACCTTTTTTTGGGTAGTATAATCCCCTTATAATCCCCTTATAATCCCCTTATAATCCCCTTATAATCCCCTTATAATACCCTTATAATCCCCCTTATAATCCCCTTATAATCCCAAAAAATCACCTCTAATTCCCCCAGGTTACTGGACAACTAAGGAAGCAAGTTCTGGAAGCCCCCTGCTGCCCTACCTCTCACACGTCGCAGCAAGTGATGCAAGCCACACGCAGCTCGGTCGGAATAATTACTAGCTTTATTCCCGTATGGTCCCTTTGTACTTATACCATGATAGCCCCCAAACCCCTATTCTAATTACCCTAAACCCTAAACCCTAAATCCCAAGCCCTAAACCCTAAACCCTAAACCCTCAACCCTCAACCCTAAACCCTAAACCCGCCCTAAACCCTATTCTACTTATTCAGGCCCGTCTGTTACCTCGCAAACGTCGACGAACATGAAGCAAGCCCGGCGTGCTCGCGCGCAAGCCGTGCGAAAGACCCGACGCATGTTGCCCGCCGTGACTCGGCATGTACTTCGGGGTCATCTCGGGTTTGAGGGTTTAGGGTTCAGGGTTTAGGGTTTCGGGTTTGAGGGTTTAGGGCTTAGGGTTTAGGCACCTACTCATAACGTGCTTATTCCCAGTGTTCAAAGCAAAGCTCAGGTGCCTCCAGAGCAGTTGGCCCATATTGTGCGTTCTTCGCCTTCGACGCGGCCACGGAGGCCGTTCCTTTGTCAGAGTGGGGTAACTTATTTTTTCCATGTTTAAGGGTAGTTAAACTCAATATGGAATAGAAATGTAAGATACTATCCCAACCATGAACCCTAAAACCTAAGCCCTAAACCCTAAGCCCTAAACCCTAAATTGAACTAGGTGCGTGCAGCCCGAGAGCCCCAAGAGCCCACCCTAGAAGCCGAGCTGACGGACGCCAGATGCCCCTTTCTATGGTTGTCGGCACAATCTGCGCGCCGATGAGATCTGAGGTTTAGGGTTTAGGGTTTAGGGTTTAGGGTTTAGAGTTTTGGGTTTATGTAATATAGAGGCCTTGCACATTTGAAGGGGTGCCTTGGGTCGGTTTGCGGAGAGAATCTTAGTGTTTAGGATCCGGTGTCAAGCCGCAGGAGCCCTCGGCCAGGTGGATTTTTTTTCAGGGGGTGCCGGTCAGTCGCTGAATAGAACCGAGCAGTAGGGTTTAGGGTTTAGGGTTTAGGGTTTAAGTAGACGCTTTCTTCGAGAGATAGCATGTGAAGGTTCTTCAGCGACTGCATCGCCTGCACCCCACTCAAGGGTTTGGGGTTTAGGGTTTGGGGTTTAGGGTTTAGGGTTTAGGGATTCCGCTGGAAGACCGCGGAGGAGTGAGGGAGGGCATGGCTGAAAGGTACCGCCAAAACCTCCTAATCTCTAAGCCTTCCTGATATACCGGAAACCCTAGCCACAAACCCTAACCCCCAAACCCTAAGCCCTAAACCTAGACTGCAAAAAAGATCTTAACCCCCAAATGTTCCTCACCCTACACCGCTCACTGGGCCATGCACAATTTTTTGTTTGAGAGCTCAGTTGCGTTCCAGGTATCGGAGCTGCCATCCGGTCCCTGTACAGCTTCTATATGGAGGTTTACGATCTTAGGGCCTTGGGGTCCTTTTTATCAGGGGATCCTACTATGTCGGGGTCTGTATTAGGGGTCGCTTGTTTTCGTAAACCCCCAGAGACTTTTTGTTCGGCGACCTTGCTCTCCGGCACAGCCCGAGTCAGGTGAGTTTTGATTGGGGTTGGCCCCTAAACCGCCTACACCCCCGGAAGCCCCTAAACCTCCTAAGCCCCCGGAACCCCCTAAGACCTAAACCCAACTACTGAAAGGACCTTTCCGGCCGTAAGGGCACCCTGAAGAGTAGTTTGGGTTTAGGCTTCAGGCTTGAGGCTTTCGCTTCAGGTTTAGGGTTTAGGGTTTATAGGGATAGGGTTTATAGGGTTTATTAGGGTTTTTAGGGTTTATAGTGTTTATCATTTAGGGTTTAGCATGGGTACTTCACACAATACGTTTTGGGTTCTCTAAACCGCTATCCTTCATGGAGTTGCGGTTACGGATGTCGTGCATTTTCGCAAAACCCCCCCCCTATAGCGCGAAGGAAAGCAATGAGTACAATCCTCATTGTAGGAGCTCCTCCAAAGAAGACGTGACCACCCCAGGAGTTGTATAGTCGCTTCTTACCACCCCAAGCCCTAAATTCGTATCTTGGAAAACTGTCCTCTACCTGGATGATTCGGAGCTGTCTACGTGCGCTACATGCTGAAGATTGCGAGCGCCACTGTTCAGGGGTATAAGGAGGGACCCCTATTTCTACACATATACATATATCTTTTCCAGCCACTATATATCTAAGAAGCCCCTAAAATCCCCTAAAAAGCCCTGATGTCCGTCATAAGGATCCCTCCTTTATGTCCCTTGAGTCACTGTATGTCGGTGGAAAGTGTTACTAGACACTCCCTTCTGCTCTTAAGGGGTTTAGGGTTTAGGCTTTTAGGGTTTAGGGTTTGGGGTTTTAGGGTTTAGGGATTCCGCTGGAAGACCGCGGAGGAGTGAGGGAGGGCCTGGCTGAAAGGTACCGCCAAAACCTCCTAATCTCTAAGCCTTAAACCCTAAGCCTGATAAACCCTAAACCCTAGCCACAAACCCTAACCCCAAACCCTACGCCCTAAACCTAGACTGCAAAAAAGATCTTAACCCCCAAATGTTCCTCACCCTACACCGCTCACTGGGCCATGCACAATTTTTTGTTTGAGAGCTCAGTTGCGTTCCAGGTATCGGAGCTGCCATCCGGTCCCTGTACAGCTTCTATATGGAGGTTTACGATCTTAGGGCCTTGGGGTCCTTTTTATCAGGGGATCCTACTATGTCGGGGTCTGTATTAGGGGTCGCTTGTTTTCGTAAACCCCCAGAGACTTTTTGTTCGGCGACCTTGCTCTCCGGCACAGCCCGAGTCAGGTGAGTTTTGATTGGGGTTGGCCCCTAAACCGCCTACACCCCCGGAAGCCCCTAAACCTCCTAAGCCCCCGGAACCCCCTAAGACCTAAACCCAACTACTGAAAGGACCTTTCCGGCCGTAAGGGCACCCTGAAGAGTAGTTTGGGTTTAGGCTTCAGGCTTGAGGCTTTCGCTTCAGGTTTAGGGTTTAGGGTTTATAGGGATAGGGTTTATAGGGTTTTTAGGGTTTATAGTGTTTATCATTTAGGGTTTAGCATGGGTACTTCACACAATACGTTTTGGGTTCTCTAAACCGCTATCCTTCATGGAGTTGCGGTTACGGATGTCGTGCATTTTCGCAAAACCCCCCCCTATAGCGCGAAGGAAAGCAATGAGTACAATCCTCATTGTAGGAGCTCCTCCAAAGAAGACGTGACCACCCCAGGAGTTGTATAGTCGCTTCTTACCACCCCAAGCCCTAAATTCGTATCTTGGAAAACTGTCCTCTACCTGGATGATTCGGAGCTGTCTACGTGCGCTACATGCTGAAGATTGCGAGCGCCACTGTTCAGGGGTATAAGGAGGGACCCCTATTTCTACACATATACATATATCTTTTCTAGCCACTATATATCTAAGAAGCCCCTAAAATCCCCTAAAAAGCCCTGATGTCCCTCCTTTATGTCCCTTGAGTCACTGTATGTCGGTGGAAAGTGTTACTAGACACTCCCTTCTGCTCTTAAGGGGTTTAGGGTTTAGGCTTTTAGGGTTTAGGGATTCCGCTGGAAGACCGCGGAGGAGTGAGGGAGGGCCTGGCTGAAAGGTACCGCCAAAACCTCCTAATCTCTAAGCCTTAAACCCTAAGCCTGATAAACCCTAAACCCTAGCCACAAACCCTAACCCCAAACCCTACGCCCTAAACCTAGACTGCAAAAAAGATCTTAACCCCCAAATGTCCTTCACCCTACACCGCTCACTGGGCCATGCACAATTTTTTGTTTGAGAGCTCAGTTGCGTTCCAGGTATCGGAGCTGCCATCCGGTCCCTGTACAGCTTCTATATGGAGGTTTACGATCTTAGGGCCTTGGGGTCCTTTTTATCAGGGGATCCTACTATGTCGGGGTCTGTATTAGGGGTCGCTTGTTTTCGTAAACCCCCAGAGACTTTTTGTTCGGCGACCTTGCTCTCCGGCACAGCCCGAGTCAGGTGAGTTTTGATTGGGGTTGGCCCCTAAACCGCCTACACCCCCGGAAGCTCCTAAACCTCCTAAGCCCCCGGAACCCCCTAAGTCCTAAACCCAACTACTGAAAGGACCCTTCCGGCCCTAAGGGGACCCTGAAGAGTAGTTTGGGTTTAGGCTTCAGGCTTGAGGCTTTAGGCTTTAGGTTTAGGGTTTAGGGTTTAGGGTTTGTAGGGTTTATCATTTAAAGGCTTAGCACAGGTATGACACACAATACGGTTCTCGAAACCGTTATCCCTCATGGAGTTCACAGGAGTACGGTCACGGATGTCGTGCATTTTCGCAAAAGCCCCCCCCCCCCACTATAGCGCGAAGGAAAGCAATGAGTACAATCCTCTTTTAGGAGCTCCTCCAAAGAAGACGTGACCACCTCAGGGGGTTGTCTAGTCGCTTCTTACCACCCCAAGCCCTAAATTCGTATCTTGGAAAACTGTCCTCTACCTGGATGATTCGGAGCTGTCTACGTGCGCTACATGCTGAAGATTGCGAGCGCCACTGTTCAGGGGCATAAGGAGGGACCCCTATATATACACATATACATATATCTTTTCTAGCCACTATATCTCTAAGAAGCCCCTAAAGAAGCTCTAAGGTCCCTTATAAGGGTCCCTCCCCTTATGTCCGTTGAGTCACTGTTTAGGGTTTAGGGTTTAGGGTTCAGGGTTTAGGGTTTAGGGTTTAGGGTTCAGTGTTGGTGGAAAGCCCTAGTGTCAGAGACTCCCTTCTGCTCTTGAGGAGCAGACGCTTCGGGGCTCGTTCACCCATCTGTCAGCTTTACACCCAGGACCTTACCAGAGGGTGTTCCCTGAACCATGTTGAAAGGTTTAGGGTTTAGGGTTTAGGGTTTAGGGTTTAGGGTTTAGTGCTTCTAAGTCACTATCTTGGTGGCTGATCCCTGTTGATCCTGAGGTGACCAGAGCGAAGCCCGTCTGATCTAGACATGCATGTGCGCCTGCTTTTGTGGTGCAAAACGCTAAGCTTGTGGAGCAAATGAACCCGGAAAAAAAGTCGATGGCTCAAATAACCCAAATATAGCAGTATCGGGCATTTGACCCCTAAACCCTACATCCTAAACCCTGAACCTTAAACCCTAAACCCTAAACCCCCCCAAAGCGCTAAACCCTCAGCTGCAGAAACTTCCGAGCCCCTAAGCCTCTTCAAAGCGCAAACGCTTAGACTCCTCAACCTCAACCCTAAGTTTTAGGGTTTAGGGTTTAGGGCTTAGGGCTTAGGGCTTAGGGCTTAGGGCGTGGGGCTTAGGGCTTAGGGTAAACCACTCCGAAGCCCCTCAACCCTAGGCCCCACTTATCCCTTAAACTCCCTAAACCCCTAAACCCTCAACCCTACCCTAAACCCTTAAACCCTAGGCCCCTTAAACTCCCTAAACCCCTAAACCCTCAACCCTAAACCCTAGCCCTAAACCCTTAAACCCTACACCCCAAGTCCCCAAAAACCCGAAAGTCCCCAAAACCCTCAACTCCAAACCTCCCAAAAGCTCTTAAACCCTAAACCCTTCACCCTAACCCTAAACCCTAAACCCTAAACCCTAAACCCTAAACCCTAAACCCTAAACCCTAAACCCCCAAATCCCCGCAAGGACGACTTCGGAGCCTGGAGGGGGGCGCGGGAGTACAACGCCACCCAGCAGTTGAGCTGCGCCGAAGGCCTCTTGGCTTCGAGTTTGGGGTTTAGGTTTAGGGTTTAGGGTTTAGGGTTTAGGGTTTAGGGTTTAGGGTTTAGGGTTTAGGGTTTAGGGTTTAGGGTTTAGGGTTTAGGGTTTAGGGTTTAGGGTTTAGGGTTTAGGGTTTAGGGTTTAGGGTTGGGGCTTTAAGTTTTGAGAGCTTTGTGGGAGGTTTGGATTTTGTTGGTTTGTGGCTGGTTTACAAGGTGATTTGGGGTTTAAGGAGGTGTGCTTGGCGCTTCGGTGTGCAGGAAGCTAGAGGCTTGTATATACTGGCATACCGTAAACCCTACACACCCTACACCCGAAGCTCAGGGCTTAGGGTTTCGGATTTGAGGCTGAGGGTTTTGGGGGACATAGGGTTGAGTTTCTAAGACGAACTTTCAGTCAACAGGTATTGGGCTCGATATAGCTAGCCAGCCCTTCAACCGAAAAGCCCTAAACCCTAAACCCTAAACCCTAAACCGAGGCTACGAAGTAGAGGGCGCCAAAGAGGCTTGGCAGCAAGGAGATACATATATATATATATATGTCTCAGAGCGTTCAACGGCCAACCCAGCTTCGCAAACAGCATGGTCTGCTGAAGCAGTCGTCGGGCAAAGGCGCCTTTCATGAGAGGCTTGTCAAGAGCCCCTTAAAACCCTGCAAATTCAAAACCCTAAAGCCCTAAACCCTTGCTGAAGAATCATCTCTACATGTCCCTTACAAGGAAGAACGTTTTTTTTTTTTTTACATTGTTTATATATATATGTATATATATATATACATATATTTTTTTTGGGGGGGGGGGTTCTTAAGCAACTGGTAGTCAACCCTACTTGTGAGCCACCAAAGTGTTGCTGCTTGGAAAGAATCCCGGCACCCTAAACCCTAAACCCTAAACCCTAAACCCTAAAATGTCTCTGCTGGCTACCGTGGTGCAACTCCTGGCCCTCAGCCCGAAACCCTAAGCCCTAAACCCTAAACCCTAAACCCTAAACCTTCAACCTCAAACGCCCCCAAAACCGCACCAAGGAGCTAACTTGCTTGCCCACTGGGAGTTGGGATCGCATGCCTGGGAGGCGCCCCGTGTTTTTTTTGAGCAAGGTTGCGGTTTCAGGCTTTAGAGCATATGGGTTTAGGGTTCACATAGGGTTTAGGGGTTAGGGTTTAGGGTTTAAGGTTTAGGGTTTAGGGTTTAGGGTTTAGGGTTTAGTTAGCATAAGCGGGAACATTTCAAGGTTAGGGCTAACTACTAACTACGACGACCGATGAGCGGCACTCCAAGCACCGATCGCGGCGTTGGAAGGCCGTAACTTTTGAAAAGGAGTTTAGGGTTTAGGGTTTAGGTTTAGTGTTTAGGGTTTAGGGTTTAGGGTTTGAATCATACTAATCTCGGACGCACAGTAGGCCCTTGTTTCCCTTTTTAGGGTTTCGGTTCCCTGATAAACCCCTCTAGACCAAAAAGGGCACCCTGTTTTATACGTAGGCTCTTCCTGGGTCTAGGCTTTAGGGTTTTTGGTTTTTGGTTTAGGGTTTAGGGTTTAGGGTTTAGGGTTTAGAATCTAGAATACACCCGAACCCTGAAAAGCCTGGCCCACAGTGTTGAGCCTCTCAGCCTGGAAGATGAATCTGCAATTTGCTTAAGAACCCAAAGGGTTTAGGGTTTAGGGTTTAGGATTTAGGGTTTAGGGTTTAGGGTTTAGGGTTAAGGGATAAAGATAATCCCTACATAACCCTTACAAGGAAGACTATTTTGGGTGGCCCCTGTCGACCCCAAGTAGAATAGAGTACCCTGAAAGGTACCCCCAAAAAGGGTGCCCCCTTTATTCGGAAACACCCATGCGTTTTTGGGCTTAAGGCTTGACTTGAGGTCTGCAGAAAAGCACCCTCATCAGATTTACACCTTAACCTATAGCCCGCCGTCTTTTACAGTACAACCCAAGGGAATATTCAACCCTAAACCCTAAACCCTAAACCCTAAACCCTAAACCTATTGTATGTAGGTTCTACGGGGAGTATAGTCAAGCAAAGGCCGAGTTCGGAGAGTGAAGGGGGTTTGGGGTGTTCCGGGGGTTTCTGGAAACCCTAAAGGGTTTAGGGTTTAGGGTTTAGGGTGAGGGTTTAGGGTTTAGGGTTTAGGGTTTAGGGTTTAGGGTTTAGGGTTTGGGGTTTGGGGTTTGGGGTTTGGGGTTTGGGGTTTAGGGTTTAGGGTTTAGGGAACCCCTTAGGCCCTGGTTAGTTAAGCCTTAACTTTTTTGGTTCTGTATTATCCTATTTCAAGTTAAAGGTTAGCCTTTTTGGGGGCTCGGGTGTTCAGTCCCTCTGACCCTATGACCCCCCACACCTCAACGGTTGGAGACTGCGTTGCCTGCGACTGCACTGAACAGCTCTAGCCACTACTGCCGCAGGAGTTGGCCTTGTCTTGCCGCGGGAGTTGGGCTAGGGTTCAGGGTTTAGGGTTTACGGTTTAGGGTTTAGGGTTTAGGGTCTAGGGTTTAGGGTTTAGGGCTTAGGGTTTAGGGTTTAGGGTTTAGGGATCCATATACCCGAACCTCCTACACTGAAAAGGCTTCGGGTTGAGGGTTTAGGCTTATTTTAGGTTCAGGGTTTTGGAGGGCTTTTACACCCTGAACCCTAGACCCTAAACTCAAAGGGTTGAGGGTTTCGCAGCGACCGCTCGGGGAACAGCCGAGTCTCGTTCCGGAAAGGTTAGCTTTCTTAGGGTACTTACATGGTCCCTTAGTATTGGCCCTTAGAAGGGTCTCCGTTATATACCCCTTAGATACGCCTTATATACCCCTTATAGACCCCTCTTATATCCCTTATATACCCCTTATATGCCCCTTAGATACCCCTTACATACCCCTTACATACCCCTTAGATACCCCTTACATACCCCTTGGATACCCCTATACACCCCTTACATACCCTATACCTACCCTCAGGGTAGTTGAAACGAGCCAGGTGCTTGCCAAACGGTGGCAACGCCGAGCTTTGGAGGTGGTGCTCTTAGGGTTTAGGGTTTCGGGTTTAGGGTTTCGGGTTTAGGGTTTAGGGTTTAGGGTTGACTTTGGTTTTACGGTTTCGGGTTTAGGTTTTAGGGGTTTAGGGTTGAAGGATTTTAGGGCTTTAGGGTTGAGCGTGTCGGGTGGGTGTTCTGCGGCTTCGCGTTCGCGCGTTTCGAGTCCAGGCTTCGGTGCTCAGGATTTCTGGCCCGGGGCTTGGTCGTTTTCAGGGATATAAGGAGGGACCCCCTATGAAGGACCCTGAATCTTATCCCCCTGCATAACCCCATATATACCTTATAGGAGTCCCAACGTAGCTAAGAAGGCTTCTAAGGTCCCTTGAAAAGGGGTCCCTCCTTTCGTCCCTTGAGCGCTTTGCGGTTGGAGGGCTTGAAGTGCAACCATGGCAGTGGACCTGCATGAGCACGAGACCCTGCTTGGAGGTTCATGGTACTTATGAACCAACTATAAGTGTACGTCGAACTGCACTTATAACCATATTGGGGCACTTATAGCGCTTGTAAGTGGGTTTTTTGTACAGTAATAATTGGTTAATAAGTACCATGAACCTCCAAGTATAGTCCCAAACCCCCCCAAACGCCCCGCTTGCAGACCTTTAAACCCCCAAACCCCAAACCACAAACCACCCTAAACTCCAAACCCTTATATAACCCCAAACCCTAAACTTCCCCTAAACATCCCAAAGCCCTAGCTCCCAATCCCAACCCCCTAATTCTGATGCCCAAACTCTAATGGGCCATTACTCTAAACCCTAAACCCTAAACCCTAAACCCTAAACCCTAAACCCTAAACCCTAAACCGAATGTCCTGAGGCTTGCATGTTTCCAAAGCTGAGGTTTGGATTTGGGGTTGTAAGTGCTCTCAACGTCGTGGAATCCCCGGCCGCCGCCCCCCCCCCCTCCCCACACATAAACCCTGAACTCAAATCTAACCCTAAACCCTAAACTCTAAACCCGATGACCCCCCCCCCCCGCCCCCACCCCACCCCCCCGCACCCCGACTTTTCAGGAGCCATCTACGGTACTCGGCAACTCGGTGCAGCTGCTGGGGTTTAGGGTTCAGGGTTTAGGGTTCAGGGTTTAGGGTTCAGGGTTCAGGGTTCCCCTAAACCCTAAGCTACCCCTCTTCAGGGTGTTTCGGGGGTCAACAACGGACTGTCTGGGTTGGGGTTTGGCGTTTGAAGGGCTCAAGAGTTCTTGGTTGAGGGTTAGGGTGTTTAGGGTTTGGGGTTTGGGTTTAGGGTTTAGGGTTTAGTAATTTAGGGTTTAGGGCTCGATTCGGTGCCTTTTGGCGTGTGGCGGGTTTGGAGCCTTTCCCGTTTTCCTGACAGCCAAGAAGGGTTTAGGGTCTAGGGTTTGGCGTTTCGGGTTTGGGGTTTAGGGTTTAGGGCTAGGTTTTAGGGTTTAGGGTTTAAGGCCTCGGGTTTAGGGAGAGAAGCACATGCAAGGAAGGACCTACATGCCCAGTCCTGTTTCAGGCTGCCTGTGTGATACCTTTGCACTGGGGTAGGCACTTTGCAACTGCCACCACGCTGAAGGAACACCTTATAGTGTTATGGGTTTTAGGGCTTAGGGTTTCAGATTGCCCCGCATTCCCAACAACAACGCCACGAAACCAGATGTGGACGGCAAACTCGTTTGCAAGCGCTGTCGTGCTGCCCTGCCTACTTGCCTAAAAACCCTAAAGCCCCTCAATGCCCTATAAACCCTAGCCCCAAATCTAAAACATAAACCCTGAAGCCTAACTCCTAAACCCTAAACACTAAACCCTAAACACCAAACCCTAAACCCTAAGCCCTAAACCCTAAACCCTAAACCCTAAACCCTAAACCCGCCCCCTAAATCGTCAGCTCCGAAGTTGCTTTGCTGAGGCGCTGCTCAGCCTGCTGAGTCTGGTGGCCACCGCCACTCTGACTGCTTCAGATGCCCATTGATAGGGTATGATAGGGTTTAGGGTTTAGGGTTTGGGGTTTAGGGTTTAGGGTTCAGGAGTTTAGTGCGGGCGTTTAGGGTTTAGGGTTTAGGGTTTAGGGTTTAGGGTTTAGGGTTTAGGGTTTAGGGTTTAGGGTTTAGGGTTTAGGGTTTAGGGTTTAGGGTTTAGGGTTTAGGGGGTTCGTGTCTAGGTGAGGACTTTAGGAACCCTTTTGTGTTGATCGTGACTGTGTATATGTTGCGTGGTGTGGAGATGCCTTCCCAGAAAAAAGGCCGACAACCCTACACCCTAAACCCTAAATCCTAAACCCTAAACCCTAAACCCTACAGCCTAAACACTTAAACCCTAAACCCAAAGAGCACCGCTTGAAGGTTTAGAGCTCTGAGCGACTGTAAAGCCCCCCCCCCCCCCGCCCGAACCTCCCGCTCTGCAAAGGCTTGTAGCTAGGGTTCTAGCTCTAAAGCCCTAAACCTTAAACCTTAAAACCTTAATCCCTAGTCCCTAGACCCTAAAAAAGAAGCCCAAGCATACTAGGCCTTTGAGCCCTATGAAGGAATTTTCGACAATAGGGGACCCCTGCAAGAGACCTCCCAAATAGTAGAAAACCCCCCAAGAAAGGTACCCCCTAAACCCTAAACCCTACACCCTAAACCCCAAACCCCAAACCCCAAACCCCAAACCCTAAACCCTAAACCCGCACCTTTTTTCGGAGAGACCTAGAAAGGTCACCGTGACGACCCTGGCCTGTTTTGGCTTCGGCCCCGCCAAGGAGGTGGAGACAGGCGAGACGAGCGTAAGGTTCCTAAACCCTAAATCCTAAACCCTAAGCCCCTCTCCTCCCTCCTTTCCCCTTGGTCCGGGTTTCAATTTTCAAGGGGGCTCACCGTCAAACTATCGAACTCATGCAAGGTTCAGTTACGTACAGCAAGCCTGAGCTCTTTGTTCGGGTTGCACGATTTGGGGTTTAGGGTTTAGGATTTAGAGTGTAGGGTGATAGATTCAGTAGCCCTATACCCTGATCCTTACAGCTCAAGCCCTGTACTCAGGTTCTGGCACTTCGGTAGCTTACTAGGTGGAATTCAAACCCGAATGTACCCAGGTTGCTATACTAATCAGTGTGGCTACTGTGATAAGAAACTTGTTTATTAGGGTTTAGGGCTTAGGGCTTAGGGCTTAGGGCTTAATTAGGGCTTAGGGCTGAGGGTTTAGGGTCTGTTTATAGCCCCTCCGTTATCAATCGCCATCAATGTTATAAGT
Organism: Symbiodinium natans; assembly: GCA_905221605.1. Lineage (NCBI taxonomy): Eukaryota > Dinophyceae > Suessiales > Symbiodiniaceae > Symbiodinium > Symbiodinium natans. Next base: position 738,420 of record CAJNDS010000535.1, read on the forward strand.
CCCTTAACCCGAAACCTTCGACTCTATAGACCCTAGACACGACTAACCCTAAACAGTCCAGTAACGAGACCCCTCCCCTACACAAGTGCGTAAACGAACCAAACCCTAAGCCCTAAACCCCAAACCCCAAACCCCAAACCCTAAACCCTAAACCCTAAACCCTAAACCCTAAACCCTAAACCCTAAACCCTAAACCCTAAACCCTAAACCCTAAACCCTAAACCCTAAACGCCCAGACTGGGCTTCGAGGCGTGGAGCGCAGTGGGCGCGGGAGCCGCCCCGACGCAGCTGGCGTGCAGCTGACCCCCGCGGCCACAGAGTGAAGGAGGTTTAGGGTTTAGGGTTTGAGGTTTAGGGTTTAGGGGTTTAGGGTTTAGGGTTTAGGGTTCAGGAGTTTGGGAGTTTAGGAATTTAGGAGTTTAGGAGTTTAGGAGTTTAGGAGGGTTTAGGCTGAGGCTGACCAGAGCCTGTAAAGTTTCCTCCAGGATGTGGGAGTTACATCAAATTACATCTGCTATGTTTGTTGATATATAAACCCCAAGGGACAATGTGAAGACAACTTTTTTTGTCTAGGATGCCCAGTAGTACCCTTATTCCCTTTTTGGGGGGTTTAGGTCCCTTATAAACCCCTTTAAGCAAAAAAGGGCACCCTTTTTGAGCCTAGGTTACTGGGCAGCCTAGTTGTTGGGTTCAAAGGGGAGTATGGGACATGAGGAGAAGTTTGACGAGTCTTGTAGGAGTGTGGCCAAGATGCAAACCCTAAACCCTAAACCCTCAACCCTCAACCCTAAACCCTAAATCCTAAACCCTAAACCCTTACTCTAAGCTTGAGCCACCGTGAGCCCTATGGGTGTGGGGGCTGGTGTTCAAGGGACTAAAGGAGGGACCCTTAGAAGGGATATTCGGGGGCTGCTTAGGTATGATATAGGGACTCTATAAGGTACATAGAGGGGGCATATTAGGGGAATGGGAGTAAGGGTCCTTTCTAGGTCCCTTCTAGGGGTCCCTCCTTGTACCCCTTAAGGTGTGCGAAGGTGCGCTGTGGCAGTCCGAGTCTACAGGGAAGGGCGGGGGGGGGGGGGGGGGAGATGGGGCTCTCAGTGTAGTTCAAGGACTCAGACCAGAAGTTTTCCTGTGAACCCAGTTCTAATTCTACTTCAATTTTGCGGGGTTTACGGTTAGGTGTAGGGTTTATAGGGTTTAAATTTTAGGGTTCCAGTCGTCGCACGACCACGCGCGACGCAAGCAGCGAACATGCTTCGGCGAGGAGCAACTTAAACAAGCCTGGCGTTCCTGTGCCCACAGGGTCCTGCATTAGACACCAAGCGCCCAAACCTCAAACACCTTCAGTTTTTTTCACTTGGTAGCCCCGTGGTACCCCTTACGTTTTGTTGGACCTGGGTTCCCTTATTAAAGGAACTAACCTAAGCAAGGCTGCCCTTTTTGTAGTATGGCTACTGTGGTATCAAGTTCAGGATTACCTTAGGGTACTTATATTGCATAGGGTTGGGACTGAGAATCTGTTGGGCATGATCTCGGGTTTGTATAGGATCTCCGACAAAGCCTAAACCCTATACTCGAACCCATCCCCTAAAGCCTATGCTAAACCCTAAACCCCAAACCTTAAACCCCTATAACTAAGCCCTAACCCTAAACCCGAAGCCCTCCTTACTTGCCCTGAACCCTATACGATAACCCTAGCCCTAAACCCTAAACCCTAAACCCTAAACCCTAAACCCTAAACCCTAAACCCTAAACCCTAAACCCTAAACCCTAAACCCTAAACCCTAAACCCTAAACCATAGCCCTACAAGCACTGAACCCTAAACCCTATACTAAAAACCCTATGCTAAATAAGCCCGAATAGATCAGCCCGCAAGCTCCAGGGACTGCAAGGCCTCCGGAGCCCGGGTTTAGGGTTTAGGGTTTAGGGTTTAGGGTTTAGGGTTTAGGGTTTAGGGTTCACACGTATTCCTGCCTTCTTGTCTAGATTGGGAAAGGGAATACACATAGACAGTGAGAGAGAGAGAGAGAGTGTGTGTGTGAGAGAGTGACAGAGTGAGAGAATGAGAGAGTGAGAGAGCGAGAGGACACACACACACACACATATATATATATACACACATACAGAGACACAGACACAGAGACGCAGAGACGCAGAGATGCAGACACACCGACACACGAACACACGAACACAGAGACAGACAGACAGACAGACAGACACACAGACACACAGACACACAGACACACAGACACACAGACACACAGACACACAGACACACAGACACACAGACACACAGACACACAGACACAACAGACACAACAGACACAACAGACACAACAGACACAACAGACACAACAGACACAACAGACACAACAGACACAACAGACACACAGACACACAGACACACAGAAACTCAGACACACAGACACACAGACACACAGACACACAGACACACAGACAGAGCGAGACACACAGACACGCAGACACGCGGACACGCAGACACGCAGACACACAGACAGAGCGAGACACACAGACACGCAGACACGCGGACACGCAGACACGCAGACACACAGACAGAGCGAGACACACAGACACGCAGACACGCGGACACGCAGACACGCAGACACACAGACAGAGCGAGACACACAGACACGCAGACACGCGGACACGCAGACACGCAGACACACAGACACACAGACAGAGCGAGACACACAGACACGCAGACACGCGGACACGAAGACACGCAGACACACAGACACACAGACACAACAGACACAACAGACACAACAGACACAACAGACACAACAGACACAACAGACACAACAGACACACAGACACACAGACACACAGAAACTCAGACACACAGACACACAGACACACAGACACACAGACAGAGCGAGACACACAGACACGCAGACACGCGGACACGCAGACACGCAGACACACAGACAGAGCGAGACACACAGACACGCAGACACGCGGACACGCAGACACGCAGACACACAGACACACAGACAGAGCGAGACACAGAGAGAGACATGGGAAGGGGAGAGACGGACTGACAGACAGACAGACTGACGGACCGACACATACCCCTCTACAGGAAGTTCAGGGTTCAGGGTTTAGGGATTCGGGGTTCAGGGTTTAGGGCTTAGGGTTTATAAAGGGTTTAGACGCACCTAAGCAATGACACTTGTTATGACCCAATGTGGGGCCCTCATAAAGCTCTACTTCTAACTCTGGCGCGGGGGGGGGGGGAGGGGGCGGGGCTGTCCCTGCAACGAAACCCAAACCACTTTTGCAGCCCTTCATGGCCCTTATAAGGGTTTAGAAAGCTGAGGAAGCCCCTATAGTTTAGGGTTTAGGGCTTGGGGTTTGGGGTTTGGGGTTTAGCGTTTAGGGTTTAGGGTGGTGGGGATCCTCGTCAGGATGCGCTTGAATTAACATTGCCACCAAAAGCCCTGCACAATCACATCATTGCCTGAGGTGGTTCTAACTGCAACCACGCTGAACCCTGTTTCTAGGGTTCAGGGTTTAGGGTTTAGAGTTTAGGCTTTAGGGTTTAGAACCCTAAACCCTAAACCCCAAACTCTAAACCCTCTCAGCCTCCAGCACTCGGTATTAGCACCCTAAGCCCTAAACCCCAACACCCCTATGGCCTAAACCCTAAAACCCTAACACCCTGAACCTCAAAGTCCCTAATCCCTAAATCCCAATCCCCAAAACCCCCAAACCTCTACACCATAGGAGCCCTAACCCTAAACCCTAAACCCCAAACCCCAAACCCTAAACCCTAAACCCTAAACCCTAAACCCCTGGAGCCCGCCTCAAGTAACTGCTTCCCCCATGGTGGCCTGCGATCTCCTTCCCCGGGCACCTCCCCAGCATGGGTCGTCGCCCTGCCACTTCAGGCGAGGATTTAGGGTTTAGGGTTGAGGGTTTAGGGAATTGGGGCTTTTGGTGTTTTCGGGTGGCGTTTAAGGATTTTTGGGGCTTTTTGGAGTTTTGGGTGGCTTTTCGGGTTTTTGGGGGCTGTTAAGGGCTTTGGGGGGGCTTTTTGGGGGGCTTTTAGGGTTTTTGGGAGCTTTTAGGGTTTTCGTTTTTTTTGTTTTTTTGGGGTGTTTGGGCTTTAGGGCTTTCCGGGTGTTAGGGCTTTTTGTTTTTGGTTGATGTGTTTGGGTTTTTGGGTTTTTGGGTTTTTGGCTTTTTGGGTTTTTGGATGTTACGATTTAGGGTTTAGGGTTTTGGGTTTCAAGGTTTCAGGATTTAGGGTTTGAGGGGTTTGGGGTTGTTCCGGCCTAGGGTTTAGGGGCATAGGTCTACGGGCTTACTGGTTTGCGGGATATTGGGGATATATACATATATATATATATATGTTTGGTCATTTGGCAGCATGTGGGTTGAGACCCCCAAGTACCCTGCAGCCACCCGTGAGAACCCCCCCCAAACATCTGCCCTTCGGACGTAAAGGCCCTAAACCCTAGATCCTACACCCAAAACCCTAAACCCTAAACCCCAACCCTGCACATGGGAGCCAAGAGCTCAATGGCATTTTGGGCCCTAAACCCTAAACCCTAAACCCTAAACCCTAAACCCTAAACCCTAAACCCTAAACCCTAAACCCTCTCATCACTGCCCGGTTTGCGGGTCTGCTCTGTGACTTGGGGTTCGCCGTACTACAAGCGCTTCCCAGCGGAGCGCTCAGGCTTCGGCCTGAGATTCCCGTAAGGAAACCAAGACCCCAACTGTCATTCTCTACTACCTCCTTCTCTTGAGGCAAGGAGACAAGCCTGTGCCTCAAGTCATCCTCCCTGTGCCTCCTGGTGAGCGACTTGCCTTCATCCACATCTTCCAGCAGGATCTTTTTGGGGAAAACCTGCCCCTGATCCTCAGCTACTTCTGGCCACCCCTGAGGAGAGAGGACGCTGAGCGGACCTTGGTGCAGATCAAGGTACCTGCCTGGTGGTGGTTGAGCTCTCACTATACCTTTGATCATCAGGATACGAAGCAAGAGTGCGTGAACTTGCCCGTTATGGGTGGCTTGGGGGCCGGTGTTACAAGCTAGCGCAAAGTGGAACCCTAAACCTTAATCCCGAAACCCTAAACCCTAAACCCTAAACCCCAAACCCTAAACCCTAAACCCTAAACCCTAAACCCTAAACCCTAAACCCTAAACCCTAAACCCTAAACCCTAAACCCTAAACCCTAAACCCTAAACCCTAAACCCTAAACCCAAATCTTCCCACCCTTAGCTCCCTGAAGCCCTAATGCAGCAGCGAAGCCGGAAAAAGGCGCTTTGGCGGCGCTTGGCGTGGCACGCGCCTGGGCTGCTCGCAGGACGCCCAGGCAGACGACTCAAGAATATTTGCTCGGTCGTTGTTTAGGGTTTTTAGGGTTTTTAGGGTTTTTAGGGTTTTTAGGGTTTTTAGGATTTTTAGGATTTTTAGGGTTTTTAGGGTTTTTAGGGTTTTTAGGGTTTAGCCCCAAACCCTCATGAAACCTTGATTCCTAAACCCTAAACATGGCCTTTCTTCAGGGTTTACAATATGGGTCATACAAAGTGAGGGTGTTTAAGGGTCGGGGCTTAGGTTAAGTTAATATGGGCTTAGGCAGGATGATGATAGAAGAAGATCGATGAAGAAGCGGATGAGAACAGTGCTCGTGATGGACTTGCTGCCTGCGTCTTGCACTTGAAATATTCAACCCTCACCCTACCAGCCCTACGCCATCACCCCCCAAGCGCAAAACTCCTAACCGTAAACCCTAAACCCTAAATCCTAAACTCACGAACTAGGAGTATAAGAGCTGGCAGGCTCCCTGGCGTGAGCTGAAGGCACTGACTCTCGGAGCTGTAGAGAGGGAGGGGGTTAGGGTTTAGGGTTTAGGGTAACCCTGAACCCGCGCTAAACGCCACAAAGTAACGCGAAATCCTAAACCCTATACTAAGCCCTAAACCCAAAACCCAAAAACCCTAAACCCTAAACCCTAAACCCTAAACCCTAAGCCCTCAGCCCTAAACCTAAACCTAAACCCTAAACCCTAAACCCTAAACTAAACCTTAGACCCAAATCCCTACAAACGGTCCTTTGGCTTGTACAGGCCGGAGGAGCGTGGAGAAACATGTTTCCAGGGACCCGGGGTAGGTCATTGCCTCCATCCCCGCTATTGAGGGGGGGTTAGGGTGTAGGGTTTAGGGTTTAGGGTTTAGCGTTTAGGGCTTAGGGTTTTAGGGTTTGGGGTTTGGGGTTTGGGCTGTGGGGTTTAGGGTTTGGGCTTTAGGGTTTCGGGTTCAGGGTTCAACCCTGAACCCTAAACCCTGCGTGTGCGCAGAATTTGCTGCAATCGGGAACTGAAGTTTCAAAGGTTCCTTGTGCACCCGACAAATACTTTCGGTTCTGGGTTTACCACTAGGAATGACAACTACCCTAAACCCTAAACCCTACGCCCTAAGCCCTAAACTCGAAACCCTAAACCCGATCACTTAAAGACCCAAGTTGGCCGGCTTGTAGATTCCTCTGAAAATCTAAACATGTTCAGCCCTGACTCTCGTATAGACTTGGTAGTCCAGCGGTACCCTTTTTCACTTTTTTTGGTTCAAGGGTTTAGGGTTTAGGGTTTAAGGGTTAAGGGTTTAAGGGTTAAGGGTTTAGGGTTTATATAGGGTTTGGGGATAAAGTATGTAACTGCAAGGAGAAGTAAGTACCTTCCCTCCCTGGATTGCTTAAGATGTTGATGTCGACCCCACCCTGGGCCGTGAGCACCGCATAGGGAAGCCGGAATATGTAATCTTCTAAACCCCAAACCCTAAACCCTAAACCCTAAACCTAAACCCCAAATTAGACCCTAAACCCTAAACCCTAAACCCTAAACCCTAAACCCTAAACCCTAAACCCTAAACCCTAAACCCTAAACCGGATTCCATTAAGGGCTCCTTCCTTGTGCCCTAAGCCCCTCAACGCTAAGCCCGACCTGCCTTTCGGGGTTCGTGCGCTGGGGGGAGGCTCGAAACCCTCAACCCTCAAAACCCCTACGCAAACCTTAAACCCTAAACCCTAAACCCTAAGCCCTAAACCCTAAACCTAAACCCTAAACCCTAAGCAGATCGTCAAGCTGAGGATGCACCATTGCTTGGACAAAGACACCGAGCTCCCTGCTTGCCTAGATATGGCCCCGCTGCGACTGCAGCCCTTGCATGTGCGCCCCCAGACCTTACTGGTTTTTAGTGGGGAATGAGGGAATGAGGTACCTATATAATCTTTTCAAGGGTAATTAAAGGGGTATATGAGGTACCTAATGCCCTCTAATTCCCTCATTCCCGATTAAAAACCAGACGGGAAGCCACCCAACCTCTAAACCCCTAAATCTCTTAAACCCCTAACCCCCGAACTTCAAAACCTAAGGCCCAAATTTCGTTTAGGGTTTAGGGTTTAGGGTTTAGGGTTTAGGGTTTAGGGTTTAGGGTTT
>CAJNDS010000535.1:748387-770292 GCA_905221605.1 Symbiodinium natans
GGACATGTGGGACACATGAGCCACTTGAAAGTTCTTCGTCGCTTGACCCCAAACCCCAAACCCGAAACCCAGATCCTACACCCTAATCCCTAAAACCCTAAACCCTAAACCCTAAACCCTCCGTGGGGTCTCCGGTCTCTTCCTCAGGGCGCTTGCTCTGGCAGACACCAAAGATGAGGACGGGATTCTGAGAGGGGGGTATTCTTCAAGTTTCCTTAGCTGGGTTTAGGGTTTAGGGTTTAGGGTTTAGGGTTTAGGGTTTGGGGTTTGGGGTTTGGGGTTTAGGGTTTAGGGTTTAGGGATTAGGGTTTAGGGTTTAGGGCCAAGCTTAGGGTTCAGGGCTTTGATTTCTACAGGGTTTTCGTTTAGGGTGTCGCGTCCCGGGTTTAGGCTACAAAGGGATCCGGGGTCTGCGAGGGTGGGGATGTCTCAACAGCAGAACCCTTTAGGGAATTTGTGGGGTCTAAGGTTTTGGGGTGGTTGAGGGATTCGGGTTGAGTGTTTAGGGGTTAGAGTTGCGGGTAGAACCCTAAACCCTAAACCCTAAACCCTAGACCCTAAACCCTAACCCTAAACCCTAAACCCTAAACCCTCCCATAAGAACCCTATACAGGAATGCCTAGTGGGTCGTATCTCCTCCGTGGTTGCGGCCGTTGCCGCGACCACCGGAAGCCTCGCGACAGATCGCACCTTGGATGCGTGGGTTTAGGGTTTAGGTTTTAGGGTTCAGGGTTTAGGGTTTAGGGTTAGGGTTTAGGGTTTAGGGTTTAGGGTTTAGGGTTTAGGGTTTAGCGTTTAGGGTTTAGCGTTTAGCGTTTAGCGTTTAGGGTTTAGTGCGGTGCTGGCTGCAAGGTTTATGGCTTAGGTCTTCGGGCTTGATAAGCTGAGTCACATATAAGCCACAGAGCTCTTCGTGCCGTTGAAGCCCTCGGGATTTCACCCTAAACCCTAAACCCTAAACCCTAAACCCTAAACCCTAAACCCTAAACCCTAAACCCTAAACCCTGAGGCGGAGCTAATGAGAGCCACAAGCTGCAACGACCACTCTATGCCATCGCGAAGAAGTATGTGCTCCGAGCTGGGAGACAGCTGCTTGGATGTTCCAATGTTTTTTCCCTAAGGGTTTAGGGTTTAGGGTTTAGGGTATTATATACTTGGGCCCTAAAGTCCCTGTATAGGAGGTACTTTAAGGCCCAAGTATATAACAATTAGGTGCATGGACCCTTAGGGTTTTGGGCTCATTGCAAACACGACAATCCTAGGTAATCAGACCCTAAACCCTTCGCTGGCTTCCAGAGCACCTTACGGGCTAATGGGTTAACCTTTAACCTTTTTAGTTGTATATAATCCTATAAAACATAAAAGGGTTATCCTTTTTAGTTCTTTATATAACCCTATTACACATAAAAGGGTTAACCTTTTTTGGGCTAGGGGGTTGAGCCTTATACTAACAGCGCTCAATAGGGATTATACTAGGGGGCAGTATCATCCCTATTAAGGACTGTTCGTATAAGAGGGAACATCCCAACATTCAGCCTAAACCCTAAACCCTAAACCCTAAATGAGGCTGGTCCTGTACCTGGTGCAAGTTTTGCTTTCTGGTTGGCCGCTGGTGCCGCTTCTCGCCCATCTCCGCAAGGTGGTTATATAGGGTTTAGTGTTTAGGGTTGAGGTTAAGAACCCCCAGAAAACTAAAAATATTCCTTCTTTTTATGGATAGTATAGGGATTGTGTTGTTGTTTATTCTTTTGGTGTTCTTAAGCAAATAGTAGTATTACAGAGCTGCCTCTAAAAGCAGGCGCTCTCTTTGGGGGAGATGCATATGTATATATCTTCATAAAACCGAAAATGCATAAATCAATATATATATATATATATATATGTGTGGATACATGTATATGTGTGTGGTATATACATACAGATAGATATGCAAAACCAAACACACTCACACACACACACACACACACACACACACACACACACACACACACACACACACACACACACACACACACACACACACACACACACACACACACACACACACACACACACACACACACACACACACACACACACACACACACACACACACACACACACACACACACACACACACACACACACACACACACACACACACACACACACACACACACACACACACACACACACACACACACACACACACACACACACACACACACACACACACACACACACACACGCACGCACGCGCACGCACGCACGCACGCACGCACGCACCACACACACACACACACACACACACACACACACACACACACACACACACACACACACACACACACACACGGCTTAGCATTAAGTGTATTTATGTATTTGATACATCTTTGCTCACTGTGCCAGGTACGAGTGTTCTCTATAGTGGCCCGAAACCCTAAACCTATTAACCCTTAACCCTCAACCCTTAAACCCTATAAACCCTAAACCTAAACCTAAACCCTAAACCTAGACCGTAAACCCGAAGTAGCTATGGAATCCGTCATGGGCTCCTGTTTCTCAATACCCAACACTCAGACGCCAAATGCTGCAAGCCCCAGAATCTTGGGGCCGAACGGCTTAACGCTTGAGGGTTTAGGGTTTAGGGTTTAGGGTTCAGGGTCCCAAAAAACCTCAATTCCTGAACCTCCCCCCCTTGCCAACGAGCTCCCAGCAAGCCCAATACCCCTTAATTCAGCAATCTGTCTGTACACGGGGTCTTCCTATGAATGAAATCATAAATCCCAAACCCTCCCTAAACCCTAAACCCCAAACCCTACTAGCCATAAGATTCCTCAATCAAGCGGTACTGGCAGGGCACGGCGCGGGCTGGAGCTGGGGGAAGGCACCTGCTTTTGGCACACGTGGCCGGCCAAGTGGTGCGAAGGGCCGGCGCGTGTGGTGCCGCGATGGCGAAGAGAGAGATTGGAGGGTTGGAGGGTTTAGGGTTTAGGGTTTAGCGTTTAGGACAGTTTAGGGTTTAGGGGGTTGCAGAGCCCCTGCAGACAATGTAGCGCACACAGAGGCAAGTGGAAGCAGAATGGTCACCCTGCAGCCCTGCAGCCCTACAGCCCTGAACCCTGAACCCTGAACCCTGAACCCTAAACCCTAAACCCTAAACCCTAAACCCTAAACCCTAAATCCTAAATCCTAAATCCTAAACCCTAAAAACCCTAAAAACCCTAAAAACCCTAAACCCTAAAACCTAGCCCTAAATCCTAAACCCTAAATCCCCATCCCCAGGCGCAGAAGAGGGCGCCCGGGCGAGATCCTGTCTTTGTCGACTCCTCCGGCCCCTGGCCAAAGCCGCCTATTCGGCCTGGAGGCCGGTTTGGGGTTTAGGGTTTAGGGTCTAGGGTTTAGGGTTGAGGGTTTAGGGTTTAGGGGACTAGGGTTTCGGGTTTGGGATTTGGGGTTTGGGGTTCGGGGTTTAGGATTTATGTGCATGCATCCTTGCGGACGGCTAGGGGTTAGGGTCTAGGGTTTAGGGTTCAGGGTTCAGGGTTTATGGTTGAGGGTTTAGGGCTTCAGGGTTTAGGAACAGGGGTAGGGTGTAGGGTTTAGGCAGGTCCATCATGGCTGAAACTCGTAAACCTGTCAACCCTAAACATCCCTAAGCCACAGCCCAATAAGCTTAAACCCGAAACCCTAAACCCAAAAACCAAAACCCTAAACCCTAAACATAGCCCAACAAGCTTAAACCCTAAACCCTAAACCCCTCAAGACAAAATAAATCGAAATTGTATGTGGTATCATTGTGAATTTTCCAAGATATTCGTCTAAACAGCTGACAAACAGAGTTTAAGTAAATTAATTCGGAGGCCGGGAGGCCAAATGTTCAATTTACTTAAACTTGTGGGGCCTCCCAAAATTGACCCCCAAAGCCCAAAATTGCTTTCCCAAAGCCCAAAATTGGCTCCCAAAGCCCAAAATTTGTCCCAAAGCCCAAAGCCTTCCCCCCCCCCTCCCTCCCCCCTCCCCCCTCCCCCCCCCTCCCCCTCCCCCTCCCCCTCCCCCTCCCCCTCCCCCTCCCCCTCCCTCCCCTCCCCCTCCCCCCTCCCCCTCCCTCCCCTCCCCCTCCCCCTCCCCACCTCCCCCTCCCCCCCCTCCCTCACCTCCCCCTCCCCTCCCCCCCTCCCCTCCCCCCGCCCCCTCCCCCCCCTCCCCCCCCAAAAAAAATTAAAAACGTAGTTTAAAAAAAAAAACCGGTCAAAACTTTTTAGGACCCAAACCCTATACAATTTCTATAAACCCCAAAACAAAAACCCTAAACCCTAAACCCTAAACCCTAAACCTTCTGGAGGTCTGGGATGACGCTGTGTGAGCTGAGCCGCGGCGTCGCCGCCAAGCCGCTGCACAAGGCTCAGCGGTCGCTGCTGAGGCTCACGGGGGTTTAGGGTTTAGGGTTTAGGGTTTAGGGGTTTAGGGGTTTAGGGGTTTAGGGGTTTAGGGGTTTAGGGGTTTAGGGGTTTAGGGGTTAAGGGGTTAAGGGGTTAGGGGTTTAGGGGTTTAGGGTTTAGGGATCAGGGTTTAGGGTTTAGGGGTATAGGGTATAGGGTATAGGGTATAGGGTTTAGGGTTTGGGGTTTAGGGTTTAGGGTTTGGGGGGTTAGGCGTTTAGGGGTTTAGGGGTTTAGGGGGTTAGGGGTTTAGGGGTTAGCGATTTAGGGGTTTAGGGTTTAGGGGTTTAGGGGTTAGGGTTAAGTTTGGGGCTTTGCTTGGGGGTTTTGTGGATTCGGTTGGTACTTGGGGTTTAACTAGTTCTCATTGAGATGTAATTAGGGTCAGATTGGGGTTAGTGTAACTTGGGGTTTACTTCGGGTTTGGGGTCTTAGGGTTGAGGGTTCCAGGGATTTAGAGGTGTTGTCGCAGGTCGGGTTTAGGGTTTAGGGTTTAGGGTTTAGGGTTTAGGGTTTATAGTTTAGGGTTTAGGGTTTAGGGTTTTCAGGGTGGACGGTGTGAGGCTTACACTTCCGAGGGCTTTGCAACCATAGCAACCCCAAACGCTAATCCCTAGCTAACCCCCAAACCCTAAACCGTAAAACCGTAAACCCCATGCCCTAAAACCCCAAACCCAAAACCCCAAACCCTGAGACCCCAAACTGTAAACCCTAAACTCTAAACCCTAAACCCCAAGCCCTTACTAGGATGCCCAGTAGTACCCTTATTCCCTTTTTGGGGGGTTTAGGTCTAGGTTCCCTTATAAACCCCTTTAAGCAAAAAAGGGCGCCCGTTTTAAAGCCTTGGTTACTGGGCAGCCTAGCCTAAGCCTTCCAAGCTCAGGCTGGCGCCAGCCGATGCTGCCCACTGGCAGCTCTGGCAGTTTGACTTCCTCGTTCCAGCCATCAGTGCCTCTTCCCTACTTGGAGGTTCATGGGACTTAATAACCACTTATATCTGGGCTTATAACCCTACTTATAATCGGGATAACCCCTATAAGGCCATTTAGGGGTATCATAAGTAGGGTTATAAGTACACTTATAATTGGCTAGTAAGCACTATGAACCTTCAAGTACGGGGTGCAGTGTAGTGCTCACGCCCATGTTCACTCAAACCCGAAACCCTAATCCCGAATCCCTAAACCCTAAACCCTAAACCCCTAACCCTAAACCCTAAAACCCAAACCCTGAACCCTAAACCCTATATAACCCCTTGAGGGGGCCAATCAGGTGCTGATGATTGGCTGGGTGGTTGCGCTTCCGTTGCCCAAACGGTGCCGGGGACCTCGCAGCTGGATTGCACAATTGAAGTGGTGTTTGGGTTTGGGGTTTAGGGTTTAGGGTTTTGGGTTAAGGGTTAAGGGTTTAGGAGGTTTAGGGTTTAGGGTTTGGAGTTTAGAAGCTTCCAAGGGTGTATATAAGCTGTTCAGGGTTTTGATGGTTTACGGCTTTAGGGTTTTGGTTTGGGCTTTTTGGGCTGAGGATGCCATTTTTCAATCAGTCCCTCACTACATTAGAGGGCTTTGGGGTTTAGGGCTTAAGAAACCCTGCCTTGTGCATTTGCAGCTTGCTAGCAGTTTACGTTAGGCGGTGGTGGTTGGCTGGTCGGCAGATCCCAAGATAAAGTGTGTCCCAGACATGGACGGTACTGTATCCACGTAATTGCGTGGTTCTTCTACAGTCAGAGCCGGCTAGTCATCTGTAGCAGTTGCCATTTAGTTCAATCAGGGGTTTTCAAGAGTGATCTCATGTGTTGCATCTCTGCAACAGTACACAGAGTAGAATCGTTTCGTCGCTTTGTATCCAATCATTAGTAGTGCCTTCCAGGTCGCGACAGTTCCATGCAGAGCATATGCCTACTAAAGCAACAAGGGGCTGCTGTTTTTCAATCTGGCGGCTGCAATTCTAATGTCTTGGGCTATTGGTTCAGGTGCAGGGGCATGAGTTCCAATAAATCGTGCTCTGAAATCAGACCTGTTGCCCCTTAAGCTATCTTTCTGCAGCCAGTTTCACCCTCAAAGGCCGTGCAGTGCAGGGTTCTCTGCTTTGCGGCGATAATGTTTCCAGAACGATTGGTTTCCAGGCTCCCGGTAGCCAGTAGTTTAAGCGTGGCACAGGGCACTTCTATAGCAATGCGTCAAATTCAGAGCTGTAGCTTAGAACTTAGAATGGAGTTGCCTGATGACGATGGAGATGCTCTGCTTGCAGCTTTGCATGGGCAGCCTCCAGAGTCTGATGACGACGGCGACGTTGCGGCGGCCATTCAGAATGCTGTGCAGAGGGCTGTGCCTCCAGCAGCTGGGCCAGATGGACCCGCTTGTCTGGAAGACGTGGCTCAGCATGCAAAAGTGGGCAAGGGGGCCTAATCCCCTAAACCTGGCTCAAGTTGAGGGCGCCCAGGCTGGCGTCCTCTTCGATGTCTTCGAGGCCACTGGGTCAAAGTGGCAGGTGCGCTCAGTGCTCTCATGCTTTCTCCATTTCAGTACCCCAGACCAAGCGTGCTGATGCTTGATGCTCGCTTTGCAGGGCACGAAAGCGGTAGTTTTTTGGTCATGATGCTCTTTTCCAGACCCTGCCTGCCCCCCCCCCCCCCGCCCCTTCACCCCCAAACCGCTTGCTCTACGGCCTCGGCCCCGAACCTCCACGGCACGGATATGAAATATTCCCGCGCCGCGTCCGTCAAGATGGTCAAGTTCTGGGATGGCTCGGTCAAATGATGCACCATGCTCGCTGCGACAGATCCCCCATGTTCGGGCTCCCTAAACAGCCTAATTCCTAATGCCCCGAACTCGGTCTCCCTGAACAGCTTGACTCCTAAAGTCCCGAACTCGGCAGGAGCAGGATCGACTCTTGCCCACTAGTACTCCGCAAGTTTGGGCCCTGAACCCATGTAAGGTGCGCTGTGTCTTTGTGTGTAAACAGCAGGTGCAAATTATATAGATGCTTCCTTTTTACGGAGCGGGGTGTGGGCACAGCACGAGAGGCTTCCGCCAACGGACCTAAATGTGGGTCAGTAGCTGCTCGTTTCCATTGAGTCCGTCGGCTTGAAGGCACACTGGCATAAGTTCCTAACTTATGCTTCCTAAAGGCCTCTCCCAAACAGCCTGCCTTCTCTGGTAGGTCCAAGACCCTGATATTGTCAGGCACGCGTCCAGAAGAAGCACGTGCAGTGAAGAATGGCATCTCTGTGCACGGCTGTCGTCGCTGGCTTTCCTGCCATATGGCTATCATAGCAAAGGCAGCGTGAGCAGCGCGTCCTCTGGGGTTCACTTGAATTGCAAGGCATTGGTCGCTCACGCGCTGTCTCGCAGCATGGATGGGCATGTGCAGGGGCAGCTGTCTGCTCACACGAACTACTGGAGTGGTCCCTCAAGAAGTTGCGACAGGAGACGGCGCTGACAGAGGCGGAGAAGGGCGTCATTGCTGCCAAGATAGGCAAAAGGTGCAGAGGGTCCGTTAGTGTCATGACAGGCAACGCTCGACTCGCGACAGCTGCCGCCAGTGCACTGCACTGCATCAGCCAGCTGCGCTTCCTCGAGCGAAATACAGCAGAATGCGTTGCAGCTGGCTTGGGCCGGGCATTCACAAGTCTCAGCGTGGAAGGAGTCCAGACGTTGGCCCAGAAGCACGACCTAGTCTTGCTGTCTTTGACTTCAGATGGCCACTCTGCCAACATCCGGTACGCGTATCATCTGGGCGTCAAGCTGCGTTCGCAAGGCAACATCGGCGTGACCCACCATATCTGTGACTGCCACACCCTTACGTTGGCCATGGAGCCGGCTTTGAAGATGCATGCAGCGCTCGGTGCAATGCATTGCTTTGCAAAGTTGCTGCAGCAGCTCCGGTACCGCCAGCTCTTCCTCAACTCCTTTTTGCACTTGGTGGAAGCCAACTTTAAGCTCGTCCCGTGCAACGAGCTGCCCGAGGAAACTGACGCATGGACTGCCTTTGCTGCCATGACCGCGGCCGGCACGCTTCTTCGGCCCTACAAATCCCAGCTGCAGGCGGAAGGCACGCAGAACAGCCCAGCTCGCAGTCGCGTGCAGGAGCGGATGGAGGAGCTGGCGCAGCACTTGCTGACTCTGGACCCGAGCGACTGGCGAAGCCATCAGATACGAGTGTATGTAAAGGCCGACGACATTTCCGAGCCTTTGGAAGATCTGCGGCAGAAGCATCTCAAAAAGCTCCTCGCCACCATATCCGAGGTCTTCGAACTCACGCTCCCCTGCGTTTCCCGGCTGTAACCTTCTAACAATCCTGACTTGGAAATTTGATAGTGTGCGCGGGCATGTGTAAAAGGGTTTCTTTTTTCTCCGAAGTGACTGCGCGTCAGGTGCCCGCGCTGAACAGATGGCTGACCGTGGAGCCCTCTTTGAGTTTTTTGCACTTCATGGTCTCCTGGCACTGGTTGGGTATCAGGCCACCGCAGTCTTCACAAGTTTTGTTTTTTGCTAAGCTCAGCAAACCCTGAATGACACGACCCTCAGACATAACGAGGGAGTCCTCCCGAGCAGCTTCTCAGAGACGGAAGCCATTGCAGCAAAAAGTGGGTACGGATGGAAGCTTCTTCTTGAGATTGCCTGGGTTTTGGTTCTGGCTTTACAGGGGTAGCTTACGGCTTTTTGGGCTGAAGGCCTGGCACGCCCTTGTCAGACCAATCTGAGCCCCATTCTGCAGTGGGCACCCAGCAGCAATCCATGGAGTATCGGTTACCTGTGCCCGGAGTATTGCTTTGCATGTCCCATCCCTTAATCCCTAATCCCTAAACCCTAAGCCCTAAGCCCAAAGCCCCAAGCCCTAAGTCCGAGCGTAATGCGGACAGGCCAACCTTTGGCACGTGGACTGGGCGGCCCAGCCCCTTCCGTCAAGGGAAGACATACGGATTCTTCGCGGCACGATTTCGGGTTTAGGGTTTAGGGTTTCAGGTTTGGGGTTTGGTTTTGTGAGCTTGTGAGTTGCAGCTATTCAAGGACCGGGGGGGGGGAAGTAATTGAGATTGAAACCCAGATTTTGCAGGAGTGAGGGTTTAGGATTTCGGGTGCATGGAATTCGGGTTCAGGGTTTAGGGTACTCAGAACCCAAAACCTTGACAGCCGGATTGAAGCAGCTTTTAAGCGTAAACACGCTTCAAAAAGACACATAATTGGGGTTCAGGGTTACGGCTGCTTCATCTAGACCATGTGATAGCCTAAGGTTAACCCTAAACCCTAAGCCGAACCCACATAACCTCTTATGGCAACCCAAGGTCCAGCCAAGTCAGTGCACTACTGGAAATCTTACACCCAAACCCCAAACCCCCCAAACCATAAGCCCTGGCCCCTGAGCCACTGAGGAGGGGATCCAAGACCGGATTCTTTGCGGCGCGATTTCGGGTTTAGGGTTTAGGGTTTCGGGTTTGGGATATGGGTTTGGGGTTTGAGTTAGCAAGTTAAGGGCTTTTATGGGTCTTTGTTTAGGACTCGGGAGGGTTGTGTAGCTTTGTAGGGGGTGATGGGCTTTAGGATTCGGGATCTACGCAAGGGGTGGAGGGTTTGGGCTTTAAGGAACTTAAGCAGCACCCCTTTTTTTCGGGGGGGGGGGGGTAGGAGGGGCTGGGGTTTGTTTAGAGGTTCCTTAAGTTTGGGAGTTTTGGTTTGGGCGCTGTTCTTAAGCAAACACCCAGGCCTGGACATCACGGGGCGAGTGCTGCGAGGCCAGAAGTGCCTGGGGTTTGCGTGGGCACCAGTACGGTTTAGGGTTTAGGTTTGATTATCTTCAATATGTCTCTTTAGGAATTCGGGTCGGGCGAAGGGCTTGGGGTTCAGGATTTGGGCGGGTAATTCAGGATTTTGAACGGTTTCCCTCAGCCTCTTCAGCCTTTGAGCGCGCTCTAGGGTTTAGGGTTTAGGGTTTATAAGGTTTAGGGTTTAGGGTTTAGGGTTGGGTAGTCTGTATCACATTTCGAGTAGGGATTCTTCGCCGTCTGCGCGGACGATCGTCTTGGTGATTGTTTGGGCTCCTGCATGTGGGTTTTGGAGGTATCCATGGGGCTTCCTGGGTTTGTAGGGGTTACGCGTCGGCGCACTGAGAGGGCAGATGGAGGATGATGAGGCATCTACAGGGTATCTAAGGAGCCAAAAGGACACGTATGAGGCCTCGAGCCCAAACCCTTAGGCAAGCTGTAGTCTCCTAACTAGGTACCCATGAACCTCCAAAAGCCCGACTGAAGCCACACAACCTACCCCGTTCTTGCGGTTCATTGGGCCCCAATCTCCCTGAACTAAACCCTAAACCCTAAACCCTTTTTGAACCCTAAACCCTGAACATTAAACCCTAATAACGCAGGGCACTATATTTATCACTTTCGAGCCGAAGGCTTGCCACCCAAGCCCATGGCGCTGCGAGGCAACTGGACTTGCGGGCCCCGAGCAGGGCGTGTTTCAGGTTTCTGGGAACCCTAAACCCTAAGCCCTAAACCCTAAGCCCTGCACGGAGCAGTGAGTTTTGCTGACCAGCTTCACCGCCTCCCCGAGCTCGCAGAGCTGCGCCACGATCTGGCGCGCCAGGCGCGTCTTCCCGGTCCCGGGCATGCCGGAGAGGAGCAGGCTCTTGCCGTTGAGGCAGTGCAGAATCGGGTCCTCCGCGCGCTGCCAGCCCGGCGGCCAGTCCAGGTGGGGCGCCTCGATGCGTTCTGGACGCGGTTGACAAGCTCATGGCAGAAGCCGCGCCGCAGTTGCTCGAGCCTTGACAGACCTCACGTGGTTTAGGGTTTAGGGTTACGGGTTTAGGGTTAAGGGCTTTAGGGCTTTAGGGTTTAGGGTTTAGGGTTAGGGTTTATTAGGGTTAGGGTTTAGGGTTTAGGGTTTAGGGTTAGGGTTAGGGTTTAGGGTTTAGGGTTTAGGGTTTTGGGTTTTGGGTTTAGGGTTTAGGGCCGTTTAGGGTTTAGGCTTCCTCCGAGGACAAACGTGACGTTGATGCCTCGGAGAAGTCCAAGAATTCCAAGCGTCTGAGCAAGGCCTAGAGTCCTAGAGCTCCTCCGGCCTGGCTTGACGCCCTTCACCTTGACCCCCCCCGAACAAGCAAGTTGTTTTTGCAGGTGACGTCCCTGTTTAGCATGGGCGCCCACTTGGCGTTTCTGGCCATGTGGCACACCGCCCTTGAGCCCTTGGACGCACTGGTGCGGTTTATCAGCCTGGACGACAAGCAGGGAGGGAGCCCTCTGCTCTTGCGCATGGTCTCAGCGTCGTCTCCTTTGAAAGCTGCTTCGGATCAACTGTGCAGCATGCTGTGCAGCATGCTGTCTTCAGAAACTTCGCCACTGCTGGGCGAGCTCCAGACGTGGGGCCGGAAGTTTGGAAGAGACTTTTGGGATGGCAGCGCCGCCAGGCTAGTCAATGAAACACACGGTCTGCTGGCAGACCTGTCCTTGCGCTTTCGGAAATACCAGCACTTCCCGCTACGTGCATTTGCAGTCTTGGTCGCGGACAGCACGCTTATGGAGCTGCAAGTTTCCATGGAGCTCTTCGCTTTGCCAGACTGCTGTGCCAAGGCTTCTTTGACCAGGGTCTTGAAAAACAAGATGCGATCTGCTGACGACTTGCGTGAGATGCCACTCAGGGGGAGCTTGGAGGTCTTGTCCAAGATACACCGTGTGACGTCGCTGAACTGTGAGAGAGACCTTGCTTTGTGCCAACAAATTCGCCGTGGGACAGCTTGGAATGCCTTTTCCATCGAGTTTCTTCAGTTCGAGCGTACCTTGCAACGCTGGCGTAAACAGCATGTTGCCAGGGGGGGAGTCGTCAGCGACAAGGTGACGGCAGACAGCATGGCGAGGGCAGGATTGCGCACACGCCGGGTTGTCAAAAAGATCAAGAAGGAACGCGGCCAACTGGCCTCGTCGCGAACCCCTTTTTGTTCTACCAGAACTTGCAGCTCTCGCTGGCCAAAACAAATGCGCTCTCAGCCGGCAGGAGTCTTGGCAAGCAGGAGGTCAAGGGGCTGGTCCGTGGCATCAAGCGACAGTGGCGAGATATGACAGATGAAGATCGACGCACTTGGACGGAGCGTTGGCTGGGTGAGCGGCGACTCCGGTCTGCAAATGCTGAGCAGCCTGTAGCCGCACAACCACGGTGTGTCGGCCGCTTGCGACCAGAGGACAGCCGATCCGGGCGGAGATCATCGTCGACACAGCAGCAGACCTAGGTCACTCTGGTTTATCTCGCGCAAGTGCTACGGCTGTTGGTTGCTGAAGACTCTAAGTCAGGCATGTTCGACCCTTCTGAGCCGAGCGTGGATGTCGACACCATTGATGCGCAGGACTGCTTTCAGCGACATCCTGGCCTGTGGGGGGGCGGGGGCAGGGCGGACACGACAGGCGACCAAGGCCTTATTGGGGTTTAGGGCGCAGCTTTCCCAGGCGGCTATTCGAACCCTGTGAGCCCGCCCGTGCGAATTGACGAGACCAGCGCAACTGCTGCCCTAGGACTTCCATGTGCAGACGCAGAAATCTCACGGCAGTGAGGTCTCACGCCGCCCCCTCGCCAGCCCAATAATGTCACAAGTTCAGCTGGCCCTTCCCTCTTCGCCAACGCAATGGCTATGCTCCATGTGCACTTGTGCACACGCTCTGCTGGCCACTTCTCCTCAGGCCTCGTGACGTGTTCCTGCTTTCTGCTGTTTCAGGTCATACAGACAAGTCTCCGTTGGAGCCGTCAAGCCTTCAGTGGACATCCTAAACCCCGAAACGCTAGAAGCTGCAAAAAAATCCTGTAAATGCCTCACTATAAAGCATCTAAAGCCAACAACATGCAAGACAACAAGTAAACCTTTAACCCTAAACCCTCAAACTTTAACCCCCAAAAGAGTGCATCTCTGTGAGTGTGAGATGAGCCCGCGCAAATGCCAAGGACTGCAGCATTGGTGGCTGCAGAGCAAATTTTGGAGGTGGGTGCAGGGTCCCGTGCATGTTGTGTCAAGAAGTGACGTTTCCAAGCCAACTGAAACTTGAATGTGGTGCCTATCACGTGACACTGTTTCATCGGCCAAAGGCGGCGAGGACCCTTCAAGAGGGTTGAGGGTGTTTGTGGTTTAGAGCTTTGGGCGAGCTGCGCTGTCAGGAGTACGGTCTAGTGCAGAGACCAGATGTGGTGGCATTGTTTTTGGGCTTCACGGCGGCATCCTAATTCTGGAACTGGATCGTTTTTCAAGATTGAGGACAACGCATTGCCCCGAGCCTCTCGATGTTTCAAGGCTTAAAGTCTACTGTAGATGTCTGCCAATCTCTTGCGCTTGCTGCAGATTCTGAAGTGCCCAGGGAGGCCTTGCTTGTAACAACGGAACAGTCGCTACTCGTTGGCCCCGCTGGCTCTTGTCGGCGCTGTTCCACACACGTTGTCGACGTCGAACATCGTTGTCACCCCGAGGAGAGGGGGGAGGGGAAGAGGACGGGGTGAATGTCTGCACGGTTTAGGGTTTAGGGTTTAGGGTTGAGGGTTTAGGGTTTAGGGTTTAGGGTAGGGTTTAGGGTTTAGGGTTTAGGGTAGGGTTTAGGGCTTAGGGCTTAGGGTTTAGGGTTTAGGGCTTAGGGCTTAGGGCTTAGGGCTTAGGGTTTAGGTTGCCGTGTTGTTCCTTGCAAGTTTCCTGGCTCCGCCAGCTTTCGCGGGGCCACTTTTTTTTTTGGGACCACGGAAAAATTTCAGATCGCTGTGGTGATTTGCTTTAATTGCTGGCACACCAGCATGCTCGCTGGTAGATGCATCGGTGTTAAGGGTATGTGTCGCAAGTACGGCGTTCGATTTCTGCAGCACTGGCAGAACTTGAGCCAAATGCGTGAAGTTGCTTGAATCTCGGAAAGGCGCGGCGACTGCCGCGACGCACGTCAATGAGCCCGAAGCATGGAGTTCATGCCCAACAGTCGCGCAGCTGTCGAAGCTGCAACATGCAGTCTCACTGTCATGCACTAGTGCCATCGCTCCGCGATGCTTCAAACAGAGAACGCTGGACCGAAAAAAAGATCCACTTGAGAAGTCAGCTGCTCATGTGGGCTTCGGTCTGGGGCCCTGCCGGGAACCCTTACCCTAAAGCCACTGACTGAACCCTAAAAAAACCCAAAACTCGTTGAACCCTAATCCCAAAAGCCCTTGAACCCTAAACCCTTGAGCCCTAAAGCCCTTGAACCCTAAACCCTAAAGCTCTAAAACCCTAAACCCCGAAAACCCTAAAGCCCTAAGGACGTTAGGGGTGGCAAAGCCGCAGTCTCGTTAGCCAGGTGTCTTGAACATCCTCTGGCCAGTGAAATGCCAGCTAAGATAATGGATTTGCACAATCAAAAGTACTTTTACGGCTAGGCGGTGACATTGTGGCTGGGGACCTTAAAACCCAATTGACCCGCATTGCAGTCAGATTGCAAGAGTCTGAAAAGCAAAGTCGCATTCTTGGAAAACTCCATCCATGCAATGAGATGATTGACTGCATCCTTGGGCGATCGGCTCTAGTGCCAGGTTTTACTCTGCATACTACGGCAGATATTACGATGGCCATAGTGTAGATTGATCACCGTGTCGAATGTGACAGTTGACTCTGTTGCAAGGGGACATACACACCAGCCCCCGCGGCACTGCCCAAAGTTTACGTTCGCAAACACGGCCACCCTCCATGAAGCTACACCGTAGGTTTTCGGCTTGCAGGCTTCAGAGGCCACAGGGTTTAGGGTTTAGGGTTTCGGGTTTCGGGCTTAGGGTCTAGGGTTTAGGGTGCAGGGTACAGGGTTTAGGGTCCCGGAACCAATGATGCAACATAGAAGCCTTCAGAAAGAAGCTGAAAACCCCGAAGCCCCAATCCCTGACACGTAAACGCCGCCAAGCACGGTTTAGGTTTTGGGGTTTAGGGTTTCCACAAGAAGTAAAGCATCTCAGGAAAGGATTGGCCATGATCCCCTGGGCGGAGCAGTTCCGAACAAAGCTTTTCTCGTCGCCGCTGCCGCCGAAACTGTTGCTTTTTCAGGTTTAGAATTTGTTTTGGGGTTTCGGTTTAGGGAGTTTCGGGAACCACACTACCTTTGCGTTCCTGCATGGGGTGGCCTTAAGGGGTATCCTCCAGTTCGGTCCCGTCTTCCCTAAACCTTAAACTTACAACCCCCAAACCCCTAAACCCCAGACCCCCAACCCTAAACCCCTAAACCCTTATAAACCCTAAACCGCTAAACCCGTAAACCCCTAAACCCCTAAACCCTAAACCCCTAAACCCCTAAACCCCTAGACCCCTAGACCCCTAGACCCCTAGACCCTAGACCCTAGACCCTAAAGCCTAGCGGCCCCTAAACCCTAAACCCTAAACCCTAAACCCTAAACCCTAAACCCTAAACTTCATAGGGGCTTCGGAAACCCCAAGAGTCGGCAAAGGCTGCCGGAGATGGGCTCCGTCGCGTTCGCAACACTGCTGTGCGAGGACTCCACCCACTCTGACAGGTCGATGGGTAGGAAAAACAGAGTTTAGGGTTTAGGGCTTATAGGGTTTAGGGTTTAGGGTTTAGGGTTTAGGGTTTATATAGGGCTTAGGGTTTAGGGTTTAGGGCTTGGGCCCCTTGTGCCATTTTAGGTTGTCTGTCAACCCCCCAACACCACCCTCAAACCCAGTTGGGGACAACCCCCCCCCCCCCCCCCCTCCTCCTCCAATCCCTAAAGCCCCAAACCCTAAACCCTAAACCCTAAACCCTAAACCCTAAACCCTAAACCCTAAACCCTAAACCCTAAACCCTAAACCCTAAACCCCTCCGACCTCAGAGCCCCAGAGGTTCAGCGAGTGGCTGCGCGCACTGGACGTCATGCTGTGGAGCCTCCGGCGCTTTCATGGCGTGGAAGGCGCTCCCGATAAGGGGGTTTAGGGTTTAGGGTTTAGGGTTTAGGGTTAAACCCAAAAACCCTAAACCCGAAACAGCCCCACCAAAAGGCAAAGGTAGCCATGGGAAAGCTCGTCGCAGATTTTCTCGGCCATAAACCCCCAAAACCCTAAACCGTAGGCCCTAAACCCTAGACCCCAAACCCCAAACCCTAAACCCCAAACCCTACACCCTAAACCGCATCGAAAGTGCTTGTGGCACCTGGGTGTTAATAAGAACCCTTAAAGCCCTAAAAACCCTAAAAGCCCTAAAAACCCCAAAAACCCTAAAATCCCTAAACCCGAAACCCTTAAAACCCGAAAACCCCAAGACCCAGAACCCTTAAAGCCAAGCCTAAACCCTATAAACCTCAGAAACCCTATAAACCCTAAACCCTAAACCCTAAACCCTCAAGCTAGGCGACTCTAGCTCGGCGTGAGGAGATTGGGCTTTTGTCAGTTTTGAGTGTATACAGGGTTTAGGGTTTAGGGTTTAGAGTGACAGGTTTTTGGGGTTTTGGCGGTTGCATGCAGGGCTTAGTGACCTAGTGAATTCGAATGGGTCGTTTGGCATAGTTTGCAAGATGAGTAGCTCTTTTTGTTCTTGACCTCGACCTCGATGGCGCAAGCCGACCCAGGTCGTTCGCCGCCTCCCACACGTCGGAGGTGGGTAGTACCGAGCCCAGGGCCCCAGCCTAGGGGGTCCCGGACCCCTCACCGCAGCGTGCCCAGGGACCAGGGGGCTGGTAGGCCAGGCAGGGCGGGTGCTCAAAAATCAGTTTTGTTTTTTCTGCCACCCCCTTTGTGGGCTCTGGCCCCTCTGGGCCCCTCTTCCTGATCTGGCACTGCTGGCCTGCCTGCCTGGCCCCTCTCGCCCTCTGTCTGGCCCCCTTACCCTGGCCCTGCAATTAGGTGAATAAGTTTTTAGAAGTGGCGTTTTGTCTGAGTTTCGGCCTGAAAGGAATAGGTTTGGGTGGCTTTGCCGCCTTGGACGGCGTGGGGTGGGAGAAAAGTGTTCGATGGCCCTCCACAATCGGGCCAAAGCTGCTCTTCGCACCTCACGAAGCTGTCGAGCTGGTTCCGAAACCTAACCGTCACAGCATCTACGCCCTATCACAGCAAACCCTAATTTAAACCCTCAACCCTAAACCCTAAACCTTAAACCCTAAACCCCTAAGCAACATTTCTGTTGTGTGGCCAAGGCTTGCGGCTCAGCAAAGCACGCCAGTCAGCTTTCAACGCGTGACCCCCACGCATTAGTTTACAAAGCCCTAAACCCTTAAGACCCTAAGCCTTCAAGCCTTCAAGCCTTCAAGCCTTCAAGCCTTTAACCTTTCAGCCTTTAAGCCTTTAAGCCTTTAAGCCTTGAAGCCTTGAAGCCTTTAAGCCTCTAGTTTAAGCCTTCAAGCTTGAGTAGGTGACGACGGACAAGTTCGCCAAGTGGTGCCCTTGCTCGTCCTTTTCCAAGAAGACCCTCGACTCTGTCCAGACTTTGGCTCATAGGCTCAAATGATATATAGGTCTCAGGGTTTAGGGTTTTTAGCAGCCGAGCGAATATAAACCCTAGGGTTTAGCAGGCCCTCAAGACAGCAGGAAGCGTATGTTCTGCCCTATGCTGTAAACCCAAATCCCTAAGCTAAAGCCTAGAACCCCAAACTCTACCCTAACCCTCAGGCCCTTTTTTACTAACGGCTCCTGAATAAGGATGATAGTACCCCCCCCCTATGATAATCCTTATCCAGGACTGCTAGAACAAGGGGGAGCATCCCAACTTTGGACCCTACGCGCCGGAGCCTGAAACCTACGACCCAGCCCGCAAGCCTCACGCCTTTTACAAAACTCGGCATAAGGGTTTAGGGTTTAGAGTTTAGGGTTTAGGGTGTAGGGTTTAGGGTATGCTGGGTCTTGGAGTACTATACTTGAATACACTTATACCTAAAAAGTATCTCCTTTTTTCCAGGTTCTACTCCGAGGTAGGGATAAGGGTTTAGAGTTTAGGGTGTAGGGTTTAGGGTATGCTGGATCTTGGAGTACTATACTTGAATACACTTATACCTAAAAAGTATCTCCTTTTTTTTCCAGGTTCTACTCCGAGGTAGGGATAACACAATGGTCGCCCAGTGGTACCCTTTCGTCCCTTTTCGTGTTTCAAGGTTCCTTGGGCCACCAGGATACAATCAGGTGCTAAACCTGGAGAAGCCCTTGACAGCCGAGACTCTAACATCCCCTTGAAGCCCTACTACACCTTAAACCCTAAGCCCTAAACCTAAAACGCTAAGCCCCTTAACCCTACGCCTTAACCCCTAAACCCTACACCCTAACTAAACCCTAAACCCTAAACCCTGATTATGTCTAAGCCAGTTGCTCTCAAGGAGTTCCACCATGAGGCTTGGCCACTCTTGGAGCAGAGGCCGGATGGGTCCCTCGAAGCACCGTCGGTCATCTCTGACCCACGCCCCTAAACCCTAAACCCTAAACCCTAAACCCTAAACCCTTCTTAGGGGCTGGGTAATCTTTAACTTTTTTGGTTGTTTGGAAACCCTAAACCCTACACCCAAACAGCGTATATAGGCCTACATGTAACACCCTAAACCCTAATCCCTAAACCCTAAACCCTAAACCCTTTTTTTGGGCTAGGGTATTGAGCCCCGAAGACCCTTAGTATCTGAGCACAGCAGTCCTTTCTGCGGGGTTTAGGGTTTCGGGCTCCGAAGTTTCCACGGTCCACACTCCTGGTGAGCGGTCTCAAGACCGAACGGCAGGAGCGAGACAAGTGGGAACTCCTCTACCTTGCATCAGGGTCACCACCCCGGTTTCGCTTCTATGCACCGCTGTGGAGCGTCCGCAAGATGTCACAAGTAGTGACATCGACGGCCACGGATACGCCAACGCCGGTGAAGCCCGGAGGGCATCTGGTCATCCCCTCGATGCCCATGAGGGTTGAAGGAGGAGATGTGGAAACATGTTTGTTTTTGTGGGGGGCGGGAAGACAAACGGAGGCAGCGACGAAGCCGGTGAAGAAGGTGACGAAGTCCTAATCACAGAGCCTTTCTTTGGAGGACGAACAATAAATGATCTTTTCTTTGCCAAATATGTTTGGGAGGCCTCGACTAAGTCTGCTGCCGCAAAGGCAATTGTTGGAAGATGTGTGTGGGAGGGCGCGTGTACGTGTGTGCGTGTTTGCGTGTGCGTGGTTGCCGTATGCGTGTTTGCGTGGAGGCCCCTGCTGCACGGCCAGACGCCAGTGAGGAAGAGGCAGGAGTACGTGGATGATGCGTGTGGGAGCAACGATTTGGTGTTTTTTTGTTTTTCGTGGAAGGCGTGGAAGGCGTACCAGTGTGACAACGTTCTCGTCTCAGAGGGCTGGGAAAGGAGTGGGGAAGGGGGTGAGGCGGGGGAGATAGTGATGATACGGGACGTGGTTGTACTCGTTGGCTGAGTTCTCGGTCTGCGAGATGTACGTGTCGACGGCGAAGCAAGATGGGAGACCCCAGCTTTGCCGGGAATGCGTGGGGTTCTCAATTTTCTGTGTTGGTTATGTGTTGTTTGTTAGTTTTGTGTGTGCGTGTTTGTGTGTGCGTGGTTGCCGTATGCGTGTTTGCGTGGAGGCGTGAGGATGAGGCAGGAGTACGTGGATGATGCGTGTGGGAGCAACGATTTGTGTTTTTTTGTTTTTCGTGGAAGGCGTGGAAGGCGTACCAGATGTTTTAGACGATTTAGAAGTTGAAGGACGACCCCATACGACATCTACTGCAAGCTTAATGCATGGTAAACCCTAAACCCTAGACCCTAAACCCAAAACCCTAAAACCCTCAATCAAGCCCGACTACTCGAAATCCCAAACCGCGAAAATTCAGAAAAATTCGGAAGTTTCTGAGTTTTTCGTGGTTCTAGAACTAAATACAAGAGGACAAAATTCAGAAAATTCGGAATTTTTCTGAGTTTTCTGAATTCTGAACGGGTTGATTTTCTTATGAGTTTCGGCCTTAACCTAAGGTTGTAAGGTCCTTACAGTGGGCGCAATGAGGCCTGAAACCCTCAAACCCTAAACCCTAAACTTTGGCTCGTAGGGCTGGGGTTGGGGGTAGGGGGTTGAGGGATGGAGGGTTGGGGGTTGAGGCTTCTCTGGGTTCGGGGTTGATGTTAATAGGGTTCCCCTTGATGGGGTTGTGGGTTGAGGGTTAGGGTTGAGGGCTGGGTTGGGGCTGCGAGCCTCACTCCAGTCAACCCTAAACCCTAAATCCTAAACCCTGAATTCGTAACCGTAAACCCTACACCCTCAACTCTCCATCAACCCTCACCCCCAACCCTAAATCCTAAACCGCAGCCCTAAACATAACTTAGCAACTTATGTAACATTTCTTAACCTCTTCCCAACTTCCACAGACTTAGGTCACTCTTAGGTAGCTTAGGCAGGACTCAGACCCTCCTTGTACATAGGTTCGTAAGTCCTATAAGTCCTGCTAACCCAAAACAGACGTATTAGCAACTTGAATGGTTTTATGTTTACACAATCACAGAGCGGTTTTCTAAGATTTGATCGGCAAACCTGCAGAAATGAGTTGTAGAGGGCTATGCCAGGCGGTACACCAGCCACCCGCGGCTGTGAGACAGCCTGCAGAGGAGCCTCCGCATCTTTTTTTGCGAGTTCTGTTCACTCATGGCAAATGCAGCTTCGGGAGGATGCGCTGCCAATCGGTGCAAAGGTTGAGTACTGGAGCACCAGGGCTGCTGCCCGAGGGACAAGAGATTCTCTTCGATCAGGTATGTTCAGGTCCCCGTTTGAGCCAAGGTTGAGCGTTGGGTCTCCGCCACCGTGCTTGCCTTCAACGAGGCAGTGCAAAATCAACCCCCCCCCCCAAGCCCCCCCCCCCCCCCCCCCTCCCACCCCCGCCCGCCCCCTCCCGCTCCCCCAGCCCCACACCCCCGCCCCCGCCCCCGGCCACCCCCCCCTTCCCCTCGCCCCCTGTGTCCGGATTTGCCCGTTTCGTCTCAAGGATGGCACGTACCGGCTGGACATCAAGAAGCGCGCCTCAAGGCCAGGAATCCAGCCTTATAGAACCCTTAACTATCCGTCTATTTGGAGTTCGGGTTGAAGGTTCTCGGAAACCCTAAACCTCGACACACTAATGCACTAAATCATTGCAGAGCGTGGCAAAATTTCCACCCCGAACCCTAAGGCCTTTATCGAAAATCCCATACTGGAACCTGGGCATAAGTTCCAAGGTTTCCGACATGATTGTGACGGGCTTGGTTCCCCAGCTTCCATCGTCTAATCTTGGCATATGGGGCTTTCTTGTTGGACCATAACCCAAAACCCGAAACCCTAAACCAAACCCTAAACCCCCAAACCCGAACCCACAACGCATGGCACGCGTTAAAGTTGCACTCTGCGTAGCTTGGGCCTTGCCTTCGTTTCGGATTCCGGCCTCTCGGGAGGGTGAGGCTGGGGAGATAGTGATGATACGGGATGCGGTTGTACTCGTTGGCTGAGTTCCTGGAGCGCAGGGAGTACGTGTCGAAGCTGAAGAAGAAGAAAGATGGGAAGCCCCAGCTTTGCTGGCACTGCGTGGGGTTCTCAATTTGCTGTGC
>CAJNDS010000535.1:770392-784376 GCA_905221605.1 Symbiodinium natans
GAGAGAGAGAGAGAGAGAGAGAGAGAGAAAGAGAGAGAGAGAGAGAGAGAGAGAGAGAGAGAGAGAGAGAGAGACAGAGAGAGAAGGATAAGGACATTGACTCGGTTAATGAGGTCTGAGTTGGTGCATAGAGAGAGAGGGAGAGGAACAGCGAGAGAGAGAAGGAGAGAGAGAGTGTGAGAGAGAGTCAGAAAGACAGAGAGACAGACAAAGAGCGACAAGGCGAGTGGTTTCATGACAAGCTCGACGTGACGATCGAGAACTCAGGAGGGAGAAGAGGTTGGTCATCGTCGTCAGAAATGATATATCTGGGTTTAGGTTTTAGGGTTTAGGGTTTAGGGTTCAAGAAAGGTTAATTATGAAATACGGCAAAAAATATGGGCAAAGTATTGTTTATGAAAGAAGACACTGGTGCGACACACAATTTTCAAATCCAACTTTAGGTTCTCGTCTAGCAATCCCCTTATGCTAACAGCCCTTAACAGGGATTTTCTACTCAGGGTGCTATAATCCCTACTAAGGGCTGTTGTAAGGGGAAACATCCCAATTCACGTCTACCATAGGTTGTCAGATCTGGTTCGTGTGTTTGTGATGGTTTGAGGAACTCTCCGGAGAGGCTTATCAGGGAAGCTGTGGCCTTTTCAAGTTTCCCTAAACCCTAAACCCTAAACCCCAAACACTAAACCCTAAACCCTAAACCCTAAACCCTAACCCCTAAACCCGAAACCCTAAATCCTAAACCCTTTTTGTTTGGAGCTCTCATCATAGCAGGGCATTCGGAAATGAAGGAAATTAGGCACCCTGAGCCCTATATAAACCCAAAGCCCGAAACCCAATATAGTCAACAACAGCTCGCAGCAATTCCAGGCTGGTTCTTAGTCGGTTCTATGCGATGATGTCGCCGAAGCCTGCGTGGGAACGCGATGAACCGGCGCAGCGGCTACGAACCGCTGTGGGTCAATCGGGCCTACGAATTCTCACGCTTCCGCATCGACAAGGAAGTGAAGGAATATGACGCATACCCTTTAAGGGGTTCTATAGGGCTCTAAACCCTAAACCCAAAACCCTAAGCCTTAAACCCTAAACCCTAAACCCTAGACCCTAAACCCTAGACCCTAAACCCTAAACCCTAAACCCATTCCCTGCTAAGAACCAGGGGGATTCCCGCAGTCGGAGGTCTCAATTCCTTGTAAACCTCTGATGTTTGGGGTCTGGGTTGAGGTTAAGGGTCCTCCAAACCCTAAACCCCGAACCCCTAAATCCCTAAACCCCTAAACCTTGGAGGTGAGCTCTATCACGTTTTTGAGGGGGTTCTTTACAGGGATTCTGTCAACTCTATTCGGGCCTATCTTGGGGCCATTTCAGTCTTATCTTTGGGCATTTCAATCTTATCCTGGGGGCATTTCAGCCTTATCTTGGGGCCATTTCAGCCTTATCTTGGGGCCATTTCAGCCTTATCTTGGGGCCATTTCAGCCTTATCTCGGCGCCCATTTCAATCTTATCCTGGGGCCATTTCAGCCTTATCTTGGGGGTCATGTTCCTGTCGTGGTCGTTCCTTATTCCGAGGCCTTTCCTTGAGGTGCTCGACGAGCCCTTAGAAGTCGCCAGACGAGCCCCAAAAACCCTTCCAAAACACGCCCTAAACGCCCCAAAAGCGCTCCGAAAACCAGTGTCAGGTAGGTAGATATTTCAGCCTTATCCGGGGCGGGGTAAGAGTGAAATCCGGGGCCGCGGGTAACAATGAAATCTCGAGCTCTTCTTGGGGGAACCCAGGATTTCAGCCTTATTTTCCCGGACAGATTTCAGCCTTATCCCCCCCCAAATAAGAGTGAAATTCTGACCGATATTTTTGCCATACCGGCACCGTTTCGGGAGCCAACTTTGGTGTGGATTTTGAGGTCATTGGCGGAGCCTTGGGCGATACAGGACCATGACTCGATTAGGTACTGTAGGATAAGGAGTGAAAGTGTACATGTGTGAAACAATAATGGCTTAAATCCCCATATATAAGAGTGAAATGCACCCCAAAATAAGATTGAAATCCCAAAAGATAAGAGTGAAATGAACCCCAGAATAAGATTGAAATCCCAAAAGATAAGAGTGAAATGAACCCCAAAATAAGATTGAAATCCCAAAAGATAAGAGTGAAATGAACCCAAATATAAGGCTGAAATTCCTGTAAAGGAAACGTGTTACAGCCCAGTCCCAACCTAAACCCCAAACCCCTAAACCCTGAACCCCAAACCCCTAAACCCTGAGCTTGTGTGTCTCCTTGCTCTCAGACGGCTTCAAAGTTCTGTTCGCAGTGAGATCGTAGTTCGCCTTGGTTTAGGGTTTAGGGTTTAGGGTTTAGGGTTTAGGGTGTGGGGTTTAGGGTTTAAGGTACCTCCAGGCCCTTCACCCGCCTTACCATCCACGGGGCCCAATTGCAGCAAAAGTAGGTTCGGGGCTCTCCAGCTAAACCCCGAACCTTACAGCCCTAAACCCGAAAAGTCTTCCCTAAACACTGCACTCTACACCCTAAAACCCCAAACCCCGCATAGCTGAACCCTGTACGGTAGGAGCCTTAACAATTAGAACAAGGTTTTGGGTGTTATCGTATAATTAACAGGGACCCTACGGGACTACTATGAGTAATTTTTCCGACCCCTAAACCCTAAACCCTAAACCCTAAACCCTAAACCCTAAACCCTAACCCCTACATTGCAGGCTTCGGTTTAGGATGTCGGGGCGAAGCTTTGAGCTCTGTTGAGGGGCGTGGTGCCGCTGCCCGTCGGAGAGTTTCCCGCCACCCTGCTGCGGCTCAGGGTTTAGGGTTTAGGGTTTAGGGTTTAGGGTTTAGGGTTTAGGGTTTGGGGTTTGGGGTTTAGGGTTTAGGGTTTAGGGTTTAGGATTTCGGGTTTCGGGTTTCGGGTTTAGGGTTCAGTGTTCAGGGTTCAGGGTTTAGGCTTTCTTGGGTTTAGGAGTTAGGGTGTATCACTTAGTCGAGTAAGTGACCGGGAACCTTTTTGTGGTGGGGAGGAGTCAGAGGGGTGAAGCAATATTCCCGTGTCGCATGTAATCTCCTCAGCATGACAAGCTTTAGCCTTTAGCCCCCTGGCAAGTAAAGAGCACACAAAACATCGCAACCAAGATAGGGACATATCAATCCTATTTCAACCCCGTCAATGTTTGAACCTACCCCAATCTCTGAAACCCTATACACGGGTAGTTCTCGAAATTAGAAATTCGAGTTTCTTTTGGGGTCGCTTTTATAAGGTGCAATACTATACCATTAGGGGACCCTAAAAAGGAACCTATTGTAGAGTACTACCCAAACCCTAAACCAAGATTGGACACCCGAAGCCCTGGACGTTAATATTATCCATACTTGGGCCTTAACGTACCCCCTATACAGGGACTTTAGGGCCCAAGTATGTAATAATGAGGTACATGGACCCTCAGGGATCCGGCTCGAAGTTGCTATGATACGCGGCGGAAACATGACTTTGAAGAGGACGTTTTCCAGTACCCGAACTGTCAGGGGGCTTCCCGCTTAAGCCAGCAGATAGGGTTTAGGGTTTAGGGTTATAGGTCTAAGGTTTAGAAGTCGGGGTTTAGGGTGGATTGTTTAGATTTCGGTTTGTGTGGTTTGTGAGTGAAGTGAGTGAGTGATCGAGCGAGTGGAGGTCGAGGAACCCAAAAAAAGGGTGCCCTTATTACAATATGGTTGCTGGGCTACCAAGTTGTGTACAACTCGAAAGATCCTGAGCACGAGCAGGCCGCCTAGAAGGAGCCTTTCTAGGCAAAATGGCCCTCGTGTCCCCGTAAACTACCCTAAGCCCGAAACCCGAAACCCGAAAACCCTAAACCCTAAGACCCTAAAACCCTAAAACCC
The DNA here is from genome assembly GCA_905221605.1 of Symbiodinium natans. Taxonomy (NCBI): domain Eukaryota; class Dinophyceae; order Suessiales; family Symbiodiniaceae; genus Symbiodinium; species Symbiodinium natans. The sequence continues at coordinate 774,271 of CAJNDS010000535.1, forward strand.
GAAACCCCTAAACCCTAAACCCTAAACCCTAAACCCTTTTTGCTGGCTGAGATCCCGCTCATCAAGGCAGACTTCGCCTGGCTGGCAACCCAGCCCACCTTCCTGCCTCAGACGGGCTTAGGGTTTAGGGTTTAGGGTTTAGGGTTTAGGGTTTAGGGTTTAGGGTTTAGGGTTTAGGCCAAGGAGCCGAACCTTGCGTGGTTCACTGAGAGCGCAGGGGCCATTGGACCCCAACACGGTGGTGCTTGGTGTGGACGACCAGGTGCAGTTCGTGTTCTGTGGACAGGAGCTGCCCCCTCCTTCGCCACGCATCGTGTCGACACACTTCCAGCCACCAGTGACGGCACGCGTCCCAAGTAGGACGTCATCGGGCAGCGCATTCGGCCCTGCACGCTTTGGGCGCTGCCAACTGACCAGGAGTTCCGCTGGGCCTGGGCGAGGCACCGGGAGCACGCCCGCATGAGAAGAGCGACAAGCCACCTTTGCACTGAGGCCACAGGGAAACCCACCGCTTGTCAACTGGCATGATCTACCAGTGCCAAACGAGGCTTCAAGCGTTGTATTCACTGAACGTAAAAGGGTTTATGTCGAGAAGGGAGTAATTATCGTAGTATAGTTTGATCCCTAAAAAGCAGCCGCATAATTGAGCCTGCGAGAGCAATAGTCAGGGAAAGGGTTTAGGGTTTAGGGTTTAGGGTTTAGGGTTTAGGGTTTAGGGTTTAGGGTTTAGGGTTTAGGGTTTAGGGTTTAGTGTTTAGGGTTTAGGGTTTAGGGTTTAGGGTTTAGGGTTTAGGGTTTAGGGTTTAGGGTTTAGGGTTTAGGGTTTAGGGTTAGGGTTTAGGGTTTATAAGTTTAGGAACCAGCGCTGAAATCTCGCACCATCTGAGGCGGCGCCGCTGCCCGGAAACTTGCACCGTGTGGCGGCATGGCGCAGGTTGCCCGCGGTTTAGGGTTTAGGGTTTAGGGTTTAGGGTTTAGGGTTTGGGTTGCATTGCCTTGCTTGAAGAACTATATCCCAATTGGGAATTGTTTTTTGTTTATAAACAACCCAAGAGGATATTAAAAAAATGCTATTGTTATTCAGGTTCTACGGGGAGTATAGAGAAGAGATATGTGTGTGTGTGTGTGTGTGTGTGTGTGTCTGTGTGTCTGTGTGTCTGTGTGTCTGTGTGTCTGTGTGTCTGTGTGTCTGTGTGTCTGTGTGTCTGTGTGTCTGTGTGTTTGTGTGTCTGTGTGTCTGTGTGTCTGTGTGTCTGTGTGTCTGTGCGTCTGTGTGTCTGTGTGTCTGTGTGTCTGTGTGTCTGTGTGTGTGTGTGTGTGTTTTGGGACTACATGAACCCGTACCCCATACGGCCGTATAGGACTGGCCATGAAGGGTTCATCCAGTCCCAAAGGTATGGTGCTTCTAGGTCCTGAGGCACAGTGAGTGAATCAACAGTCTGGAACCCCCTAAGGCCCTCAAGTTCAACCCTAAATACCCGACGATTAGGGTTTAGGGTTTATATTGACTGCTTAGGGTTTAGGGTTTAGGGTTTAGGGTTTAGGGTTTAGGGTTTAGGGTTTAGGGTTTAGGGTTTATATTGACTGCTTAGGGTTTAAGGGGTTTCGTTTAAGGGCAGATTACATGGCCCCCTCAGTTATGAGACCTTAAATGAAGACCCCTTATATACCCCTCGAATACCCAAGGGCCCAGACTTCCGAACCCTTTAAAGAAGGTAAGGGAGACCATGTGAAGGGCCCATGTAACTACCCTAAACCCTAAACCCTAAACCCTACACCCTGAACCCTAAACCCTAAACCCTAAACCCTAAACCTATTTGCCCCTGAGAAGAAATGGGAGGCTGCACCTTTGGAGCCTGACGTCCTTTCGCAGGAGTGGGTGGAGGGGAGGGTTTAGGGTTTAGGGTTTAGGGTTTAGGGCTTAGGGCTTAGGGCTTAGGGGGGTGGAGGGGAGAGAGAACCCTAAACTCTGTAGGGAAAGCCTAAATGGGTCTAGGGTTTAGGGTTTAGGGTTTAGGGTTTGGGATAGTTATGTGGTCCCTTTCCCGGCTTATGACGTACGAATCCTATCTCGATCGTCTATTGCATTGCAACGCTGAAAGCGGCCTTTGGTGGGCAGAGGCAGCTGTGCGTGGCTTGGGACCCATCCTCCTAGGGAGGGAAAGAGATTCTTGTCGGTGCTGTCTACAGCAGCCAACTTGACAATGGGGGGTGGCTGCTGCCTCAAGAGATGCCGCCTGTCATGTTCTCAGATGTGTGCGATGATTTGATGCTTCTGGCCAGGCAGTCCAAGCTGAAACGAGCCACCGGCTACAACGAACCTTGGGTGCTAGATACGCAACCGCTCAACCTTTAGCCTTTGCTTTCTATATTTAGCAATGTTTATTAAATAAGAATGGAAGTCTCTAAGAATATAAAACAAGAGTTCACAATTATGGCCCCTTACCTTCTTCAAAGGGTTTAGAAGTATGGGCCTTGGGTTTTACAGTGTATAAAAGGGGGCATATAAGGGGTCCCTTTTAAGGGCCCACACTAAGGGAACGTGTAACTACCCTAGACGGGAGACCCTCAAACCCTATACCCTAAACCCGGTAGAATCCGTCGGGCTTTAAGGATTTAGGGATTAGGGTTTAGGGTTTAGGGTTTAATCCCTATAGACTCTAAGCCTTGAACCCCAAACCCTTCGTATTGGGATCTAGAATCTAGAGCTGCGGAGGCCCTTGCGGGCTTCAGGTGAAGAGAGCTTCGGGCCTGTAAGGGTTAGGAGGTTGGCAGGTAGGGGTTCAACTTGTGTTCAACCCTAACCCCTAAACCCTAAACCCTAAACCCCAAACCCTAAACCCTAAGCCCTAAACGCCAGGGAGTCCTAGGGCTTGTTTCGGGTTCCAGGGTTCAGTTCACTACATCCTACGAAGTCCTCGAGTCAAGCCGAAGCCCTGAACTCCAGGCCCTTGTAGGGTTTAGGGTTTAGGGTTTAGGGTTTCAGGGCTTATAGAAGTTGTATAGGGTCTGTGTCCGGGGTTTTTGGGCGGGTTTGACGAGATTTGGGCTTAGTTTTTGTGTTGGCTTTCTGGGCCGTTTAGGTGCATCTCGGAATCATTTGGTCTTCAGGGATTAAGGTTTTGGGTTTTCAGGTTTTCTAGGGTTACTAGGGTTTGTAGGGTTCTAGGGTTTGGGCTCTAGTTTGTCGGGCTTATGGCTTCTGGGGATTAGGGTTTCACTGTTAGCGTTTGGAGGGTTCCTAGGTCTTAGTGCGTCAGGGAGTTTTTGCTGTGTAGGTCTTGTAGGGCTCACAGGTTTATAAGGCTTAAATTCGGTCTCATAGGTTTATTGTTGGGGCATTTGTGTGTTTAGGGTTTCCTAAACCCTAAACCCTAAACCCTAATCCCTAAACCCTAAACCCTAAACCCTAAACCCTGAACGCCGGCCAGGATTGTCTACTTGGACACAGATACCCTGGTCACGGGCTCGCTGTGGCACCTTTTTCAGCTGCCCCATGGCACCGGAAGCCTTAAGCCCTGAAACCCTGAACCCGAAACCCTAAACCCTAGCCCTAAACCCTAAACCCTAAACCCTAAACCCTAAACCCTAAACCTTGAGTTTTCAACCTCAGAGCTCCGGGATGTTCTTGTGGTGTTAGGGAAACTCAGTTCTAAGCCTGAGCATCCTAAACCCTAGCCCTAAACCCTAGCCCTAAACCCTAAACCCTGCCCTGAAAGGCCTTCCCGAGGCCTCCCAAACCCACAACCCTAAACCCCAAAGCCCTAAACCCCAAAACCCTAAGCCCTCAACCCCCGACCCAAATTTTTCATCCAACACTTTCAGGCCGGACAGCGTTCACTTCGCGGCTTCCGGCTTCGGAATCTCGGCTGCCGTGGTTTCCTTTTTGCCAACCCCCCTGGGTTTAGGGTTTAGGGTGTTTGGTGTTTAGGGTTTAGGGTTTAGGGTTACTTGCCAAGCCCTGTCAGCGTTGTAGGGTTCATTCGGGAGGGGAGTTCAAGGTTTTTAAGGTTTACGGTTGAGGGTTCAGGGTATGTAACCCAAGGTTCCCTTCCCTAAACCCTAAACCCTAAACCCTAAACCCTAAACCCTAAACCCTATGGGGCCCTAGGTGCTTGCCCCGCCCATGAACACCCCTCAGGCTGCAGTGCTTGAGTTCAGGGAGGTCCCAATAATAAGGATGAAAGTATTTAGGGCATATCAAAACACATATTACAGCTAGTGTTTAGAGAAGTTGCACAGTACCCTATGCTCAAGCCCTAACCCCTAACCCTAAACCCTAAACCCTAAACCCGAAACCCTAAACCCTAAACCCTAAACCTCTCTGCCTTCCTACGCTCCCATGGCGATCATACATGGTGTACATGCTCGCGGGCTCTGAGTTTGTTAACGTCGTGCGCACTGCTGCCCTCCTCCCGATGCTTCTAAATTTAGAAGTAGGGGTTTAGGGTTTAGGGTTCTGGGTTTAGGGTTTAGGGTTTCGAGTCCTGCGGAATTTGGGGTTCACATTCGCTTGCAATTGATTCCGTTGTTGTTCACCATGGTTGATTCACTGACGATATTCTACATACGCCATACGCATGTTCGAAGCCATGGGTGCAATGAATGAATTTTAGCTGTTCAAATTTGTCGTCACTTCTATCTCCACTGGGTTTGCCTTAGCCCTAAACCTTATACCCTAAACCCTAAGCCTTAAGCCTTCAACCGAAACCCTGAAACCCTAAACCCCAAACCGTTGACTTCAGGTCTGGGGGCTTGTGGCATTTGCATTGATCATGGTTTTTTGGGGCGATATCCTAAATCTCAGCCACCCAGCCGCAAGGGTACGATTCCTAACCTGAAGACGACATGTTCAGTTCAAGTTAAGGTCCCTAAACCCTTGAACCCCTAAACCCCTAAACCGCTAAACCCTAACCCCTATTCAGGTGCAGATTGAAAGACAAGCCATCATTGCAGGGGTGACGTCTAAAGACATGTGAAGGGATGAGCAGCTGCCATCCACGGTATTCTTTTCGACGAGCTGCCCCAAACCTTTATCCCTCTAAGACCTCATGAGGGCTCCGAGACTTGCGGAGCTTTGAGCCTTCAAACCTTTTTGCCCTAAACCCTAAACCCTAAACCCTAAACCCTAAACCCCCAAAACTCCCTAAACCCTAAACCCTAAGCCCTGAACTTGGGGCTCAGGTCTGGACCACCAACTTCTGCGCCATCAGCGCCTGAACACGGGCGTTCTGGTGCTGTCACCCGACCAGGAGGCCAGATCGTAAGCGTTTAGGGTTTAGGGTTTAGGGTTTAGGGTTTTGGGTTTAGGGTTTGGGGTTTGGGGTTTGGGGTTTATAGGGGTTTAGGGGTTTAGGGTTCATAAGGGTTCAGAGCTTCGCAGGAAGAGAGAAAGTAAGGGTTATAGGGTTTAGGATTTAGGGTCCCTTTCGTGGGCTCCTACTTTCACTGCAGAGCCGTAATAGGGTTCCCAAGCAGAAGTAGGTTCTTGAACTACCCACATGCCCAAGCAGCATTCAGCGTGGAGGTTCATCATCGGATGTAGAATGCAGTCAATAGCAGTAAAGTGGAGGACAGCAGTTCTGGCTTAGGGTTTAGGGTTGTGGTTTAGGGTTTTAGGTTTTGGGTTTTGGGTTTAGGGTTTAGGGTTTAGGGTTCAGGGTTTAGGGTTTAGGGTCAGCATCGCAAAACTTCCTGCCCACAACGAATAAAACAATCAAAACAGTCGGCACCCGAGATTTGACAGGCTCAAACCCTTTGCAGCTGCTCCCTAAACCCTAAACCCTAAACCCGAAACCCTAAACCTCACTACTAAGAGAGGCAGGGCGCTCCACTCTCAGCCATGGCCTTCGTCCAACCCCGTCTGCCACCTTTGCCAAGGATTTCTCGGGGGTTTAGGGCTTAGGGTTTAGGGTTTAGGGTTTAGGGTTTAGGGTTTAGGGTTAGGGAGCCGTAGGGAGTAGTGGGGAGTATCACGGAAGCTTGGGTAGCCTAAACCCTAAACCCTAAACCCTAAACCCTAAACCCTAAACCCTAAACCCTAAACCCTAAACCCCTTGAAACCCCCCGCCCTTAAGAACCGTATGAGAGGACATTCATTGATGACAGACGTTCCTTCCAGAGCACCCTTCGCAGCTGCAGCAGCTTTGCTTGACACTTCACATGGGGGGCTGGGTAGGTAACCTGCAATTAACCTGTGTTTTTGTTATATATATATATATGTATTTTTATATTATGTTTCTATTACAAATTAACGGTTAACCGTTTCGGTTATATATATATATATATATATATACATTTATTTATTTACGCCTACTACAAAGAAAAGGCTAACCTTTTTGGGGCTAGGGTATTCAGCCCCTCAGTGTAGGGACCTGTGCAACTAGAAGAGGTCAGTCGCGTAGGGTTTAGGGTGTAGAGTTTGGGGTTTAGGGGTTAGGGTTTCGGGTTTAGGGTTTAGGGTTTAGGGTTTAGGGTTTAATGTAACCCAGAAAGTTTTAAGGAAGCTTCGCTGGCTACATGCCCTTCGACGCCAACTCCATTGACTCAATCCAAGACGCCGAAGCTGTCAGCGAAGGTGACGAGACGGTGCCTGTGGACGTGCATGGGCACCCTGGCTGGCTTGGTAGCCCAGTGGTGCTTTTGTTTCTTTTGGTTCAAGGCTCCCTTCGAAAGTAGCCAACCCCACAAAGGGTTTAGGGTTTAGGGCTTAGGGTTTAGGGTTTAGGGTTTAGCATAACATGGTTGCCCCCTGGTAACCACGTTTGTACAACAGTCGACTCGCGCGCCACCAGAGATCCGGATGTCCCCCAAAACCACCAAAGCGAGGACCGGGAGTAGGGTGTTTTGTTCTTTGTTTAGGGTTGGGGTTCCCTTAACTTCTAATCCCCTTAAACCCCCAAAAGGACACCCTTTCTGTTCCTGGGTTACTCCCGGGGCCCTAAACCCTAAACCCTAAACCCTAAAACAGCTTCGCATTTGGCGAAACCCGGCGGCCCAAATCGACGACAGCCTTGGGGACGAAGTGACCCCCAACAACAATTGGGGTCATATACCCTGACTACTAAAGTTCCTATTAAGGCTTGGTTGCCCAGTGGTACCCTTTACCCTTTGTTTGGTTCTGGTTTCCCTTATACAGTATCCAACCAAAAAACGGGGTGCCCTTATAATAATTGGGTTCTGGGCTGCTGAGCATAAACCCTGTTAGGGTTCAGTTAGTCCCCAAGGAGTTTCCAACCGACGACAGTTTTTTTTTGCATTTCGTGAACCCAGACGTCAAAAGGCATGGCACGACAGACGACAGTTACGCACGGCGCTAAGGCGGCAGTGCGATTTCCGATCGCAACTAACCAAACGGCCCACGTTTTAAGGTTGCGGAGCGATGTGAGCCCTAAACCCTAAACCCTAAACCCTAAACCCTAAACCCTAAACCCTAAACCCTAAACCCTAAACCCTAAACCGCCTAAACCCTAAACCCTAAACCCTAAACCCTAAACCCTAAACCCTAAACCTACGGGACCTGGGCCGAGCACCCGCCATGCAACACCAGAGAATGCGCACGGGGCCTAGGCAAGAGCGCGCTTCGACACCGTGCGCACGGATGGGGCTTAGGGGTTAGGGTTTAGGGTTTAGGGTTCAGGGTTTAGGGTTTAGGGCGCTTCAGCACCCCGCGAAAGCCGCATTATAGGTGTAGTTATAGCCCACATATACCAGCCCCTTAAGTAGTAGGGTTGTACTTGACAGTTATAACTGGGTTACTAAGTACCATGAACCTCCAAGAAACGTCCGCGTATCACGGGCGTTTCGCGGGCGCCGCGCGAGCAACTCAGTGAACCCCTCGTGTTGGCCATTGTTTGGGGTTCGGGTTTAGGGTTTAGGGTTTAGGGTGTAGGGTTTAGGGTTTAGGGTTTAGGGATTACGGTTTAGGGTTTAGGGTTCTTGGAGCGTTGTATAAGGTCCATCCTAATATAGGGGTCGTAAAAATTACTCATGTTATTCCCTGATGGTCCCTTTGTAATTATTCTACAATTCCCCCCCCCCCCCCCCAAAAAAAAAAAAAAAAAAACCTATTCTAGTTACTAAGGCCCCTCTAGAAACCCTAAACGCTTAACCCTAAACACTAAGCCAATCCCCTAAGGGTCCATGTACCTCATTATTACATACCTGGGCCCTGTATAGGAGGTACTTTAGGTACATGGACCCTTCGGAACCTAAAACCTAAACCCTAAGCCCTAAACCCTACCTAAACAACCCTAAACCCTAAACCCTAAACCCTAAACCCTGAACCCTGAACCCTGAACCCTAAACCCTAAACCCTAAACCCAAGCTTTGGGTTCTAACTCTGAAGGGCCCTATCTTAAGCAAGACAGGTCTGATGCGGAGTCGCCCGCGACGTGGCCGGACACCGACGACGAGGAAACATTGGCCTGGCTTGAGAATGAGGCGGGTTTGTGAAACACTAGAATAGGGTTCAGGGTTTAGGGTTTAGGGTTTAGGGTTTAGGGTTTAGGGTTTAGGGTTTAGGGTTTAGGGTTCAAGAGCTCCTGGTCGAGCAGTTTCTCGTTTAGGCTCTGTGTTTAGAACATCGAAAAATACCCACCCACCCGAAGTTCCCATAACATTAAGCAATAAAAAGTTTCTTCTTTTTATTAGGATGGTTCAATAACAAATTGAATGACTTCCACTTAACAAACGAGGAGGTGGAGATATTAAACCACGCGAGGCTGTGAGGTCTTGAAATCTTAAACTGAGGCTCAAACCTTGGAAAAATATTAAAAATGAAAAAACATTGTGAAAAAGGTCACGGAAAAGTCTTGAAAAACTTGAAAAAACACAAAAACCCAGAAAATGAGAGGCCACCCAGAACCCTCGATTTCAGTACTAAAAATTCGTATTTTCCTTGCGGGTCTAGGCCAAGCCTGAGGTCTCTATTTGGGGTGTTTTTTGACGCAAACTTTCCCTCTCAAGGGGGGGTCGGAGTTTGAGGCAAGGAGGGTCTCCAAAGACTATTTCGCCTTTAAAATCCAAAAATACGACCCCCCCTTGACCGAAATTAAGCTGTGAAAAGGTCGCGGGGGCAGCCCTTCCTCAGAAAAACCCGGAAAACACCCGAAGAAACATGGAAAAACCTTAAAAAACATTGAAAAACCTTGAAAAACCCTGAAAAACTTGAAAAAAACACGGCGTTGAGGCCTTGAAACCCTAAACACAGGCCTTGAGGCCTTGAAACCCTAAACGCTGGGCCCTGAAACCCTAAACACAGGCCCTGAGGGTCTGAGGCCTTGAAACCCTAAACACTGGGCCCTGAAACCCTAAACACAGGCCCTGAGGCCTTGAAACCCTAAACACAGGCCCTGAGGCCCTGAAACCCTAAACACAGGCCCTGAGGCCTTGAAACCCTAAACGCTGGGCCCTGAAACCCTAAACACAGGCCCTGAGGCCCTGAAACCCTAAACACAGGCCCTGAAGCCTTGAAACCCTAAACGCTGGGCCCTGAAACCCTAAACACAGGCCCTGAGGCCCTGAAACCCTAAACACAGGCCCTGAGGCCTTGAAACCCTAAACACAGGCCCTGACACCTTGAAACCCTAAACGCTCGGCCCTGAGGCCCTGAAACCCTAAACGCTGGGCCCTGAAACCCTTAAACACAGGCCCTGAGGCCCTGAAACCCTAAACCCTGAGGCCTTGAAACCCTAAACGCTGGGCCCTGAAACCCTAAACACAGGCCCTGAGGCCCTTGAAGTCTTGAAACCCTAAACGCTGGGCCCTGAAACCCTAAACACAGGCCCTGAGGCCCTGAAACCCTAAACACAGGCCCTGAGGCCTTGAAACCCTAAACGCTGGGCACTGAAACCCTAAACACAAGCCCTGAGGCCCTGAAACCCTAAACACAGGCCCTGAGGCCTTGAAACCCTAAACGCTGGGCCCTGAAACCCTAAACACAGGCCCTGAGGCCCTGAAACCCTAAACACAGGCCCTGAGGCCTTGAAACCCTTAACGCTGGGCCCTGAAACCCTAAACACAGGCCCTGAGGCCCTGAAACCCTAAACACAGGCCCTGAGGCCTTTTGGAAACCCTAAACACAGGCCCTGAGGCCTTTGAAACCC